>JAIGNY010000358.1:0-27500 GCA_020152595.1 Chiridota heheva | reverse complement strand
TTATTATTATTATTATTATTATTATTATTATTATTATTATTATTATTATTATTATTATTATTATTATTATTATTATTATTATTATTATTATTATTATTATTATTATTATTATTATTATTATTATTATTATTATTATTATTATTATTATTATTATTATTATTATTATTATTATTATTATTATTATTATTATTATTATTATTATTATTATTATTATTATTATTATTATTATTATTATTATTATTATTATTATTATTATTATTATTATTATTATTATTATTATTATTATTATTATTATTATTATTATTATTATTATTATTATTATTATTATTATTATTATTATTATTATTATTATTATTATTATTATTATTATTATTATTATTATTATTATTATTATTATTATTATTATTATTATTATTATTATTATTATTATTATTATTATTATTATTATTATTATTATTATTATTATTATTATTATTATTATTATTATTATTATTATTATTATTATTATTATTATTATTATTATTATTATTATTATTATTATTATTATTATTATTATTATTATTATTATTATTATTATTATTATTATTATTATTATTATTATTATTATTATTATTATTATTATTATTATTATTATTATTATTATTATTATTATTATTATTATTATTATTATTATTATTATTATTATTATTATTATTATTATTATTATTATTATTATTATTATTATTATTATTATTATTATTATTATTATTATTATTATTATTATAACATTAAATTATGTCGTATAGCACTTATTCTAAAAAAGCCCTAAGAGCTTTACAAAGCATGAAAATATGAAAAGTTAATTACTTATATATACATAAAAGAAACAAAATAAAAATGATTCAACTCCTAAAACTCCCATAATAGGTCAAGGCTAAAATATCAGCAGTATACGAATAAAAGAAATAATTAAGTTTTAAACTGTCAGTTCAGATACATGAATAAAATAAAACAGTTAATAAAAAAGCGGTAAAAACTATCAATCTTAAAAACAAAACACTAAGAGAAATACAAAAATTATAACAATTAAAATGCATTAAAAGATGAAACCTGGGGTGAAAAAAATTATTAATATTCTAAAAGTTAAATTAAGTTACTGAAATACTGTTTAAAAAAATTGCGTTTTCAAATCACGTTTAAAAGAACTAAGTGATGGAGCATTTCTTATACATAAAGGGAGGGTATTCCATTCTTTGGTGGCAAAAATTCCAAAGGAGCGGTCGCCAGTTGCACTGATAGTTTTGAGAACTTGGAGAAGATTTTAATTGGAGGATCTAAGAGAGCGTACTGGTTTGTATGGTTGAATGAATTCAATTAATTACTTTGGAGCGGTGCCTTGTAAACAATTAAAACAAAAAACTAAAACTTTAAAACGCACACGGAATTCTATGGGCAACCAGTGAAGTTTAACAAAATAGGTTTAATATGGTCTCTTAAGCCTGTAAGCTAGTTCTCATGATTAATCTGGCAACAGCATTCTGAACAACCTGTAGACGATAAATTAACGACTTATTTACACCAATTAAAAGACTATTAGCGTAATCAATCCTAGAAATTACAAGAGCCTGTATCAGAGTCCTAGTTGTATCAATAACTAAGAAGTGACGGATTTGAGCAATAGAACGCAAATTATACATAGCACTTTGACATTTTGCAGTGGTTTTTCACTTTCGATTAGTTTTTTACTGTAACTTCATCAACATTTAACGATAAAGATAGCAGCTGTGTCAGGGAAAGTTTACTGTCAGTCAAAATGAATTCGCTTTTATCATCATTGAGTTTTAGGAAGTTAGTAAGCATTCACTTCTCGATATCTTTTCAGTCGGGAATCTGACCTCTCCCTGAGACCGTTAATGAGTAATTTTTATTTTGCGGACGCCGTGACCTAAGAAATACTTCCGATTTTGTAAAAAGAATGGCTTACGATCTAAAGTATGTCACTCATTTTTGCAAATGATGTTATGAATATTTAAATTTAGGCAAGAAACCCCAAATTTGGACAAATTTTTCCTATATATGGGAACTATTATCTGACATAGGCCCCACCTGCTTGTCGATCAATTTTCTCGTAGATTTTCGAACTTGGAATTAAAACTTTGGCGTATTATAATTCGGATGATCAATTGAATATTTTTGTCGTGTAAAAAAGGGTTTGAAATTACACATATATTAAATTCATCCATGTTTATAAATAAGAAAGTACTTAATTTGAAGTCTAATCTCGACCGTGATTTTACGTGAGATAAACCCTAAACAAAGCCTAATGTTATCCTTAACGTTAAATGGTAACGGTAGGCTGTTAGGCCTACAAGATTTTGTCAGTGACTTAATCAAGTTAATGTGCACTGTTTGCAGTAGGTCCTCTGTGACTTCAGAGTATTTTGCACCGATCATGGAAGTTGTAAACACTTCAGAAACAATAATCAGCATGGTCCCTATCAATTTGAAGCTTATACTAGTCCAAGACCAACCCTGATAAATCATTAATTGGATTATTTTAAATTTAGGCCGGCCTATATATTTTGTATTTATTCATGCAGCTTACAATTGTATAGGCCTATCATAAATGATACTTATTACTATGAAGCTGGGCAGCCGTGACAAATAATATGAGCTAGGCCCTAGGCATACCCTAACCTAACCCACACAATTTTCATGGCTGGCTTGAGTCACCGATAGTCCTACTCATTAATACTGGAAAGTTTGTTTCCTCATTCATGCCAAAGATTTACGCCAGGAAATTCTGAATGCTTTTATTTACGCCACACCAGTTATTCTAGCCTAATGTACTTTATTGCTTTTGTCAACTTTTAAAGCCCAATTACGCTGAAGCATTTAAAAACTGCCCATGCATGCTCCACGCCGAGTCGCCGAAGATCTTCGGCGTAATGCGTCTTGTCAATTGTATGACTCACCCCACTACCCCCGGCATGGGTGAGTTAAAGGTGGGTCACTGCATTCCAAATTTTGTCCCACATGTGCGTCACTGCGAAGGTTTGGTCAGTCATATGTGTGACTCTGGGGTGCGTCATGGTCAGTCATTTTTCCACTGATGTTAGTCACTTAATTGACTAAGGGGTGGGTCACTCACGGTAAGTCTTTAGGCAACACCTAACACAGTATGTGCGTCATTTTCCATCGTAAGTTCGTCATTTTTTTGACTGTCATGTGCGTCAATTGTGCGTCAGTTTTTTTACTGTGGTGTGGGTCATTTATATATGTAAGTCTTTGTCAGTCACCGAAGTGACTGAGGGGTGCGTCAAATCCACGTCTAATGACGCACCCTGTCTGGGGGTAGTGGGGTGGGTCATACAATTTACAAGTGCATAACCTACACTACATGTTTTCCAGTATGGGCTTGAGAATACTGTGTGGTTATTCGCAGGACTGCCCTGCGAATATAATCACTCTTACTGCAAATAAATCACTCCGGCTTGCGAATAAATCACCTCGACTGCGAATAAATCACTCCTACTGCGAATAAATCACTCTGACTGTGAATAAATCAATCCGAGTTGGAGTATTAAAGGGCCCACTGAAGTGAACATGGGATAGGCATGCGTCCTTTTTATAATTATATGTGTAATAATTTCCAGACCTCCCCCCCCCCTCCCTCCCCCCTCTTATTCGTTTACCTATGAGTAGGCCTAGCCCTTCAAGTTTTTAAACTCCTCATTTTTTTACTTCTTTTTACAAATTATAAATTACTGTTAAAGTTTTACTTTTGTTAGTTTGAGGCCTATTTTACCATGGGAGCAAATTTACAGTATGAAAGAAATTTAACGTTTTAAATTACGATATGGAATTAAAGGTATGCAGACAATTATATGAGCTACAAATTAGCCTACAATTGCAAATTTTACGATTTTTGTTGAATGAAACAAGCCATGAAAATAATAAAGAAATTGCATCAAAATAAGTTTCACCATTTTAGACCAATTTCTACTAAGGAAACAATATTCACATGTTTATACATTGCCTAAAATTTCAAAAACAATGATTATTGTTTATGTTAAAGGACCTTGTTACATAAGTCTAGCGGTTTAGTCTAATTTTATAATTTGTGCTGCTTGGTATATTCGTGAAGGGAAAATATGAAGACTGACTGGCCATAACATCCCTTTTTCTTGGGGGGATTTTTATTTTCAGAATATAAGGTGTGGAATGTTTAATGCTAAGAATGGCAATCTCATCTCAAGCAGAAAACTTGTAGTCTGTATATACTGATATTGATGATTGTATGAAAATATATTGTTATAATCTTAAATCAAAATCTTCAACAAATGGTGATATAGGAAATATGTCCACTCAAACATCTGGCATAAACTCAAAATGTAAAGGAAACACAATTACTCAAAGTATCTAGCACTTTTCAATTACTGGTTCATTCAAAGTTCAAACAATGTCCTTGAATAAACAAGTTCATTTAAAAAAAGCATATTTAAATATATATAAAAATGCTGTGATACTTTAACAATTTATTTGTGTTTGTTTAGGAAAGAAATATAATAGCAGTAATTAATCAACATCGTGACAGCCCTAGCCTATTCTATGTTAATGAGACATTTGCTGTATTAATCATACTCTAAATCTTTTCATTCACAGGCTGCTCGATACAGGTGTGCTCAATCTTGCTTCATATTTAAATATAAGTGGGCGATTTCATGCCAAAAAGATCAAAATTAATATCTCGTGTCTCTTGTGAAAAGCCTACTGTATAATTAAAAAAAAACTTCCTGTTATTCTTAATTCTTACAAGTTGTATGAACATACCCATTCATTTTGTTTTAGAATTGTCTAAAAATTTATTTGAATACAAAATACAAACACTGTATTTTAAATATGAAGTTCTGAAGACAGCTTTCGCCTCTGTCACTATGAAAAGACTCTCTCAAATTGGTTTGTATAGTATAAGGTTTGTATGTATAACATGCTTTCTGAGTTCTAAATTTAACTTGAACTCTTCAAGCACTATCCTGAACCTCCTTTATAGCGCTAAAACATGCTTCTACCTCAACATCTACCACTCATCACTTTCTTTTAATCCCAAGCCACTACACTTTTAAAGGAAATAATATTTAACATTCCTTTTATAGATTATAGAAAAACTTTTAGAAACAGCTTGTTGCAAAAAAAAAAACTTCCATTCAAAATTAATAGTTTAAATAATGATATGAAAATAGAGAATTGTTTTAAAAAACACCTTGAATTTCAGCTCTGTGATTTATATAATCATTTCCATTCAAATTCTTTGCTACTTTCTTTTTTACTAAATACATTGTTTTTGCTTTAAATGGCATTTTTGTGGATGCATGATTGCAGGTAAAGGGTGATATGTGCCAACATAACTCATAAATCAAGTTTTTTTTCATCACTTTTAATCTGTTTTTCTACTCTACCATAAAAAAAAATGAAAATCTATGAGATCATTTCCTTAACCCCATTCCCTTAAAGCACCCTTTATTCATCAAGGATCATGACTCTTAAACTCACTCCTTTTCCATCATCGTCGTCATCCTCTTTCTTCCCCTCCCATGTGTTGGTGATTATTATGAGCCATTTCAATCAGTTACGCTTGGCACAGCATTCCTTTTGTATCCACAAAGTATATTGAATGTA
Organism: Chiridota heheva; assembly: GCA_020152595.1. Classification (NCBI taxonomy): domain Eukaryota; kingdom Metazoa; phylum Echinodermata; class Holothuroidea; order Apodida; family Chiridotidae; genus Chiridota; species Chiridota heheva. The sequence continues at coordinate 21,842 of JAIGNY010000358.1, read as the reverse complement.
AAAAGGAGGTCCATTGAAGACCAGCTTTCATTTTATCATGTCTTAATACATAGAGGACATATGCAAATTACATGCTATTGTCAGACAAGAGAAGTACATGCCTGGCTCCTATGAACCTAATTTACCAAAGCGTTGATGTTATATTCCAATTTCTAGGTAACGCATGAGGGCCATGACTCACTTTCATGCACGATCTTCACATTACATGTATGACTCATGTGCTAATTACACCAGAGTTGTATCAAGTCTTCATTCGGGTCCCAATTTACAAAACTGAGTGAGCAACTCCAGTCACAAAATCAGTTACGCGTTTACAACTCTTGAATAACACCCGCTTATTCTTATTCTAAATCTCATTAAATCTGCATCCTGCATCACAGTTTATTGCGCACATCACACTGACTGTTTAGGCGATGTTTATCACATATAAACTAACAAACAAGCAACTTCACTATCATTCAAAGATTGAACATTTACAAAAATGTATGCTGCTTATTGTGCAATATAGTTTGGCATAAACGAGTGGATGGGGTTTGCAATGAAAATCTTGAAGTAACAGTAAATAAACATCATGTGTGGAAAACATGAATGGTGTGTTTTATATTCTGTTCAATATATGCAGTATTTGTTGATATGGTTTAGAATAACTATTTTGTTCAACTTTTTTTTCACGTAAGATAAAGAGTGAATTGGGAGCCTAACAAACTTTTGTTTTCTGGTTCTATAACACATTCCATATGTAATTACGCTTGCCTGAATGCGCTTTTAGGTTGCCAATTTTTTCTCATTATTATTTTGTAAGTCAAACTGTGCAACTCAATTTCATTACAACAAGACTTGATCAATTTTCTATGGCAGATAGTGTTTTATTGTGAACATAAGTGTCAAATTTGGAAAGAGGATATATATATGCTTTAGTATATTTTGTGTGTGTGATTTTTAACTAAAACTTTATTGTAAGGGTGAAATGGTGTTGGAAGTTTAATTTTGCCATGAACTTTCCTTTTGTTTGGTGCAATTAAAATAAACATAATATATGACGTAATTACTTTAAACAAAAAATGTTTACAACAATGTCAATACTTCGACAAGAAGTTATTGCATTGTTAAGTGTTCTCTTGCATGCTTCAAATTGGCTGTTGTAGCAAATGTGGTACATTCCACTTTGGAAATATGTGCCAAAGGATGTATTCAATATTGATTAATTAAAATGTATTCTAGTATGCTGATCAATATATATTTATCGCATTGTTATTAAAAGGTCTTTGGAAGATATTTTTTTTCTCCTGAATATTCCAAATATTCCTGAATATACAAACAAACAAACATTCCAAGAACTATGCAATCACAATGATTTGATCATCCTTTGTCCTTTTGATGTCAAAGGAGTATCTTGCATATTGATGTGTGCAAAATTACATGAGAGTTTGATTTTATGTTTTATTATTCATGAAGGATAGAGCTGTTAACAAATGTGTATTATATTTATTTGTAAATATTTTGAGTTTTTATTGTGTATTGTTATCCATCGGGTACATGTATATAAACTTACATGTTAACTTTTAAATTTGTGTATAAAATATTAGGTTTTGTTACATACTCGCAACCCAAGAATGTTGTTTGAGTAGAGGCTAGAAGCTTTGTATTCAATGTCACCTTGCTGAAATTTCATAATGTGTATCAAATCAGGGATGTGTTTTTTTAATCAGAGATGTATTTCAAATCAGGCATAGAGTTATGTGTGGAGAAAAAGCATATGCTTTTGTTTGCCATACTTGAAAACATGACGGTTGTTTTTCACTATATTTAATTTGGCCAATATTCACATTGTTTGTACCAAGTTGTTAAACTTTTGAAGTAAGTTACCTGTGGGTATTAATACAATTTTTTATATTTTTATTTAAATCTTCCTTGAGAAAGTCACACCATTATAAGATTTTCAACATGATCAATGTTGGATGTAAATATTTAGGAAGGCCCCAGGGTTCTATGGAAACAGTTCATACATGTGTATTGATAAATATATTCAATAACATCATGGAAAAGAGGTAGAAGATTCCATCATGCACCTATTTTTGTGTATATATTAAAGTTAGCATAGTTTCCTGTAAGTCTGTTGTATCTTTCCTTGATAGATTCTTATTAAGATGCATGTTTATATTTTTGTGTTTTAAGCAAATCTTCCTGTATCCACCAGGAAGGTATGAGGCTGTACATATTTAAGTTTGTTTAAATGCACATATTTAAGTGCAGTTGTTTTAGAATATGATTTTAGTTCATTTGAAACAAGCAAATGTGTTATGTATATATTAAATTCAATGTTTAAGTGAAGAAAATTTTGAAAGGAAAAAAATTGGGTTTGTTCTTTTTTTTGTCTGCTACTTTGCCCCCTCCTTCTTATAAAGCTCAATTTGTTTGTATGAATCAGATTCAGAATAATCGTCAGTGCAGATGCTGCAGAAACAATAGACTTGCAGGGTCGCCCAATTATTTGATATTGACCAAAGATGAAGATGACAGTGCAAATTATCTGTTAACACCTGCATATGATGGTAGAGAATACAGTGGTTAAGGAGTAGGGTTTATGAATTCTATTCCCAGCAGAGCATCTGTGATGGGTCCTTTATGCATGCCACCTTATCTTAGTTGTCTCTGATTCACCCAAACTGTAATAATGGATGAGTGAATCTGTGATGGTTTAATGTACCATCCTACAGCCCACCATTAACTCCTATCCACTTGCATCATTTGAACCGGGAAAAAGCGTTGGCTAATGTCACTGATAAAATTAACTTATGGCTTCCTTAGTCTTTGGGTGGTACCATCAAGAAAGAAGATTATGGAGTATTGTGTTTTAAGGATGCTTTCTGAGTAGGCAGTACTCCCATCCCAAGTGAACATAAACTCCTTGACCTTAAACATTCATCATCTTAATGTTATTAAAGGAATATTCCAGTAAAATTTCATCTTTATATATTTGATGGAGGACAATAAAAGAACATTGGTGAAACCCCATCATGTCCATAATTAATCCTACCAGAAATAAGGACACAAAAACTATTTTTCTTGCACATCGAAAAGTGACTGTTCTATGAAGTCTAAGCCACTCTTGCAACTAACGCCAGAAGTTGTTAAAAACCTTATTCATTTATTTGAATTTTGAGGTCCTAGTTTTTATATGACCTGAGACAAATTTCTGAAGATTTTTAAGGAATTAGCAAAATATTATCAAAATATTTTGTCCATTTAACATTTGAACGTCTAATTGTGCGAAATATAAACAAAGCAGAGGGGTCAAATTTTAATAAGAGAAATCCACATTTGATTGCCAGTGGAGTGGAAGTTATGTGTGTGGGGCACTTCTACAAGTTCAAGAATTAGATTTTGTGCTGTAATATTTGAACAAACTAAATACATGGGCTTTTCACCAATCTGCTTCTCTTTTGTCTATCACATATGTAAACATAAAATTTGAGTGGAATATTCGTTTAATGCAGGGGTGGCGCCAGGATTTGGCCGACAGGGCTAGGCTCCTCGACAGGGGGTCTAAGTATACTAATTTTTCACCTATGTACTGAAACATTAAGACCTGTTTCCGACGAATGCCCCAAAAAATTTCCCAGGCGTGGGCTACAGGTCCCCAGAGTGGGGGGATCAGGACCGCCGAGAAGATTGCTGACCCGAGGCTGGGCCTGGGTAAAAGTGAGTGTAACCGGGCCCTTTATATTGGATTTTAACGTTACAAATATTTTCGGCCCCAAATTGCTCCGGGCCCAGTACATTTGTAACCCCTGCCCTCCCGTCTCGGCGGCCTTGGGAGATGTACCCCCGCCTGGCACCACTCTTGCTAATGTGTAGAAGTGGTAAGCGGGCCTTTTCGTATTTGATATTAGTTCATTTTCAATAAAAAAAGGGTAGTGTCCATGATCTTGTTCTGGCCAGGCTGACATTGAGTGTATAGGTGCATCACAATGGTTGCTTGCCCCCAATCTAATTAAAATTTTTCCCTCTTGGCATTTTTTTTTTTTTAATCCTGACTATACCCCAAAGATTTTTTCAACTTTCATCATTAAACTAATTAATGAAATGATTTAATTTATGTACTTGTAATTTAATTTCCGCAATTTGTTCAAAATAGGCCATGCTCATCGACTTCCCCTAGAAAATCCATAATTATACATTGTAGTAAGACTATGAAGAAAGATATGCAAATTCAGCACATGTACCATATTTGGCTGTACTACGTCATCTTCCTCATGCATATTCATTAATTCTGTAACGTTTTGACCTACAGGTTGACCCCCAGCAAAATGGCCGCCGTTCGCCGTAAAATTGGAAATAAAACATCTGGTACAGGTCGTATTAGTAAATATCATATTGCAGATTCCCAGTTAATTTGTTTATATATGTAGAAATATCAAGTGTGGAAAAACTCATTTACTTTCACAAATGTGAAATACGATTTTGACTTAATTTTGTCTACCGGAAGAACACATTGCTCAAAGGAAATTGTATGGACTATCGCCGTAACGAAAAAAATTATTCGTTACTACGGCAAAATGATATGAATATGTTCCGGTCAGGTTTACAATGAAACCTTAACCTATATTCTGTTTTAAATCAATAAAGGTTTATTTTTAAAAGGAAGTTTTGGAAATTAGCGATCAATTTTCAAATCTGTGTTTAGGTCACGAAGATTCTAAATTCAAATTTTCGATTGCGCAATAATTGTTGAAAATTCGAGAGGTCGCGAGGTCAGATTCCCGACTGTTTTGAACAGTTTTCCAGACAATTTGAGTACGTGTTGTATTTGATGATTATCTTCATTTGGATATTTTCCTTCATTTTAAAGCCATTTGGGACTATCAAAACAAAACAAGGAATCTACTTCCCCCATGGACCTTGCCCTTGGACTCCAACCATGGTTTCGCCCCTGTACCCACAGAACCCCACACGTTAGGCACATGCTATATGCGTGCGCAGTGCACATGTTGATTTTTGGAATGATTTGGTGATACTTTTTAATAAACTATGGAAGATGCATGTCCTTCTTCAGGAACTGCCCCCGCCTCAAGTTTGCTTCTGGCGCCTCTGTACACCAACCTTTCCTCAACATTGAGCGAACAGTGTGTGCTATCTGGGTATTCAATGCCTTTCTTATGAGTATCAATTTTACTACTATGGGTTCCCCTGAAATGTTCGGCCGCTTGGCAGCTTGGGGGATCCAGAGTCACCCTTCACATATTAAGTATTTTAGGTATATTGTCATAATAGGAGCAGTCCGCGAAAAAGACTTTTTTGATTGTAGTTCCCACAGAATTCTATATTTGCCGAAAGATATGTAATATACCTTCCGAAATGTGCGTACACTGTGTACATTTTTTTAAATCTATTTAGATGTAAAATAGGAACTCCTTAACAAATAGGTATTTCTTACACAAACACATATTATGTATAATGTACTAAAAAGTTATGTAAAAAATTTACATAATTTTTAATGTATTTTTGCCTAGTTTTGTTTGGTATGGTTTTAAATGATGTTGTTATGTGTTCTTTTACATAGTTTTGAAGTGATATTTCACATATTTCTACAGGTATTTATCACATAACCTTTGTTATGTAATGTTTTACCTAGCTGTTAAGGAGTTCCTATCACATCTAAGTTATGTAAAATATTACACAGTTTGTGTTAGATAGGCCCCTATTTCATAACCTCTGTGTAAAATAATATTTACATAACTAGGGGGAAAATGATTTATTGTGTACAAATGCTGCATGCATGCGTTTTGTGTATACAACTCTTATAGAAAGAACAAAAGACAAGTTAATTGCATTAATTTTCTTTATTAAAATAATTTCCTAATCAATGATAAAACATCACAACAACTTAAAGGATTGCTTTAAAAATGCACAATATGATGCATATGATTGCAAAATATGCAATGACGCACATATACAAAAAAATCCCATCATTATAGTGCAAACCTGCTTTAAACAGTATTCTGCACCACAAGCAATTCTGTATAGATTACTACAAATATAATTTTACACACTACAGCTGTTTCAAATGCTCCACAAGTTCATGCTGTATTAAGGTGTGTATAAATTCAGAACTATGTAGGTTGACATGCATCATTACTCCCACAGAGACGCTATCAGTTCCTGCAGAATAACACAATTTACCTTAGTTTTGTCCCATTGATGTAAACCATGGTTGTATACAAACTTAAAACATAGTTATATAACATAACGCAAGTTACACAACTTTTATGCCTCCAGTTACACATACATTTCATGTGTGCATCACAAGTTCAGCCCATGCTGTTAAGTTTCAGTTTCCAAAGGTTTTTTGTCCATATAATGTGTCGTTCAAAGTCATAGGTAAAGGTATAGGTGCTTTTGATAAATCTCTGAAAAGCTAATGTTTCTGTAGTCTTTATATTGCGTTTTTATATTTTTTTGGAAAATAAGAAGATTACGAGGAATGTCATACATTTTTTTTCAGGTGAAGTATAAAGATAGTTTGAATTGTTGTTTGCTACACGATTTTTACTTGTACTTGGTCAATGTTTGTGTTTTTTTGAAGAAAATATTCCAAAATTTGTAATTTGGGGCCATTTTTGATCTTTTTTATCAAAAATCATAAAAACAGCCCAAATATTGTATTAATTTTTAAATCTCGACAGGTACAGAAGAAATAAATCATTCAGAAGAATTATTACAATAATAGATGCACCCCCTTTTTTTGCCTAGAAGATCTCTGATTATGACGTCAAATCGCTTTTTTTGCTTTTCGCGCACATCCGATATCACAAAATGGCGAGATACAACGTCGAATGTGCCTTTCGACTCCTAAGTTTTCTTCAGGATAATGATGATTCAGAGGGGTCAGAAGGTACTTCTGATAAAGAAGATGTACCAGACCTCGACCAGATTGAGAAAGAGGAGATTATAGAGCCTGTTGAGATGGATAGCGATCTGTTCCAAATTCCGGAGTTGGTGAGTGTTTTCTTCCAAAATAAAGAAAGTACTACATTGTAATTTGTTGTAATAAAATAAGGCCTATAGAATTCTAATGATAAATTAGCGGGGATTTTGCTTGTTAAGATAAACAAGTAAAAGGGACACTAAAATCACATATAACAAAACGGTTTAGGTCCTTTTATAATAGCCCGGATGAAACAAATACAAGCTGAACCCCAATAATAACATTTCTAAATGGACTGAAATATATGTATTTCCCAATGGCAATATTGTAAATTTAGGCCTGAAATATGTGTATTCCCAATTTTACAAAAATCAAGTTCCATTATTTCAGGAGCCGAAATCACAATCTTATGGGGAAAAGTGGGGTGGAGGTCCCATGTTAGCAAAATACGCATGTTGGGGTGCCTTAGGCCCATTACGAGGAAAATGCTTGTATATAGGTTTAGTACCGGTACATTATTTTGATGCCCTATTTTTGGGACCATGATCTTTCCCCCTCCCCTGGCTATGCCACTGTTGTGGTGATTACTGATCGATAAAACAAACATTTTGGATCCCTGTATGTACCCCCTGGGCTCCTGGCTGTAAAGTCTGTCCCCACGGCTACCACAAAATTGTGGCAACTGTGGGGGCAGGTTAGAAACCACAATAACATGTTATGCAATAATGCTTGATGTTCTAGTTATTTTGACTAAATTGTATATCTTTTCACAGGCCAGACAAGAACTGTATCAAGAGGAAGAGCCGCCCGCTACTCCCCAACCCAAGAGGAAGGGGGCAGACCGTTGAAGATGTGCCCAGGCCGCTCTTCCAGGCCGCTGCAGTCTCGCCACCATCACCACTCAAAGAAAATCCAACTGCAGCGGAGAAAGCTGCCTTCAAAACCAGGGAGGAAGAGCGGAACGCTCGGCTGCAGGAGATACAACGGTCGAAGGTCATCCCTGTAGCCGATAAAGACCACTAACTGTGTGAAGTGCTGGTGGAGAGTGACCGGGATCGACACGAGGTCTTTGGTAACTGGTTATGGGAAAACCAAACTAAAGTAAGTTGAATGAATATAGTTGCAATTTTTTAAATTCTATTTGCAGCAAGAAGGTACAGCAGAAGACTTTACAAATTTGGAGAGTCGAAAGGTAAGTGCTAACATTCATTTTTTTTGCAGCATTTACCCGATGAGTGCCATGATTTCACTTGGGATGTACACCAGGTGAACAATATTTGTCAAAGAAGAATAACACATGACTAACCATTCTTTCCCATTCTAGGTCATTAAAATAATTCAATTCAATTCATACATATTTTTTCTTCTTTATCTCGTCACAATGGGATGTCAGTAGCTGCCACGGAGGCAGTTTCGTGCTGGATCATCTGAAACTGTATCTAACCAATAGAGTTTTGATGATCTAGTTAGGAGTCCAACCGCTATGCCTATCAGGTGAGGAGGGGTAGCTGCACTTCAGCCTTTTACAAAGAAGGAAATGATGGCTTACATCAGGTTGACAGTGTACATGAGTTTTACACCCACTTGTTCAGTGCTAATATTGGTCTACTCATGAACTATCGCCGGGTCCTTTCTTCAGTTCAGTGATGTCTAGGAACCGCTATCAGGCAGTCAGGATATACCTCGATTCCTCCATGTCAATGACAACCGGAGGATGTCCTAGATGCAGGTGGAAAGAGTGTTGACAAGTTATACAAAGTGCGTCCCTTTATATGACTTGCTTGTCGACTCCTTTCAACTGCACTACGCACCAGAAAAGAAGTTGTCACTTGATGAACAAATGATCGGCACCAAGTGCCGAGTCGGCTTCCTTCAGTACATGAAGGACAAACCCACAAAGTGGGGAGTAAAAGTAAGGGCATTGTGTAATGTTGTAAATCATTACTTATTGAATTTTCAGATTTATACCGGTAAGGAAGATGGTACTGCAAAGTTGGTCTGTCCTTTTGTGTTGTGAATGACCTGATGATGCCCTACATGGGAGCAAGGTCATTGGTTGTATATGGACAACTATTATACATCACCGGCCTTGCTTCAACATCTGTTCAATCACAAAACGCTGGCAGCTGGTACAGTTCGTCAGAACCGAATCAATATGCCTAATGATTGTGTACTAACAAGTACACAGTGCAGGTAGGACATGCCATCTTCCTCAATGGCCATGGAATGACAGCTTGCAGATGGAAGGACAAGAAGAATATTTTTAGTTTGTCAACTATCCATGGTAATGGGATGGAGGAGGTTGAGCGCCGAATAAAGCACAGCCGTGAAGCAGAGAACATACAGAAACCCAGTGTCATTGTTGATTACAACCATGGCATGGGTGGAGTTGATGTGTTCGACCAACTGTTGTCATACTATCTTCTTTCCCCAATATCTAGAAAATGGTGGAAAAAGGTATTCTGGCGATTGATTGATATGGCAATTGTCAATGCTTTCATTTTGTATAAGCAAAAAAACCCTAAGACAGCAATTCATAGGAACTTCCGGAGAGAATTGACACTGCAATTAGTTGCACCACAAAGGGCACTGCGTGTTTGTCATCCTCTGCCAATAAATCAGAAAATTCCTGACAGGCTACACCCTGATCATGAGAAGGCCATCATGGGCTTCCCACATAATAAACGGTGTATGGTTTGCAGACAAAAACATGTCTCGGTTGCGAGACTTGTGGTGAAGGCATTGCCTTCACCACCGCCATTGTGCATCAATTTATCACAAGTGTTTGGATTACAAAAAAGAGTATACAGAACGTGTAGCCCGGGGTCAATTTTCCCCCAGGTAAAACCACCATTAGGGTTTTCTTCATGGCAAGTATCATATCAACCAGTCGTTAGAATCCTTCGGTTGGACAAACACACTTTTCTGTTTTTTTCATTGCCACATCCTATAAAAACTTTGAAAATTTTGAGTTGACAAACAAAAAACATCAGTCTGTTTTTTAATGCATCTTGCCATTCTAGGTTTGAGAATTCAATACCTATGCTTCTATTTCTCCCTTCTCACAATAGTGTTTCCATTTTAGCAAGGGACATGGAAACAATATTAGGAAAGGCTTGTATCAATTGACAACTCTTCTTTGGTTGTAGGGTCACTGTTGTGCAGTAAGTCTTCTTCGACAGTTCATTAATTGGTCATGAGCTGCACTGTCTACCTGAAGATATTGGTAGTAAGTTCCGGTCAGTGTAGAACTGTGGTTTTATTATCCAGTGATTTGCAATTTCAAGCTAAACATATAAGCAATGAATTCTCATGGACTGAAATAAAATAGAAACCAATATGTAACATCAATATTGTATCAACTGATTTATTTTATATAAGGTACAGTAAAGTGAATTCTTCTGACAGATAAATTCTTATGACAAATGAAATAAAGCTACAGTTCTGCAGGAAATTGCAACCAATATTTACCCTTCCTTCCCCTCTTTAGGGCTATATATATATATATATATATATATATATATATATATATATATATATATATATATATATATATATATATATATATAAATATATATATATATATATATATATATATGTATATATATATATATATATATATATATATATATATATATATATATATATATATATATATATATATATATATATATATATATATATATATATATATATATATATATATATATAAATTATATATAAACTTATTTGGGGCTGTTTCAGGGATACTAGTTATTGCAATTTAGAAATTATGATGATTTCATAAATCATCAACTTTAGTTTAGGGATGTTATAACAATTTAGGGATGTATAATATAATTATATCATAATTTAGTTTATTCTTGGCATATGGTTGATCTTTCACCCTCATTAGTTGCCAAATCACCCCACCAGCACTCCCACAGGTCCTCTTCCTCAGCTATCCATTCCAGCAGGATAAACACATGTCATCTTCTCCATCATTATTCTCATTTTGTTGATTTTCACTGAAATGCAAATTAATGTGATTCAATCAATTAAAGCCAATCAATGTAAAATATAATGGAAATTATTAATGATGCATTGAAACCTTCAATTAAAAATATAAATCTTCAATTTCACAATAAAAATATCTTACCAGGTATTACAATAGGCATGGTGGTTAGTTTGTCACAACTTTGTAATATTGTAAGCCAGGTCCCATAGAGTAAAGTGTGTTAGGCTAAGCCTAGTGTCAATATCAGTATGACATGAACCGCACCATCAAGACCCCTATTTCTATGGCAACAGTTGGAATTGAATTTTCCATAAGAATTTTTCTGTGTTTGGACCAGTTTCTTCAATTTTCTTTGCGGAAATAACTGCCAAGAAAACCAAGTTTGGCAAAGTCATCATATTTACTGATGCTCTCAACCGTCTTTGAGGACCTTTTCGGCAACAATTTCTGATGAATTCTATGTGGAATGAACAGAAGTAAGTGTCTAATAGATAATCAGCATAGTCTATCAACATAAAAGTAGCAGTGAAGCTTGTAATGGCTAAATTGGTTCAGAAATAAACAAAAACAGTTTCGTGCATAATAATGAGGTAAATAACCTTATTTGCATATCATTTGCATGATTTTTATTTTGTTTTTTGCAAATAATGATGTAAACATCTTGTTTTTTTGCATTCTATTAGTTTTGAGATCATAGAAGGAAAATGCAGCTGTCTTTGGAAAATTTAGTGCCATACACTATTAGATAGATTATTCACAGAATCGGGGGATAATTCTTAGGTCAAAATGTACCAATTTTCATATTCGCGTTATTTTTTCTTCTAATTCCTTAAAATCCACGAATAGTATCCAATGAAAGGTCTTTCCAAGGACGATTCAAATTTTTTATCCATATTGTATTGCTATTTAGCCACAGGGCACAAGCATGTCATAAAGATAGCATGTTTGGAGACCTAATATGCTAATTCAATGACCGATTTGCATATGTTTGCATATTTGACTTCAAAATATGCAAATGTTTGGAAAGTTCAACATGTTAGCTTTCATAAAAGTTCAACTGTTTTTGGTACAAATGGAACAGAAAGTGCTGAAAAAATCCTCTTTCAAAAAGTTCCCAAAATAGCTTATTCTATTTTTGGACCCTTGTTAAAAGGCCAGTTGTCGTCTCTAAAGCACGAGGTAAATAAAACTCAATTCCTGTGTTTTGATTGGTCGAAACACAAAGGTACAGTGTGTTCACTTACACGATAGGCCAATCAGTATCGTTTAACAAATTGTACGCCGCCACATTTTAATTATAATAGATGGCCTTTAAATTTACAAACTTTCAAATACACAGTCACTATATGATCACTTTATACCAGGTATTTCTTAGTAGATACTTTTTCAGGACTGAGCATTTGTTGGTATTACCCAAGCTATGCTGCATTCTCTTAAATGATATCAGTGACATCCAACTGGTTAAGAGTAACTGCTTCTCGGTATGTTTTCACCAATGCAGGTGAACGCTTGTGGTTTGAGCTGTGCCTAATTAAATATTCCCACTGTCATCTGATGGCACCAGAGAGAATGCAGTATATATGCACTTAAATTTGCAGAAATTTTCAAGCCCAGGTTCCAACAACTCGGTGCTTTTACATTCATGGACATTCCAGAGACTTTCCAGGCCCAAAATGTAATTTTCCATGACATCATGATTATCCTAAATGTGAACTCGAAGCAACAGCATGAAAAGATTAACAAAAAGTTCCACCTATGCATGATCTAAAACACCAGATTTTGGGGTTTAAAAGGCTGCTTATGAAATTTCCAGATTTTTTTGAAAGGTTTGATTGGGTGGGTGGGTGGTTGCGGTGGTTGGGTAGGTTGGTGGTGGGTGGGTGGTTGGGTGAGTGGATGGGTGGATGGAGGAGAGAGGGAGGGACGGATAGTGCTGTTTCATACAATACATTTCGATATCAATTTATTTCCCCCAGAATGCACATTTATTAATGACCATGATGATGTAGATTACCCTGTGTTGTGTATGTCAAATTTTTCACAGTCATTGTATTCTAACAAGACTTGATCAAAGCTGAATTCATTCTTTTCAAAACTTAATCTGGTGAAAAATAGTTCAGTAACTAAATTTTTCGTGAAATCTCTCAAAATTTTCGATTGAAATACGCAAAAACTTGCAAGGAATGTGAGTCTCATCATATTACGATTTGAGGTTTTTGTAGACAAAATTATTTTTGTCAATAATTTTTTACCATTTAGTCCCTGTCACATAATATATAAAACCTAGACTGATCATTTAACACTTTTAGTAATACGTGCTACATTGCATAATTATAATAAACTCTAAAATATGGTTTTAGATATTGCACAATTACGCCTTGTGAATATTTGTCCGAATCCTTATTTCTGGCATCATTTATCACGAAAGAAGAATGATAAAACAATCAAATGTTGTTTATTTGAATCTAAATAAAACATGTGCACACAACATCAGGTGATGTGGCTGAAGTCTAATGTGGATATACTTACATACATTATACAAATTGGTAAACATATCATTTACTCTCACTTCCTGGAGACTGTCCAGTAATTACCACAATTGAGATAATTTGAATATGGATTTTCATAGAAGCTAATGAATCATCCATCCCATATGTATCATACTCTACTCCCATCCCTCTTTCTCATCCCATATGTATCATACAATATGTATCATCTCATTATTGATGATATTTACAGCCGCGAACAGATATCATTATGTGCCGTATGCAAGAGTAGCAGCAATAAGGGTATTTTAACGTTTTTTGTCTGCATTTGTGTTCAAACACAATTTCAGCATTATTGATTTAAAGTGATTGCTTTTAGATGTATTATCTTAATTCCTACCAAGAAGACATTCCCATTTATGAGAACATCGATCATTGGATGTAAATCGGCAAAAAAATCAGTTGACTAACTCTTTACAGTCGATAATCATATGTTTAACCAACTTTTCCTACTAGAAGTATCATAAAATATTGCATTTACAAAACTTTTCTTATCAAACGTGAATTTTCTTTCTTCAAATTTTATTCACAGCCGTACTGTATGAAACGCCGAGCTACAGGAACAAATGATACATTCTTGCTTGTGAATGCCAGCCTGACAGCCTAATGAAAATCTACAATCACGGAGAAAGATATCCAGCATACAGGACGAGCTTTCCTCATTTATAAGTTCTATCGATTTCTAAACTGATTTCCGCATACATGTAGCTCCCAGTGACTATAGTAAAAAATAGTAGAGACCTATATTTTATAAAATAGTGATATACTTTGTGTATAAATACGCCAGTCACGATTAAAAAATGAATAAAAAGATAACAACCATATACTGTATGTGTCATCAAATTGTTTTATGTTGAAGTGGATATACTGTGCCAGAATAAACAATAGCTCCCTTTAACATTAGCTGATTATCAGATTATAGCTGTATTAAATTTTTTCTAGACTTTTTGTTCCCAACCTGAAGATTTCTAATAATAAACTTAGAACTGGGTAATGGATTGAATCAACGGAGTAAATTTCATAGAAGGTATGTGAGTGATGGTTATTATATTGTATGAATCACATGTAGAAAGGACAGATATGGCAACGACAATCATACTCCACTTTACCATAAGCATTATTACACACATAGGCGTATGAATGTTTTTTGGAAGGGGTAGGCTGAAACTTTCATTTTCAATTCTGGATACCACCCCACCTCCCTTCCTCTAACGTAAACATAGAAAATAAATATATACTACATTGTTTCGCTCCATATTTTTCAAAAAACAATTGGGCAATTTTCAGGCACTTCTCTTTAATTTTTGAGCAATTTTTTTCGATTCTCGGGCTATTATTTGATTACTTTCTTCAATAATCTTCATTTGTCGGCGATTTTCGAGAAATTTTCTTTCCTTTTCGAGAGATTTTCTTCTACTTTCAAGTAATTTTCTGTCGTTTTGGGGCACTTTTCCTTCATTTTTAGGCAATTTTCGTATATTTTCGAGTACTTTTCTTGATTCTCGGCTATCTTTGATTAATTTTCTTCAAAAGTCTTAAAGTTTAGGTAATTTTCTTTCAATTTTTAAATAATTTTCTTTCATTTTCAGGCAATTTTCATTTTAAGGCAATATTTTTCTATTTTCAAGTAATTTTTTTCAATTTTCAAGCAATTTTCTGTCGTTTTTAAGTAATTTTCATTGTTTTATTCATGTTTGAGCAATTTTCAGGAAATTTTCTTCCATTTTCCTTCATTCGGCAATTATCTTCGATTGTCAGAATTTTTCTTTCATTTTCAAATAACTAGTTTTGATTTTGGGAATTGTTTTCATTTTCAAAAATTTTGCTAAATGTTATTAAAAATTTACTCTAATATCAATACTTATTAAATTTTCCAAGAAATTTTACCACATAACACGGTATTTTAATAATTCACAAATTTAATTCCCTGCAACCCAGAAGGTAAACAGTCCCTCTCTCCCCCACGTTCGATACATCTCTAGGTACAACAGTAAAAAATGTCACTGAAAAACTGTCAAATATTATCGAAATCCGAGAGACAGATTCATGACCTGCAATGCAAACTGACAAGAGTTCCCAAGAGTTATCCAAAATGACTACCCAAAATGATCAACTTCAAGGTGATGTATCTCAACTGCGAGATGAATTCAATCTTCTCGAGCAATATACAAGGCGTAATCGCATTGTATTTTGGAATCAACGAGAGACCAGAGAAACACGGATGAAATCATCAAAGGCCTTGCCTGGGACAAACTGGGAGTTATGATCAACGACTCTGATATTGATAGAAGTCACCGAATCATTAAAGCTAACAACAAGAAAGGACATCGTGCCATAATAGTAAAATTCACCAACTACTCTGTTTAGGTCCCACCTTATCAAAGTTAGAAGAAAATCAAAAATCAACGGGTATTGTTCTTCAGGAGGATTTGAACTGCAAGAAATCGTGCCCTCTTACAAAGGCAGCAGACCACCCCAAAATAGCCACCATGGTCCATCGATGGAAGGATTTATAGTCTTATCAAAATCTAGTAATGGCTCTGAAACAAAGCGAAGAATAACCGGTATGAATGATCTTAATAAGATATAATCAAGACACATGATTGACTATCAAGAGGACTGAGGCTGAAACTGACACCGAAGGTGTGATTATCAGTTTTTGTATCATTATATTTATTCACATTTGCTTATAAGAGCATATATTGCTCTTGAACACGTACATAACATTGTACCTTTAAACTTAAGCTCTGAAAATCGTTTTCTTTACTTTATCCAGTTAATGTGATTGCTTTTCTTTCTTTTTATCAAAACCATTATAGTCATGCACAATCTTACTGCAATCGATTTCAACCAACGTAATTTCAAGTAAGCTGGTTCCGATAATCCCATTCAACATGCTGAACACAATCATGCATGAGTACCTCCAGATGCCATTGACCCCGATACAAATTGCCTTTTTAACAGTAACCCGTGTAACTATTATGATGTCGACTCGTTCTGCTCTGTTAATCTTGATTCCTTCTCAACCTTACATGTCAATAGTAGAAGCTTAGTAAAGAATTTTGATGATGTTTTAATTTTATCAGTCGTTAGGTAAAAGATTTTACTTGCATAGGCATTACTGAAACTTAGTTTAAGAATGATACAACCCTCGCATTTATCATATCCCTAATTATGTCTTATCTCTAATCCACGTACAAACGTGGAGGCGGAGTTAGTGTTTATATTACTACCTCTTGTAATTATACAGAGAACTGCAAGTTTGACTATTTGTATGGACTGTGTATTTGAATCTGTGTTTATTGAAATTGATTCTCCCAATTCTATGGATATTATCATAATTGGTGTTGTATACCGTCCCTTGATCATAGTAATTTATGAACAATTTATTGATTGTCTCGACAATATTTTAGATAACATTTCATCAGAAAATAAAAATGTTATGTTATGGGTGATTTTAATGTGAATTTATTAGAGTCTTCTCATTATGCTAATAACTTTTTTAATACTATGTCATCCTATTGTTTTAAGCCTTTATATCAAAACCAACCAGGTTTAATAACGAGAATCACTTCATTCACCCTTTTAGATAATATATTCAGTAATGTCACCAGTAATGTAAGTAGAAGTGGGCTAATAGTAATGATATTTGATCATTCCTATCTTTTGTCATCTCTGCTATTAAGAAGGCTGCTGTGATAAAGCTGATCACTGTACACGTCATTTTTGTGATAGAAATATTAGTAAATTTATTGACCTTATATCCCATGAAAATTGAAACTCGGTTTTAACTCTGATGATCCTGAATTTGCCTATAATTGTTTCTAGAACCTTTTCTTACTATTATGACAAATGTTTCCCCAATAATTAAAAATAAGAATAAGATTAACTTACCCCGTAAGGATTGGTTTACTCCTGCTATTGTAAACTTCTTGTAAAAACTAAGTGTGTTATATAAAGTTTATCCAAACCTAACTGCTGATATTAAAACGTAATTATGTTGTGTTCAGAAATAAGCTTAATTTGTTTTTAGAATTGCCAAGGAGTTATTATTTTAATCTATTTCGTAGTTCTAACATTAAGGATACTTAGTCTTGTATTAGTTCTTCTTATTATGGTTCTCAACGAAAGTTATTCCTACTAAACTATCAACTAGTGGGTGTGACATTCAAGTTACTGATATTGATGATATTTGTGATTCTTTATTATTGTTTGATTGATATTGGGCCTAAGTTGGAAGTAGCATTAGTGGTGGCCATCAACGATCCTTTAGATTATTTACCTAATCCAAATTGTTTCATTTTACATAAGCCACCTACCTAAGGAAAGATTAGGAAGCCTTAAGTACATCTCCGATTTAAACATATCCAGCCCAGGTTTTCATGGTATTCACCCTAAGATCGTTAGGTCTGTCACCCAATTTATTTTGAAACCTTTAAGTTATGTTATTAATTGTTCTTTCATTAAGGGTATTGTTCCATCTAAATACAAAAAACATGTGTCGTCCTGTCTTTAAAAGTGGCCAACGTAATATAATTAGTAACTATCGCCCTATTGCTGTTTTACCCTGTTTTTTCTAAACTTTTGAATAGCTTGTTTTTAATCGTATCTATTCCTTTTTGATGTTAACTCTATTTTATATAAGTATCAGTTTGGTTTTCTGCCCGGTAAAAATATTTCCCATGCTATTTTATCACTCGTTGATCATATTATTTATTCTTTTGAAAATAAATCCCTTACCTGTGGCATATTTTTAGATCTGTCAAAAGCTTTTGACACACTTGACCACAACATCTTATTAAAGAAAGTATATAATTATGGCATACGTGGTCCCACGTTATCCTGGTTCACTAGTTACCTATCCGACCGTTCTCAATATGTTTCTATCTTAAATTCAAATTCAACTTACCGTAATATTGCATGTGGTGTACCCCATGGATCCATTCTTGGGCCTCTACTTTTTTGACTTTATATTAATGATTTACCCAGTGTTAGCTCTAAGTTTAAATTTATATTATACGCTGATGACTCCAATATACTTTGTGACAGCTCTGATATCAGATCATTGGTAAATACTCTAAACAGTGAAATGCCTAAAGTAATTACATGGTTTAAATCTAGTAAATTACATCTTAATGCAAATAGGTCCGTCGCTATTCTATTCCATACTCATCAAAATCGTATCAATACTTCTGGTTTCCATATAGTAATAGATAACACAAACATTCCATTTTCTGTATCAACTAAGTTCTTAGGTCATTATTGACAATCATTTATCTTGGAGTAATCATGTAAGCTATGTTTGTGATAAGATTTCAAAAGGGTATCGGCATAATTTGCCGTCTTAAATATCAGCTTCCACATAATATTTTGCTTACTATTTATAATAATTTTAATATTACCTTACCTCTCTTATTGCTACATAACCTGGGGTTCACCTACCATTCAAATATTAAGAAACTTTTCATCCCTCCAGAAAAGAGCATTGCGAGCCATCTCCAATTCTTCCTTCCAATTTCCCGTCAGCCCCCTTTTTTCTTAATTTAAAGACACTTAATATTTTTGATTTATTTAATTACCATACTTCTATTTGTATGTTTCGTTATCATAAGGGCACCCTTCCAAACATTTTTTCACATTATTTTGCTTCCAACAGTCAATTCCATACGTACAATACACGCAATGCCAACGATTTACTAACTCCACTGTGCAATCTTGATATCTCTCAACATTTTATAAGATACAAAGGCATTTTTGATATGGAATTCCTACCAATCAATCTTAGAAATTGTTCCACTCTCATGACTTTTAAAAGTAAACTTAAAAGCCCATCTTATCGAATCCAGTAGTAATTCTAGAACTAACTCGTCCTTCACTTTTTGTTTTTGGTATTTTATGTATATAGCGTAACTATTGAATATTTTCTTTCGTTTTCTTTTCTTTTGTTTTGTTTTTCTCAATTCTTGTAACTGTGTAAGGGTACCTCACCTACAGATACATTCGTGTATTCTGAGTGTTCCTTAAACCAATTTACTTTTGTAAATATGTCACTTTTTGTTATATTTTGTATTATGGTTTGAAATAAAGTGCGATCAATCAACTCTTTTCCGATAATTACCGTTTATCCCAGTCTGGCATGGAAAGCTAAAATACACCACCTTTTTCTCCGCTTGGAGGCCTGTGCTTTTTTCCCCAAATACTTATTGCCGGCATAATGTATCTTTGTCCTAATTCAAAAGATGAAAAAATCCAATAGAATAACGAAAGAATTTAGCCTTTACAGGCAATGGAATATTAGCTGAACAATTATGTATACCTTTCATTAATATATATATTAAATATAGCAGTATAGTATTGAAAGTAAAACAAATATATTATATGACAAAAGTATACTTTAGCGCCCCAGCCCCCTTTTCCCTACGCCTACGTACACATATGAATACCATTTTCACAGTAATTAGGCAACAAATGGGGCAAGTAGATGATGTCCCACTTATCTACGTCTTTCTCGTTGACTTTATTGTAAAGAACGTCAAGGCCAACATGAATGTCCGTCACTTTGCGGAGCCGCGATCATCATCCTGGCCCTCCACAGTTTCTCAGTCATTTCAAATCTGATCTTCAATCGGGTTTCTTAACAAATAACAAAGAGAAGTATCTTTGTTTTGGCTATGACAACATGACATATTCACCTTTTTTGTATATTGTTACTGTATACTGTTGTATATTGTTTATTTGTATACTATAGTATACTGTTGTATATTTATTATTGTTTCCAGAGATTTTGTGGCTTAACAACTATTTAATATATACAGGAAGTAGTAGAATCTAGTAAACAGTAAATTAGGCCTAACTATATAATTTACAGTGTGGATAATTTGGATAAATAAATGAAGTAACACTTAAAACAAAGTGAAAATATGTACTTTAAGAGGGTGAGTATACAAGGGCGCTTCTACATTAATGAGACCGAACTTTAAACTTGAATATCTCCTAGTTGTGTTTGCTTTAAACTGAAGTCAGTGAATCAACTGATCACCCGACGATCGTGTCAATAGGCTGACGATCGTGTCAACGTGTCAAAAAGCTGACGATCGTGTCAATAAGAAAAGTATTTGTTTGATTTGTTCTTGGTTTAACCCCTTTCCCGTAGGTAACTTCGGTATTACGGTGCCACCTTTGAGGGTATTTTTGAAAAAGATTTTACGTGGCTACTTCGATGGACAAATATTGAAGGTAAACAATGATAGAAATGTAAATTATTGCGCAAAGAGCGGAAGATTGATGTGAAATTGACCATGGCGTTGATTATTACAGAATACATAAGATGTGTTCTGATTTTACATTTGGGCTTTCCTGAAGGTATCTAGCAAGTAGATCATCCGTACACGCTATGATAAGTAGTAAACCATGTGAATATGGAAGAGAATAAACTCAATGTTAAAGAAAGCGTTTAAAATCTATTCCGTTAACTGGGGAAGGAAAATCAATTATTATCTTTTCAGAATGACTGAAAATCAGATTAGGCCTAACATCGCAAACTCACGTGCACATTCTTCGAAAATCAATAAAAAAGTCTAGGGAATTAACTATTTAACATATGAAGAAATTTCGAGAGAAAATAAAACTATGCAAGTACGAAACATACGCCAATGTAAATCATTTTTCAAATAAAATGGATTGTTAAGAAAATGGGGATGTGTTGTCACTGCTCTACAATACACTCTAGTACACTAAGACATCTTTAAAGAGGTTTATCCTCATTGGAAGAAGATATGAGAGTAGTTTCTTTACGGTTTTTCTTCCTTTATCCATCCTGTTATCAGAAATATCATAGTAGTTACATGATAATATTTTCATCTTCTTCTGCCAAAATATTTGAAGGAAAGCAGTAATTTCACCATGATTTCATTTTATATCACCATATATGTTTGACTTGTTTTCTCAGCAGGAAATCGGGAAATTTATATTAATGATAATTTTTTGTATGTAGAATTAACGTTCTTGCCATGCTTACAATTTCTTTGGGAGTAAATTGCTACAGCTTTGGTTTGAAAATTTGTATGACCTTAACTTGGAGATCGAAACGAATGAATTTCTTTGCCTCATTGAGGAGTAGTATAGTCACGTCAGTGACTTAACTATTAATCCTAGACCATAAAGTTAACTATTTAAAGTCACAAATCCAGAATTGTTATGTTATAGAATTATATGTATCTATCAGGGGTTGCTGCAGAGTGCTGAAGACGCCGGGCCACAGAAGTCCATTTCATTTATAGCAAAAGAAGTTACAGTGGCATCGTCTTCTTCATAAAGGACTCCAAAAGTTTCAGGTGAATCCTTGATTACTTTTAGATGTTTCGGTACCCCC
>JAIGNY010000357.1:0-81073 GCA_020152595.1 Chiridota heheva | reverse complement strand
TTTGATGTTAATTGTCAGATAGAAAAAGCTTTTAATTTTGAGAAGAACAGTAAGGTTTGAAGGTAGAAATTCATAGTTTGCATCCTTAAGATATTTTTGTGGTGTTAATTAATGATCAATGTTGAGGCAGAGTGTTTATAAGCGTATTTAATGCACGGGGCAAAGGACTTTGGCCCGAGTAAATGGCCCAATTTTAGGAGGCTTATTGCTGAGTGCAAAATCTTTTGAACAGTGCATTAAATAAGCAAATAAACACGATGCTAAAACTAATCTTTTTATCAAATTTTCATGTTAGAATGTTTAAAATGCATAACAAACAACTAAAAAAATGACAAACGAGAAATTTTACATATAGTTTTTCGCTTTATTAAAAAAACTACCTGTTTTAAAAATGGAATAAACCAAATAATCTGGTCGTGCATTAACGGGATTTAATGCACGGGTCATACAATGCAAATACTCCATAGAAATTTTAAAACGTGTGTGATGGAGGGCAAATTGACAGAACTGTGAAGAAATGATGAGGTTTTTCTGCAATATTAGCTGTTTGTTTGTTTTGACATAGCTGTTGTAGTGATATTGTTGAATACATCATCAGATTCTTGTCATATGTGTAGGTACACAGATAGCCATTGGTCTGTAGATGTGCCCTATTGTTTTTGGTAGTGATGTGCATATTAATGAGTAGGCGAGCTTAATGTTAAAATCTTGAAATGCTCATGTTTTGACATCCGCATGTCTGTTTTGTTTCATATTTAATGTGATTATGTTGTTAGCTAGTGTGTACATGTTCATGGTACCAAAACGTTGAATATCATTAATATACATGGTGGGCGGGGCTTATTATGATTTTGCTGAAAAGAGCTTGTAAACGCGATATCTCAAGAAAAATAAACTAGATTCATGTCATATTTGGTACACAGATAGTCCAGGATCCACAGATGTGCCCTATTGTTTTTGGTTGTAATGTCATGCATATCAATGACTAGGCGGGGCTTAATATTAAAATCTTTAAATGTTCATAATTGAACAACAGCATGACTGTTTTTTAATTTTATATTTGGTGTGATTATGTTGTTAGTGTGTACATGTTCATGGTACCAAATTGTTGAATTTCATTAATGTGCATAAGTGGGCAAGGCTTAAGATGATTTTGTTGAAAGAAGCTTGTAAACACATTATCTCAAGAATGATATATGGGATTCACCTCATATGTGGTACACAGATAGCCCATGGTCCTCAGATGTGCCGCATTATTTTTTATGGTGATGTCATAATGAGTAGGCAAGGCTTAATGTTAAAATCTTTAAATGCCCATAATTTAACAACTGCATGTCTGTTTTGTTTCATATTTGGTGCAATTATGTTGTTAGCTGGAGTGTACATACATGTTCATGGTACAAAAATGTTGAATTTTATTAATATACTTAGTGGGCGGGGCTTAACATGATTTGGTTGAAGGGAGCTTGTAAACACAGTAGTACAGTATCTCAAGAACGATATGTAGGATTCAGGTCATATGTGGTACACAGATAGCCCATGGACCGCAGATGTGTCGTATTGTTTTTGGCAGCGATGTCATGCATATTAATGAGTAGACAGGGCTTTAAGTTAAATTATTTGAAGTAATGTTGTTAGTAAGTGTATAGATGTTAATGGGATAACAATGGTTGAATTTAATTAATTGTGGAATTCCATTCTTGTGAGAACAGATTTATTTGGTTGTCATTGTTATTTTAAGCTCATTGTGTAATAACATTTATTATACAATAGTTCATAACTTAAAATCCATAATGCACACCAGAACCTCAATACCTTTGTTTTTCTTGTTTACTCATTTTCAACAACATGGCTAGCCAGAAAGGTTTAAAAAATGTAAGGGGTTAAGGAGGCCAAATCTGACAATCTGAAGATTGGAAGGCCATGGTCCCTTGGCTCCCACTTCCATTTTCTAACCTTGTAATGTAGGTATTTATAGGCAGAATTTGTGGTGAGCAAAAGGACTAGGGGCACTTGACCAACTTTTTTGTGATTTTTTCCCACCCCTCACTTTTGACGCCCCCCCTCCACTTTCTGATTTGCCTATGCATATGCAATGACCACTAATTTAATGATTATTTCGTCTTTCACATCTTCCCAGAGAATCCAATCTCAGATGAGGATGACTACAGGATGGAGGTGCTCATCAACCTGCGTCGCATCGAGAGACTCGACAAAGATGACTTCACCGAGGAAGAGAGACAAGAGGCCGAAGAGATCTACGACCAACGACGGGCGGAGGAACTCGCAGCTGAGGTATGTGACAGGGTAGTTTTCGTTTTGGACATGTCGAAGTTCAAGTTAGTAACTAGTACCGACATCATCACTATTTTTGTGATTCTTACAAAATGCCATCGTTCGATTGTGACAGAATTGAATACAATTGCTATTCCATTTTTTTAATCTAGCTAGGTTTCCCCTGTTGGCTTGCCAGAATCAGCACAGCTGAAATCCTGAGGAGTACTCACTCCTATAGGCCAAGCTTCATAGCAGTTTCATGTCCACAATTACACCAATTATGCAAAATATATAGGGCGATTCCACGCTCTATGGCTGATGTTACAATTGTGGAAATTTCCCCTCTTATTCCTGGAACCCTCCTAGGGTTAAGTGGTGCTGATTCCATGCTCTGTGACTAATGTTAACTCATGGAATTGCCCTATAGCATTGTGTTTTTGTGTGTTTTTTCCATCATACACCATACTACAACTGTAGTCAAAAGTTTACAAGGGTAGCACACAAGAAATACTGCACAAGGTGGTATCCAAAATAACATTCTGGCATTAACTACAGGTAGTTGTCAAGGTCAAGCCTTTCCATGTTACATGAACATGATTTTAAAAGAAACAAGATGATACTTCAATATCATATTATTTTAAGGAGCTTAGAAGGCACACCCCCTTAATATTTTAGGAAAATATGCAAGTTTTGTCTCATTTGTGTGGAAATCACTGGTGTGAACAGTCTAGTGTAGAAGGTTGGTGTTATCATATTAAAGTAGTTTCTTCACCTTGTACTTTATTATAAGGTGAACTTGGTTGGACACTGAACTACAATTGTGCCAAAAGTGTTGGGAAAACATTTCTGAAATATTTTCAAAGGCGTTTGGCCCCTCTTATCTATACCCATTTCAATGCTGTACACTTTGCAAGAAAGTAGAGAAATTGTGACATACAACATTGATGGTGGTGCAGGGATTTGTCGCAGCTACTTTTGACCATGATTGTAGTCCTTGAACAAAAATTAGTAATTCCTAACAAATGTTGTTCACTCTGGTATCCCCCTTAAAAAATACAAAAACACTATTTTTTTCTATAAAATTAGGTCTTTTGCTTGACTCTTTCTTTGTTCTCTCTTTTCTAGTTCCTCTTCATGTTTCCAATATATTTTACATATAATCCCCCAAGATCATACAATCACACAAAATCATATAATCCCCCAAGATTATATAATCCCCCAAGATCATATAATCACCCAAGATCATATAATCCCCCAAGATCATATAATCCCCCAAGATCATATAATCCCCCAACATCATATAATCACCCAAGATCATATAATCCCCCAAGATCATATAATCACACAAGATCATATAATCACCCAAGATCATATAATCCCCCAAGATCATATAATCACCCAAGATCATATAATCCCCCGAGATCATATAATCCCCCAACATCATATAATCACACAAAATCATATAATCCCCAAGATTATATAATCCCCCAAGATCATATAATCCCCAAGATCATATAATCCCCAAGATCATATAATCCCCCAACATCATATAATCACCCAAGATCATATAATCCCCAAGATCATATAATCCCCCAAGATCATATAATCACCCAAGATCATATAATCACCCAAGATCATATAATCCCCCGAGATCATATAATCACCCAAGATCATATAATCCCCCAAGATCATATAATCACCCAAGATCATATAATCCCCCAAGATCATATAATCACCCAAGATCATATAATCACCCAAGATCATATAATCCCCCGAGATCATATAATCACCCAAGATCATATAATCCCCCGAGATCATATAATCACCCAAGATCATATAATCCCCCGAGATCATATAATCACCCAAGATCATATAATCCCCCGAGATCATATAATCACCCAAGATCATATAATCCCCCAAGATCATATAATCACCCAAGATCATATAATCCCCCAAGATCATATAATCACCCAAGATCATATAATCACCCAAGACCATATAATCCCCCGAGATCATATAATCACCCAAGATCATATAATCCCCCAAGATCATATAATCACCCAAGATCATATAATCCCCCAAGATCATATAATCACCCAAGATCATATAATCACCCAAGATCATATAATCCCCCGAGATCATATAATCACCCAAGATCATATAATCCCCCGAGATCATATAATCACCCAAGATCATATAATCATCCAAGATCATATAATCACCCAAGATCATATAATCCCCCAAGATTATATAATCCCCCAAGATCATATAATCACCCAAGATCATATAATCACCCAAGATCATATAATCCCCCAAGATCATATAATCACCCAAGATCATATAATCACCCAAGATCATATAATCCCCCGAGATCATATAATCACCCAAGATCATATAATCCCCCGAGATCATATAATCACCCAAGATCATATAATCATCCAAGATCATATAATCACCCAAGATCATATAATCCCCAAGATCATATAATCCCTCGAGATCATATAATCACCCAAGATCATATAATCACCCAAGATCATATAATCCCCCGAGATCATATAATCACCCAAGATCATATAATCACCCAAGATCATATAATCCCTCGAGATCATATAATCACCCAAGATCATATAAATCACCCAAGATCATATAATCCCCCAAATCATATAATCCCCCGGATGATATAATCCCTCCAGATCATATGATCCCCAAGATCATATAATCCCCCAAGATCATATAATCCCCAAGATCATATAATCACCCAAGATCATATAATCCCCAAGATCATATAATCCCCCAAGATCATATAATCCCCAAGATCATATAATCACCCAGGAGCATACAATCACCTAAGGTCATATCAAGCAAGATCACACAATCACCCAAGATCATATAATTGTATAATCACGCAAGATCATATATATAATCGTACCAAGATTATGAGTTTTATGAAATCTTGAATCCCTAAAAAATTGTTTCTGCATGGTCTCGAACTGTTTTTGAAAAAGCCCATAAATTGTGTCATTATTTTTCTTCATTGTTCCTCCTTTGAACAAGATTACAGTTTCTTACTACAAAGATGAAGTGATAGTTGAAGTGGTTCTTAAGTAACGTTAGATACGCTGGTGAAATAGATCAAAGTTTGTTCTGATTTTCCTGAATAATGTTTTGAAACTGCTACAAGCTCTGAAGTGGAAGCAAATTAATATCATCTTCATTCGTGGAATATTTTGGGCAGTCTTTTATTTATTTTTTGATTTGCAAAATAAATAGGTTTGGAGTATTAAAAAAAAAAAAATACTTCTTCTCTCGCGGAATATTTCGGACACTTCCTTTGAACGTTTTTGCTGATTTGCAAAATAAGTACGTTTTGTATACTGTACTTACAAATTGATGTAAATGCTGGCAATTTAAGAAGACGTGTTTTATTGGAAGAAGGGCATAGTTTCTGAGTGGTATATGTGGTAAAAAGTTAGAATTAATCCCATCAGACTCTTCTATCCATGGCAGTTTATACCAGTTTGATTTTTGTATAAGCTTTTAATAGATTCCAGGGTTGGATGCTCAAGGAGGGTATTCTCTGTTATGAACAGTAATTGTTTAAACTAGTTGACATCATTCTAATTATATCAGATATTCTTCTATAGACTGATAAACAAATTTGAACAAAAGCAATGCAATTTTTTTTTTGTAGATGACTTTTAGGGGGTTGCCTGGGCACCCAATGCATCCCTTGTGCATGGAATCTCCATGATTTAAATTTGATAGTGATTCTGGTCAATTTGATCAAACTTTCTCCTATAGACTGATAAGACTTTGAATTTGAAGAAAAAAATTCAACAAAGGTAATGGTCAGTCATAACTTTTTCTTGATACTTTTTAGGGATGCCTGGGCACCCAATGCATCCCCTGTGTATGAAATTTCCCCAATTTAACATCATTTTCTCTTCTTCTTATTTCCCAGGCTGCTGAGGAGGTCATCCACTCGGACACTGAGGATGTGTAATGAGCAGCGTAAATACTAGGGGGAGGATGGGGGTGTTTTGCCACTCGTCAGTAAAATTTGAGATTAGTTGGTAAATCTGGTATCAGGTCGGTAAATATACCGATTTTGATTACTACTTTTTTTACAGGGAGAATTTTTTTTCTTCAAATGGGATGGTAATTTGAGGCCATCAGTTCATCTTATACTTCCCCCTTTCTTCTCCCCAGTAAAAATGGCCTACTGACACCACTGCGTGTAACATCACAAAGAAAACACGAGGCAACAATTACATTCCAAGAACTTGTGCCATAAACTAAAGCCATTTAGTGCTTCATGTGGTATGAAGTGACCTTATGTCCAGTTCATCAGATGGTCAGCAAGACAGTCATCAGATATAAATATCGCCTTGTGTGTATGGAAAGGTTTACAGCTCCAAAACATGAAAAATGACCATCACTTCATGAACTTGCTTTCATCATTTTCAGATCAAATTGATGTTCTTCCTCTAGCATGTGTTAGTATACAGCAATATCAATCATACTTTTCACCTTGAAAACAGACTTGTAACCTATTATTTGTACATTTTCCTGTAAATAAAATTTGCAGAAAGATTTTTCATTATTTCTTAATACATTCAAATATATTTTCAATCAACTTACATAAGTGTTGTTTTTCAATTCAGACCATACTTTTAGTTACACATTCTTTAAATATAGATAACATGAATAAACACTCTTTAAATATAGATAACATGAATAAACACTAGACCAAGCCGCCTAAGGGATTTGGGCAGGGAGAAATACACAATGGGGGCCTAGAGATTTGGGCAGGGAGAAATACACTTTGGGGGCCTAGAGATTTGGGCAGGGAGAAATACACAATGGGGGCCTAGAGATTTGGGCAGAGAGAAATACACAATAGGGGCCTAGAGAGTTTGGCAGGGAGAAATACACAATGGGGGCCTAGAGATTTGGGCAGGGAGAAATACACAATGGGGGCCTAGAGATTTGGGCAGGGAGAAATACACAATGGGGGCCTAGAGACTTCGGCAGAGAGAAATACACAATGGTGGCCTAGAGATCTGGGCAGGGAGAAATACACAATGGGGGCCTAGAGACTTCGGCAGAGAGAAATACACAATGGGGGCCTAGAGATCTGGGCAGGGAGAAATACACAATGGGGGCCTAGAGATTTGGGCAGGGAGAAATACACAATAGGGGCCTAGAGATTTGGGCAGGGAGAAATACACAATGGGGGCCTAGAGATCTGGGCAGGGAGAAATACACAATGGGGGCCTAGAGATTTGGGCAGGGTGAAATACACAATGGGGGCCTAGAGATTTGGGCAGGGAGAAATACACAATGGGGGCCTAGAGATTTTGGCAGGGAGAAATACACAATGGGGGCCTAGAGATTTGGGCAGAGAGAAATACACAATAGGGGCCTAGAGATTTGGGCAGAGAGAAATACACAATGGGGGCCTAGAGATTTGGGCAGGGAGAAATACACAATGGGGGCCTAGAGATTTGGGCAGGGAGAAATACACAATGGAGGCCTAGAGATTTGGGCAGGGAGAAATACACAATGGGGGCTTAGAGATTTGGGCAGGGAGAAATACACAATGGGGGCTTAGAGACTTGGGCAGGGAGAAATACACAATGGAGGCCTAGAGATTTGGGCAGGGAGAAATACACAATGGGAGCTTAGAGACTTGGGCAGGGAGAAATACACAATGAGAGGCCTAGAGATTTGGGCAGGGAGAAATACACAATGGGGGCCTAGAGATTTGAGCAGGGAGAAATACACAATGGGGGCCTAGAGATTTGGGCAGGGAGAAATACACAATGGGGGCCTAGAGATTTGGGCAGGGAGAAATACACAATGGGGGCCTAGAGATTTGGGCAGGGAGAAATACACAATGGGGGCCTAGAGATTTGGGCAGGGAGAAATACACAATGGGGCCTAGAGATTTGAGCAGGGAGAAATACACAATGGGGGCCTAGAGATTTGGGCAGGGAGAAATACACAATGGGGGCCTAGAGATTTGGGCAGGGAGAAATACACAATGGGGCTTAGAGATTTGGGCAGGAGAAATACACAATGGAGGCCTAGAGATTTGGGCAGGGAGAAATACACAATGGGGCTTAGAGACTTGGGCAGGAGAAATACACAATGGGGGCCTAGAGATTTGGGCAGGAGAAATACACAATGGGGCCTAGAGATTTGGGCAGGGAGAAATACACAATGGGGGCCTAGAGATTTGGGCAGTGAGAAATACACAATGGGGGCCTAGAGATTTGGGCAGAGAAAATACACAATGGGGGCCTAGAGATTTGGGCAGGAGAAATACACAATGGGGGCCTAGAGATTTGGGCAGGAAGAAATACACAATGGGGGCCTAGAGATTTGGGCAGAGAGAAATACACAATGGGGGCCTAGAGATTTGGGCAGAGAGAAATACACAATGGGGGCCTAGAGATTTGGGCAGAGAGAAATACACAATGGGGGCCTAGAGGTTTGGGCAGAGAGAAATACACAATGGGGGCCTAGAGATTTGGGCAGGGAGAAATACACAATGGGGGCCTAGAGATTTGGGCAGGAAGAAATACACAATGGGGGCTTAGAGATTTGGGCAGGGAGAAATACACAATGGGGGCCCAGAGATTTGGGCAGGGAGAAATACACAATGGTGGCCTAGAAATTTGGGCAGGAAGAAATACACAATGGGGGCTTAGAGATTTGGGCACGGAGAAATACACGATGGGGGCTTAGAGATTTGGGCAGGGAGAAATACACAATGGGGGCCTAGAGATTTGGGCAGGAAGAAATACACAATGGGGGCTTAGAGATTTGGGCAGGGAGAAATACACAATGGGGGCCTAGAAATTTGGGCAGGGAGAAATACACAATGGGGGCCTAGAGATTTGAGCAGGGAGAAATACACAATGGGGGCTTAGAGATTTGGGCAGAGAGAAATACACAATGGGGGCCTAGAGATGTGGGCAGGAGAAATACACAATGGGGCCTAGAGATTTGGGCAGGAGAAATACACAATGGGGGCCCAGAGATTTGGGCAGGGAGAAATACACAATGGGGGCCTAGAGATTTGGGCAGGGAGAAATACACAATGGGGGCCTAGAGATTTGGGCAGGGAGAAATACACAATGGGGGCCTAGAGATTTGGGCAGGGAGAAATACACAATGGGGGCTTAGAGACTTGGGCAGGGAGGAATACACAATGGGGTCCTAGAGATTTGGGCAGGGAGAAATACACAATGGGGGCCTAGAGATTTGGGCAGGGAGAAATACACAATGGGGGCTTAGAGACTTGGGCAGGGAGAAATACACAATGGGGGCCTAGAGATTTGGGCAGGAGAAATACACAATGGGGCCTAGAGATTTGGGCAGGAGAAATACACAATGGGGGCTTAGAGACTTGGGCAGGAGAAATACACAATGGGGGCCTAGAGATTTGGGCAGGGAGAAATACACAATGGGGGCCTAGAGATTTGGGCAGGGAGAAATACACAATGGGGGCTTAGAGACTTGGGCAGGGAGAAATACACAATGGAGGCCTAGAGATTTGGGCAGGGAGAAATACACAATGGGGGCCTAGAGATTTGGGCAGGGAGAAATACACAATGGGGGCCTAGAGATTTGAGCAGGAGAAATACACAATGGGGGCCTAGAGATTTGGGCAGGAGAAATACACAATGGGGGCCTAGAGATTTGGGCAGGAGAAATACACAATGGGGGCCTAGAGATTTGGGCAGGAGAAATACACAATGGGGGCTTAGAGATTTGGGCAGGGAGAAATACACAATGGAGGCCTAGAGATTTGGGCAGGAGAAATACACAATGGGGCCTAGAGATTTGGGCAGGGAGAAATACACAATGGGGGCCTAGAGATTTGAGCAGGAGAAATACACAATGGGGGCCTAGAAATTTGGGCAGGGAGAAATACACAATGGGGGCCTAGAGATTTGGGCAGGGAGAAATACACAATGGGGGCCTAGAAATTTGGGCAGGGAGAAATACACAATGGGGGCCTAGAGATTTGGGCAGGAGAAATACACAATGGGGCCTAGAAATTTGGGCAGGGAGAAATACACAATGGGGGCCTAGAGATTTGAGCAGGGAGAAATACACAATGGGGGCTTAGAGATTTGGGCAGAGAGAAATACACAATGGGGGTCTAGAGATGTGGGCAGGGAGAAATACACAATGGTGGCCTAGAGATTTGGGCAGGGAGAAATACACATTGGGGGCCTAGAGATTTGGGCAGGGAGAAATACACAATGGGGGCCTAGAGACTTCGGCAGAGAGAAATACACAATGGGGGCCTAGAGATCTGGGCAGGGAGAAATACACAATGGGGGCCTAGAGACTTCGGCAGAGAGAAATACACAATGGGGGCCTAGAGATCTGGGCAGGGAGAAATACACAATGGGGGCCTAGAGATTTGGGCAGGGAGAAATACACAATAGGGGCCTAGAGATTTGGGCAGGGAGAAATACACAATGGGGGCCTAGAGATCTGGGCAGGGAGAAATACACAATGGGGGCCTAGAGATTTGGGCAGGGTGAAATACACAATGGGGGCCTAGAGATTTGGGCAGGGAGAAATACACAATGGGGGCCTAGAGATTTGGGCAGGGAGAAATACACAATGGGGGCCCAGAGATTTGGGCAGGGAGAAATACACAATGGGGGCCTAGAGATTTGGGCAGGGAGAAATACACAATGGGGGCGTAGAGATTTGGGCAGGGAGAAATACACAATGGGGGCCTAGAGACTTCGGCAGGGAGAAATACACTTTAATGAGCATTCCCTTTCAGTTGCATAATTGTGACAAAAATGGCAAGCTGTATTCTGTTTTAGGCCCTTTGCGCATAATTCTGGGCCCCTTTTTTTTCACAGTTCAAACAGTTGGTCCCAGTCTCTGAACGTCCACTCTGTGTAGGGTAAAATGTTTCAGTTGTTAAGTGGGTGTCAAAACTTTGGGTATAAAGTTTCAGATTTCTTAGTCCAAAACTGACACCAAGTCATCAAGTGATAGGACAGAAAAAAAATATATAACAATAGCTTAATCCAGGAAGTAGTTGGTCCATGCAACACTATGATAATCAGACAATGATATTATACAACACATCTTGAGTGAAGAATAAGGTAGTATGTATTACTTTATAAAGAAAAAAACATTTAATAATGTATAGACACCCAGTTCTGAGGGACAAGAAGACTTGTACACCATATCCTCACTAATTTCCTTGATCCTTTTGTCCTTTTTGTGTTGGGATGATTTGACCATGCCCCAACCTCCCCTTCCCCCTTCCCCTCCTTCCCCCCTTCCCCTTCCCCCCACTTCCAACTTGATTCTCCGAGCTGATTCCCCGAGCTGATTCTCCGAGCTGATTCCCCGAGCTGATTCCCCAAGCTGATTCCACGAGCTGATTCCACGAGCTGATTCCCCGAGCTGATTCCCCTGATTCACGAGCTGATTCACCGAGCTGATTCCACGAGCTGATTCCACGAGCTGATTCCTTGAGCTGATTCCCCGAGCTGATTCCTCGAGCTGATTTCCCGAGCTGATTCCCCGAGCTGATTCCACGAGCTGATTCCCAGAGCTGGTTCCACGAGCTGATTCTCCGAGCTGATTCCCCGAGCTGATTCCCAGAGCTGATTCTCCGAGCTGATTCTCTGAGCTGATTCCCCGAGCTGATTCCCCGAGCTGGTTCCCCGAGCTGATTCCCCGAGCTGATTCCACAAGCTGATTCCCCCGAGCTGATTCCACGAGCTGTGGTGGGGGAATCAGCTTGGTGGGTGTGGCTTGTGAATAAATATTCTGGAACAAATATTTTATGATATGCAATGACATGACAGATAATACAATTTTTGCAAATTAATCAGCGGATGGAAGAAAAAGCATTGGAACCACAAAACGTTTTGGTTCTGGTTTTATTGTTTACTACTTATAGGAAATGGATGGTCATAGTTTTATCAAAGTCAATATAATTGATCCAAAGGATGCCTACACCACGATGGGCAATAATTCCCCTGCTATCCTCCTACCCAGTAGCAGCGTTATGGGGTAAGGGAGAATTCGCTTATAAGATCGCTTGCTTCCTGCTTCCTCCCCTTCCCTTCCACCCCTCTCTTTAGAAAATTTTGAATGGTCAACCTAATTTGCTAGATCTATAGGCTCAGTTTTCCTCCAATGAGAAAGCTGCCCTTCAATAATAAAGTTGCCCCTCTCTTTTACCTCGCATTAAAATCCCGCACTGCCACAACACAGGGAAAGTGCTCTTGTGCATTTGCATGTTTTGTTATTTCGTTACTCCCCTGAACAAACGTACCCATGGTGCTACCCCAAAAGCACTATTTGATAAATAACTGACATGTTTGTTGTCATACAAAGTGTCATTGCCCAGTTTTTCCAGAGCGATTACCACATACATGCGCTCCCAATTGTTTCTCATTAAACATTTAAGAAAGTACCCTCTTCTTTTAAAGTTTCGCCCCAAACGTTTCGCGTGTAGGCAACCCTGTGCATATACATCCCCAATTTATCAGATCTGTTTCTGCAAACTCACATTTTGCATAAATCAACGAGCAATATAAGCTTCACTCAATTTTTTGCAAAATCTACATTTAGACTCTTTTGCTCGGAATAATGGAATAGAAAGATCTGTCGAGAATTACGATTATGCAAAATTGTTAATTGCTGCCCAATTAACTTAAAAAAAGAATTGAAACTATCAGCATAAATTTGACGAATTCATACTTTTTTGAAGTACTTTGCACTTTTCACAATGAAAATACCTGAAACATCTTTTCATATTTTTGATGTTTTTACTCACCTCCGAATAATACAGTATAAGGTTTAAAAGACATTTTGTATCAACAATTGTCCTCCAGATATCCTTTAAAGTGCAAATTTCATTTTCATTTTGTTTCATATGATTTAAACAAAAACTTTTATGGGTTTTAAACTAAAACGGTATGAGCTATGTAATCCATTTTCATGAATCTATCTTTAAAAAGAAAAGCTTATTTTTTGTAAAATTTCAAAGATATTTAGTAACAAAAGGAAGTACAGTTTAATGAAAGTTGTATAGTTAACAAAATTGTCTCAAAATTGAAAGTGTAATCAAGGAATGCTATTTCTCTTACAAAAAGACTCAGAGGTATTAATAGCTAAACTGAAGAAACTTGAGCTAACAAAGATATGAAAGATAAATTACAAAGATGAATTTCACTTGGAATAAAATCCCATACAGAGTCCTCAGAACGACCTTTCTCATGTGTAAGCGGAAGTATCATAAATTTCAGGAAAATTGCCTGCTTTTCAGATTAAATTATAGAAAATGAAAGCATCGTACTTGATTTTGCTGATAAGAAATATTGATTGCTTTTGTTATAAATTGAGTAATTCTGCTTTTCTCTTTTCAATATTACACATTGTTTGGTAAATTTCAGGTTTAATGTTTCAGCAAAGTAGGCTTCCTTCTGACTGTTTGGAACATCAACGGTGGCAAAATTGGATTTCAGAGACCCATTAATTAAAACAATTTGAGGATATTATGTAATATGTGGACTTTACTCGCAAATAAAAAGCATATTAAACAACTAAAAAAACCAACAACGAACGAATGAAAGACCCCTTCATTTATCGATCCCTTGTCGTCTGTTTAAACTGGGGGCCCAATCTAAACGGATGACAATGGGGCTCATTGCCATTTATCGCATATGGCTTATTTAGACTTGTCGTCAGTTTGACTGGGGACCTCAATTAAAAGAAACAATAAGGGGACATACTTGTATTGATCAAGGGGTCTCAAGGTCAAATTACCGATAACTTTTTAGGAGGGTCCCGACTGGATGATAGATAA
This sequence comes from Chiridota heheva, assembly GCA_020152595.1. Classification (NCBI taxonomy): domain Eukaryota; kingdom Metazoa; phylum Echinodermata; class Holothuroidea; order Apodida; family Chiridotidae; genus Chiridota; species Chiridota heheva. The sequence goes on along the minus strand of JAIGNY010000357.1, from coordinate 66,924 downwards.
AAGTGTAGTTCTCTATTTGACTTTCTTTTACTTAGTTGGAAAATTTGTGTTTTTTTTTCATATTGTTCTTTACATTTTGTTTTGATTCATTTCGCTAGAGGTTTCCTTGGGGTCGAAGGCCCCGGTCTCTGCCCCAGTGTAGCCCCACTGCGTTACGCCACTGCTTTTACATAGGCGGCAGAAACGAAAAGCCAGGGGCCCCCTCAATATTTCAAATAGTGGGGGGGTGGGGGGGACATGACCCCAATAATCATTTGTAATTTTCATGTTTTTAATCACCCCAAGATTAAATTCATGTTTTCTTATAATATATATATAGATATGATATATATATATATATATAGAAATATATAGATAAATATATAGATATATATATAGAAATATATTTATTTATATATATATAGATATATATAGATATTTATTTATATATATATATATTAAATATATATATATATATATATATATATATATATATATATATATATATATATATATATATATAAAAAAAAAAGAAATATGGAGCTTATCAGGAAATTTTTGCGAAATTTCCTCCATTCTCAGGAAATTGTCTTTATAATTGGGAACTTTTCATCACTTTTTGGTAAATTCTCTTCTTTTCTTCAGGAAATTTTGCTTAATTATCGGAACTGTTTCTTTAATTTTTCAGTGGGAAGTTTGTCTTTCAATTTTAGGAAAAATTTCCACGATTTTACCTAATCAGGAAATCTTCAATTTTGGGGAAATCTTCAATTTTCGGGAATTTTCCTTCATTTTCAGGAAACGGCTTAAATTTTGGAGAAGTTATCCATCTTTTGGGATATTAAGTTTTTACTTCAATTTCACCAAAAAAATTCCATAATTAGAATATCGTCAATTGTCTGGAAATTGTCTTAATTTTTGTGCAATTTTCACCACTTTTTCAGGAAATTTTCTTCTTTCGAGATATTTGTATCAATTTTTAGAAAAGTTTCTTTAATTTTCCAGAGGTTTTTCCTTTAAATCAGCCAAAGTGTTACACCTTTGTTCCTTTCCTATGCACTCCACCCACCAGTTGATGACAAAACTGCCTATATTTGTATATACTGATATACCACATTATCAGGTTATCAAACATCATCTCTGCTTTGGTTTGAGTTGGCCACCCTTGGCTCCTAAAACCTATCACATGCAGAGGTGGTGAAACTGGAGAACATCCCCCACATTTTGTTTCCAAAGTTACAGAATATGAGAGGACTCAAATTTTGGCTCTATTTATTAATATTTACCAAATTCTGGCCATTGATCTTACAAGAAAATGATTCATGTTTCTGAGGACCGCTTTTTTTCACATTATCTGTGGTCACTTGATCTTACTTGTATAAAGGAAATGGGAATTAACCCTTACTCTACCAGCACTATTTTGAAAGTGCGCTCGGGGGGCGGGGCCAAAGACGTGGCACCCAAAACGGCGATAATATCGCCGCGTGGTAGAGTAAGGTTAAAGCTCGATATACACTACTAGCTGAATCTGATGTTGTTGACTTGTCAGCAACAAAGTTCCTAAAAAAAATTTAACTCTGGAAATCAACAAGTTTATTCTATGAAAATACAAAATATTTTTTATCATTATCATACGTTCATTTACCTCCACTGCAGCTTGATCATGGGAACACATGTGCGCCCCCTCCCCCTTTACCCTCTTCCCCCTGAATAAATATTCTGTGGGAACCGTATCTAGGTGCCTATATTTGTTATATTATCTATTATTCTTATACCTATTATGTTTCAAAGAAATGTGCAGTATAGGTCTTTTCTTTTCGGAAAAAAGGAAATAGATTTAAGTTTTGTGATTGATGTCATGCATGCTCTATATACTTTACAAAAGTTATTTCCATTTCTTTGAAAAATATTCACCGCTTGATAATATGGGATGCATATATATGCAGAGCTATAATTTATGGGGGAAATTTTCTCCTTGCCACCCCTCCCCCTCCACTTCCCTTACACACATAGTGTTATGGTTTTTACATTTTCAGAAGCCACCTTTGAAAAAAAAATTACTTTATTGGATTTGATAGTTTGGCTTTTTTGGTTTGAATTGTTTGTTTGATGAGGGCTTAACAGCACCACGACAATGAGGGTCAGATTGTGCCTGAGAGGTCAGATCATTCTAGAGGTACAAAGGAAAGAAAACATGGGGAGAATGAGAGAAATCAAAGAACAACAAGTCATAAAGCTGTGATCGAGAGAGGAGGTGCATGGGTGAAACACACAAAGTAGAGAGAGGGGCTGTGACAGGAGGACTTAATATGGTTGTAAAGGGAAGCATGATGAAGGAAGGAGATAATTCTATCCTGAGGATTTTTCTGGAAGAACTCAGCAATTGAGTTGTGGGGAGCGAGGGAAGTTGTGGGAAGGTTTTACAGAGGGCAAGCAAGGAGAACGTGATGGATTGTGAGGGTGCAATAGTTTGGGGGATTTTTGGAGAGGCTTGTCTGCATGGGCTGTAGAAGACTTTAATTTCAATTCAGGCTTTTTCTCAAAGGCTTTGGTGGAGAATAAAAAATAAATAAACAAATACTTTCTGAAGATGTTTGGACCACGAGATATTTTGCATGCGTTCCCCTGAAAAGTATAATCACATTTTGTTTTTCTTTTCAGTACATTTTACCCACCCTACCAGAAAAATCAGCCTCTGGACCTGCCAGTGCAGTGGCCGATCACATACAGCATTTGGAATTGTCCTGACTTCATTACAAGCCTAATTTGGCTCTTTTGAAACTGTTTTGGTTTGTTTGCCCTTGGTGCCAATTTTCGTGTATTGTGCAATTATTCATTTTGAACTATTTCCTTAAAATGACAGACTTCGTTTATTATATACACTTTTCCGTGTAGTTCATGTATTGTATTGGTTGGTATAGTGAAAATGAATAAATAAGGAAATCGTGTTGTAATTAAAGGAGTATAAGGCCGAAAAGTAAGTTTTTAAAAATTTCAAAGATATATTCATCCACAACAGATTTATATTTGATAACTTTATGCCTCCATAGCCCACAGACCCCCTAAAAATACGCCCTCACTTTTCCGTCTAGTGCTTTAAGTTACATTCCGTTCCTTTTACCTGTCCCTCTTCCTCTCCAATTCTCACCCTTCCTCTTCCCCCATACATAAACCAGACTAATCTCTCTACAATTAATGTTGACCAACTATAAGAGTGGATTAAGCTGGGAGAGGAGATGAAACACAGTGGCGTGTTCGGGGAGGGGAGTAACAGAGGTACATGACTTTCTGACAGATTATTTGGAAAATAATATGGTCTTTTGTGTCTATATTTAATTATTGTCAATTCGAAACAAGCAATCCTCATTTTGGAACCAAAATCTGCAATTTAAGACAATAAATCTTCAATTATGTCCCAAAATTCTTGGGGCCAACTGAAAAAGTATTTGTTACCTCGATTTAATAGACTTCTGGATGCCTTTGGTGGAATATTGGTGAGGGGTCACAACAACAACACAACAAACACTCTGACATCCCTGTTATATGCTTAATGGCATTGGACCCATTTTCTGCCTCACACCACATAAACATTGCCCCCTCTTGCTGCCCAGTCTGGATACGACATACGTGACCTAAACCCAGTGACATATTCAACTTTCAGTGCCAGGGGAGGCAAATGGTACTTGCCGGAAAAGGACTGTATACCCAGTGGCATATAGAAAGCGGGTGGAGGGGGTGGGGAGGGATGGGAGGTGAATTAAAATTTGTGTAACTTTAAAAACATTTTGGCAACATTTCTTGAAAATGAAAGATTATTCCCGAAAATACTTTAAATTTCCCACAAATCGAAGAAAATTGTTCGAAAATAAAGGAATTTGAAGACAATTTCCTGAACATTGAATACAATTTCGCAAAAATCGAGAAATTTTCCCGAAAATCGGAAAATAATTGCTCGAAAATCGAAGACATGCCCAAAAATAAAGGAAATTGAAGAAAAATTCCTGAATTTAACCTTTACTTTGCCAGCACTTTTTTTTAAATGCGCTCGGGAGGCGGAGCCAAAGATGGGGCACCCAAAACGGCGATAATATTGCTGCGTGGTAGAGTAAGGGTTAATCAAGGGCTGATTATTGAAGAGTCCTGTCTTCCAAGCAGCAAAGTCGGGGCCCGTTCCGCTTCAGTGGGCCGCCCACCGGGATCACTCTGCATATATTTTGGAGTTGGCGCATTTGTCGCGAGTTGATTAACCCTTACTCTACCAGCACTTTTTTGAAAATGCGCTCGGGAGGCGGAGCCAAAGATGGGGCACCCAAAACGGCGATAATATCGACGCGTGGTAGAGTAAGGTTTAAAGAATAGTTCCTGAACATTTCATAAATTTACCAAAAAATTGTTTCGCTAGAAACAAATTCACAACCCAATTTAGGTGATATTTTTTCTTATATATTCATTTTTTACAGTTTATTTCCCTAATATGTATAGGCCTATAGCAATATATTGTATACTGCTATTTCTCGCTCCTTTTATTTTGAATACAGAATTTCGTCAGGGACAAGTTTTCCCCTGACCCCTCACTGAGTGATGCCTAAACCCCTGAGTTGTTGTCAAGTAACCCTTCTTGATCAGAGCCCCCATTTTTCGTGTGAATAAAGGTTCTGGACTTCTCCGTCCGTATATCCTATTACAAAGTCCTCGTCAGCTTGTGGCAGAGCAGCATAGAGCTCCAGCTTTCTGCTCTGGCGCCACGAGTTCCAGGGCCGCCGAGAGAGTCGCTGGGTCCAGGGGGAAATTCTAAAGAACTAACCGAATAAGGGGGAATTTTCCCGAGGACCAAGCTCGGCCCGGTGAAATAACCCCCTTACCCCAGCCCCTCCCTGTATATTATATCACTACCTGATAGACACATCAATGGATTCGGCATGTTTTTCATAAACAAAAAACCTTGCCCCAGCCCTTCCTGAGCGATATACTGCCAGGTTCAATCCCGGTTGTTCTGCCAACAGTGTTCCACAACTGGTCAATAAAACTGCCGTGGGCATCTACCATAAACATCTACACCTGATTTTTCATGATTTTCTTGAGGCAAAATATCTGTCTGTGTTAGATGATAGACATGGAAAGTCAGAGGTTAGGTTTAGCCTTCGAAACCTCCCTGTATGTTATATCACTTCCCGATAGACACATCAATGGATTCGGCATGTTTTTCTGCGATTCTAAGAATAGGCCAAAAATGGAACATGAGATTATTATGACAAGTCTATCAATACTTGACTGAATAGCAATTTCTAAAGCAATTTCTTGTCAAAATTTGAAGAATTGAATACTTTATTATTTTATCCCATTGCTATAATAATTCATAAACCGTAACTTAGGAATCATCTCAGCCTCATAGTAAAGCAGTGGCGTAACGCAGTGGTGCTACACCGGGGTAGAGCCCAGGGCCTCCAACCCGGCTTCGAGCAAAATAAATCGAAACAAAATGTAAAGAACAATATGAAAATAACCTAATTTCACCAACGAAATAAATGAAAGTCTCTAAAAGAGAACTAAAAGAAAGTCTAGAAAAATGTTATCATCCAGTCTAGACCCTCTACAGTTCTCAATAATTTGACCTTTAGCCCTTCGATCAGTACAAATATGACCCCTTATCGTTTCTTTTGACTGAGGTCTAAACAGACTACAATAGTCTAAATAGGCCACATGCGATAAATGCCAATGGGCCTCTTTGTAGATAGGACCCCCTCCCTTAGTCTGAACAAGACAAAGGATCGATGAATAGACAGATCTCTCATTTATTCGTTTTTGTTTTAATTGGCTGTTATATTGTTTTGCATTTTTGAGTAAAGTCCACAAATTGCATAATAATAACCTTGTTGTTATTATTGTGTCTCTGAATTCCAATTTTTACCACCTCTAAATCGTGTCTCCCTGGCACCCAGCCTAATCGACCCTCACTCCACTCGCAGTAAGGGGCCTTTGGCCCCGGCTTTACGCCACTTGGTAAAAGTATCATCCCCCTTTTGATAGGTTTAGATCTTCACTGACGTCACCAAGCTTCTGGTGACAAAAATTAAAGACAAGCAAAATTATATTTCCTTTGATTATATAAATAGCTCACAACCAACCTTACCTAAGCATTAATTTTATATATCAAAAAAAAATCATACTCTTATTCTTTGCATTTGTTGTGTGCATGTAGCATTCATTATTGCCCTTGCACTAGCTTTTTTTTTATAATAAAAAAACATTCCAGCACATAACCAAGTAACTTGGCAAACAAAATTAAGAGTGAACTTAAATCGAGGGGGCTATGCCAAAACGCATGGAACATAATTTATAAAATGTTGTATCAACATTCTCAGTTACCAAGAACATTTTTCATATTTTGTCATTCTCTGAAATTATAATTGTTCTTACATGTGAGTACATCATAAGGTTTTTTTGTAGGGTATGGCATGGGTGTAGCCAGGGGGAAGCCCCTACCCCTCTCCAAAAAAAAAGTGAGATGGTATTGGTAAAAAGGTCCAGAAAATATGCTAAAGGTCCAAATATTACCCTTGGCGACCCTTCCCCCACCCCAATCCGAAAGGCTGGCTACACTTTGGATGGGTAGGAGTAGGTACATAGTATTGACCAGCTTATTATCGGTCTAGCAGATCATGCACTTCTACCAGTCTTACTGAAATGATTTAGGGGCCGTGATCTTTGGTGCAATCCATGGTCTAACTTTTCAGCATAATTTAAAAAAATCAGTACATTTGGGGAGAAATTTGCCTCTTGTATCCCCATTTTTTTAATAGGGGGCCATGTCCCCCACATCCAGATAAAAATTACAACACTGGGCACTGCCATCAAATAGCTGAAGAGGGCCCAGAGATGCTGTTGAAGTAGAAAGAGGCTCGGAGCAGGAGCCTTTGTGTCATTTACACAATGGTCAGTTTACATTGAATTCCACAACAACTTGGCAACAATCATTTTGTTTTCACCATCTACACACCCATCTAGGCCCAATGTAGTTTTACTCACTCCAGTGTTTCTGGGCAGGGACATTGGCAGAGGGGGATTAAAAGGAGTTATGGATTCTCCTCTGCATTTTTTAATAAAAATTTTTTTTTACAGAGATTGGGGGCAGGATTTTATTTGTATATTAGAGCAGTGGCGTAAATTCGATGTCCATATTGGGAGGGGGACAAAATGTACAACTGACATACATGCATGTACAAATCTCAACCCATGGATTAAAGTAATGGGGGAAATTGTCCCCTTCCCGTCCTCTAGCTACACCACTGTATTAGAGTATAACAGCTTTCACAAACAGGGATAGGGATGAAAACGTTTGAAAAAAAAATCAATAAGGTCTGTAGATCGGACAAAATATATTAGTCTTAAAAATATGTTGAAAGTGGGGGGGGGGGGGGGGGTAGGCATAACCTGCTCAATATGTATTTGAGCAGGCTCATAAAACATTTACAGGAGGGGTGAAAGGGGAAAACAAGCGAACCATATCTTAAATGTCTGAGCCGTACTGTCGAGGGACAATGAGGGAAGCTGTGCCACATATTCAGGGAAAAGGAACTTCAATAGAGGAGGGGCAATCATTAATGTGGGAGGGAAGAAATATTTAATGTGGGAGGGTCAAAAGGTCCCAACTGGACAAGGGGAATCTTTCATAGGGAGACAATTTGAAGATGATTTATAATTCAATGAAATTTCCTTACCCGCACCCAACACAAAAAAAAGTTTTTTTGGAACCAGAATTGGATGGAGTACTTTTGAGGGTATTAGTTGAACAAAGCAGGAAGGGCTGCATCAATTCTCTGTTTTGCTCATGTCAGATACGGGGCATGAGTTTTATGTCACTAAACCAACCCAGTCATTCACAATTTTAATCATAAACATTATCTTACTGTATGCAAGATTCAGAAAAGCAGATTTCAATTTTAACTAAGTTAATCTGTCAATACAAAGGTGCATTGGCTCAGGAGGCATGCTCGTATGCAAATGGTTCCAGGTTCGATTTCCGCCACGAGCCCTGCATTGTGTCCTTGCGCAAGACACTTTACTCTACTTGCTTCAGTCCACTCAGCTGTAAAATGAGTATCAGCACTGCTGGGGGTTAAACGTGCGATGGACTGGCACACTGTCATGGGGGAGTCATGTACTCTCATCCACTTACACTAAGGACAGGCCTGATTGGCATAACAATTTTTTTAAGAAATCTGGGGTGGGGGAGGGGATAAACTTCCCTGGGGGAAATTAATAAAATGGGATCCTCCCCCACCACCACCAGTTAGCATGTTTTCAAAAAAGGCTATGCTGATGGGTCTACATGGCTCAAGTATGGATTGAACTTGAAATCTGTCAATACTTCATTACAAAATTAACATCTATATATCTGAAGACAATACAAAATAGATGAAAGTAAACCATCAGTTTATTTCTCCTGTTCTTCTTTTTCGGAGCAAAAAGGTTACAAAGATTGCACACATCACCTCCATATGCTAATTAAGGATGACATCACAAAAAATTTACATATTCAAATTCACCTTGGGTACTCAACAAATCTTGTAACACCTTTACACATTCTATGAAAACACAATAACAATATTCTTCCATAACTATTTAATTAGACATTTGGTTTCATGCTGAATACTTGAAATCAAACTGAAATTATCCCCCAAGTTACAAAATGAATCTATTTGCTGAGGTTTTTCCAGAGCTACCCAGAACAAATTCTCTTTGTTTGCAAATACAATCAGGGTTAGGATTAAACCATAACCTGCTTTTCAATTTGATAAAATATATTTATTCGAAACATGCAATCAATACCTAACTTCAAATCTTCTATGAAACTGCATCAATGAATTACTGACTGGCATTTGATGTTAAAATAAGTTTTGAAAAACTTTCAGATGTTTACATTTCCATCTCTTAAAAGCTTTTCTGTGAATGGAACAACAAGCACAGCTATTCCTATTATACTCTGGAATGCATATATACACACATTTGATATAATTCAATTATTTCATTTTCAATACAAAAATTCATTCTTCAAAATATTCTCCATTATCATGTCAATCCAAATTCTATTAACTTTTGTTCTAAATAAACAATCAATCTTTCTCTCAAAAAGTATTGCAAATATTTTCTTAATGTGATATCTTCGAAAAAGTTAATGGAATACCCATTAAAAATATGTTTTTGTATTCTAAAAGCAAAACGAAAATGTACTGAATGCCAAAAAACAAAAGTGAAAATGTCCTAAAAAGTGGCAACCTCATACAAATTTTTGAAACACAATATGATTACAGTATTCCACATAATAAGCGCCCATGCTTTAAGTAGTGCTCACCTAACATTTTCTTTGACACATCCCAACATCTATAAATTACAGATTAATTTCTGAAAATCTTCTGATTGGTCACAAGTTATCTGTCTGCTGAATATTCATACCATCCCGATAGCCTACCAATGGTTTAACAAGTCAAGCCATTAATGCATGAGTCTGATGAATGCATATGACTTCAGTGATAGCTTACTTTTCGTTGATGGTCAAATTGTAAGAGACTTGTGTAAAAACCAATCATATTGAAATCTTCTTCTGAGATCCGATTCCAAAAAAGTCAGTCATCCCTTGTTTTTAGGGCTTTGTCACATTCAATTGCCCTCTTCATGTTCCATATAAGGGTTGTACGACATTTCATAAAAATTTACATTTCATGAAAATTGACATTTCATAAAAATTGACATATGAAAATTGACATAAATGGCTTGTAAATTTCATGAATTGTCAACTTTCATGAATGTCAATTTTCATGAATGTCAATTTTCATGAATGTCAATTTTCATGAGTGTCAATTTTCGTGAAATGCCAATTTTCATGAAATGTCAAGTTTTAACAAATTGTCAAGTTTTCATGAAATGTCAAGTTTTTATGAAATGAAAAGTTTTCATGAAATGTAAAGTTTCTATGCATGGTGGTATACAGATCTGGCGCACATGGTTGTATCGGATCTGCCACGCATGGTGGTGTACAGATCTGCTGTGCATGATATGTCAGTTTTCATGATATGTCAATTTTCATATGTCAATTTTTATGAAATGTCAATTTTCATGAAATGTCAATTTTTATGAAATGTCAAGTCAACTTCATGTAAATTTCAAAGATATGTAACACCTCCAGTGAAAGCAAGCGACCTGCAATCAATTTCTAACTCTTTTCAAGCAGGACTTTCCTGTATATTTTATACAAAAGGGTCATCAAGCATAAACATAAGAAAAATGTACCACAAAATTCAACATGAGAAATGCTCATCCATTGGTCAAAATTAATACACATGCAGATCCGTCATGCATAGTGGTATACAGATCCACCATGCATGGTAGTATACAGATCCGCCTACATGGTGGTATACAGATCCACCTACATGGTGGTATACAGATCCGCCTACATGGTGGTATACAGATCCGCCTACATGGTGGTATACAGATCCAAAACGCATGGTGGTATACCGATCTGCCATGCATGGTGGTATACAGATCCGACACGCATGGTGGTATACCGATCTGCCATGCATGGTGGTATAGAATACACCAATAAATTCTGTACTTTCTAACCGAGTGTAATAATCAAGCAATCTTTTTTTTTAAATAATTTCACTTTATTACAATTAAACCATGGCATATTACCAACCTGTCACCTGTTATATTCATTATTAGCCCTACCAATATCACTACACCCATATAAATGATAAAAGGTTCTATTATACCAGGTACAACGATGCCGTATTAGACCATTAACCTTAAGTTACATCAAAAAATAACATCAAAATATATCAAACAAAACAAAAATTGCAATATCGTTCAAAATGTGTTACTGAACATTTTTCCAACAAAAATATGCCTCTTATTAAATTAATGAGCTGTAACCAATGCAAACTAGACAATGTGTATTGTGATACGTTTAGCCAGGCTTGTTGTAACTTCATAATAAGAGTAAATGTTAAAAGTGAGTACATTATGGGATATGAGAAGTCACTTTTGTGTTCAAATCCTTAAAAGAGTGTTCAAGTTTGACAATTATGTATTTTTATGCCATCATACAGTTTGTAAATGGCAGTTCCACTGCAGTTGAACAGTTTTTGGCACAAATAAGATATAATACCAATAGTATGAAGCACAACAAACAATAACTCCGAGTTATCAATAGATTTCCCTCATCTTCATGTTTTGAATAGTCAAATGTCTAGTCAAATGTCTAGTCAAATGTCTAGTCAAATGTCTAGTCAAATGTCTAGTCAAATGTCTAATACAAAGGTAAATCCATACTAGAACTATGAAGGCCCATCAGGCTGGTGATTGTCCCATTAAATTGGCATAAATGGACCAGAATATGACTCCCACTGGACGGTGCACTTCAACTCCCCAGCAGTGCTGGTACTCATTTTACAGCTGAGTGGACTGGAACAAGCAGAGTGAAGTGTCTTGCTAAATGAAACAGTGCAGGGCTCGCGGCAAAAATCCAACCTTTCGCATAGAGCATGACTCCTTAACCACGGCACATTGTATTGAGTCCCACATATCTCCAAAATATTGACCTGTCTTTTGGGGATCTACTCCAAAATAGTTCTTTGCCTAAACTTTTACTTGCTGTTGCTACAAACCAACATTAAAACAATGCCTGAAATTGTATTAAAACAAAATAACATTTGACATTCGTACGATAAAATACCCAATCAGGTATGTGTGCTGTCATTTTTTCAAGAACAGTCAAAAAGTTCTAAGCAAAAATAAAAATGAAATCAAAGTTACAAAATTTCAGTGATGAATAATGAATAAGCCTGTAGTTTATTTCCTTGTGGCAGTCTTGTTTTCGCATTCAAAACATAAAAAATGAGTAAAAACCAAGGGTGCACACAACTATTACAAGGTTCAGATGTCGATTAGCACATTATCCCATCATAAAGAAAATACAAAACTGCAAATTATAATTAAACAAAAAGATGGATCATATTTAGGAAAAATATGTGAATGTGTTCAGAAAAGCCTAGTTATATAAACATGCTTAAATATGCAAAAATTAAACCTAATTAAAAAACCTTTTCTTAATTAAAGTTGTAAAGATACAAAAGTTAGCATTTATTTAACAAAATCTGGTGTTTAACGAAAAATAATACATGGAATGTTAGTTTACAACAGCAGTGTACATATTACAGAATGGAATAAGTCAAAGGAATGAGCTTTAGATTAAGGAAATCAACTTTGTAACTTGTTAAAGAGGTAAAATCCTAGTAAAGCCATACAACTTTGGCAAAATGTGTTTCTTGAAATACAACTTTATTCCGTTATTTTAATAACTGCAATGTTTCAGATTGTTTTATGATTTTATAAATTTAATTTGAATAAGTGCAATTGATTTTTTTTTGTAAAATGTATGTTAAAAACAAAATTTTAGTCCAAGAGTAAAAATTTAATTAAAAATACTACTCTTAAGAAATAGTTAACCTACTCCATGGAACTCTATTTAGCAATATACCACAATACTAGGATTTTTCCGTTAAAGGTCTAAGGACGTCTACAGTTGAGTAGCCAGTTAGAAAGAGCTTTCAATTTTAACAGTCTTTGAATTCTAGAAATAGCTCTTTAGTTTCAAAATCCATGGCAGACCAAAGTCTTGAGTAAGTTCCGCAGATGCCACATTTGTGATGTAACACTGCGGGAACAGCTCAGAATCCCAATGTAATTCTGTCAATTTATTGGCTAAATGTCAGTCACATGAAATGAAAAAGTTTTTTCTTGCCAAAATTTGATAAGAGGCATTTAAAGAGTCTTCTGGTCAGAATTACTGCCCCCTTCTAAAGATTTATGACAGACAAATAAAAAAATAGAGGATATACATATGAAAATACCAAGATGCCCGTCACAAACTGGCAAAAACTGCTATTAGATGCCCAGTCACAAACTGGCAAAAACTGCTCATTAGATGCCCAGTCACAAACTGGCAAAAACTGCTTATTAGATGCCCAGTCACAAACTGGCAAAAACTGCTTATTAGATGCCCAGTCACAAACTTGCAAAAACTGCTTATTAGATGCCCAGTCACTGGCAAAAACTGGCAAAAAACTGGCAAAAACTTAGATGCCCAGTCACAAACTGGCAAAAACTGCTAATTAGATGCCCAGTCACAAACTGGTAAAAACTGTGAATTAGATGCCCAGTCACAAACTGGCAAAAACTGTGAATTAGATGCCCAGTCACAAACTGGCAAAAACTGCTTATTAGATGCCCAGTCACAAACTGGCAAAACTGTTAATTAGATGCCCAGTCACAAACTGGCAAAAACTGTGAATTAATGCCTGAAAACTAACAATTCTTTATAGAAATATTCCCGTGAATTTTTATTTTCATATGTATATGATAGAGGACTACATCACACAGAGTACGGTGTGATGTCATAAAGGCACATCCAAGCCAATTTTTCTGTATCTTTGAAATTTAATTGCCTCTTCCTAAATTACTGTACATTTTTTCTTTTTTATTTAGATGGGGTATAAATATACACTTCATAAGAACTTGCTTTGTCCATCTGCTCATAAACCTTATACTCCAAGTAAAAGAAAACCATTGTTTGTTTTATAGAAATACCTAAGAATTAGCTTGGATCTGCCTTTATGACATCATATTTTACACTGTGAGGTCACTTTGCAACACACTCCTGCAATCTTTGAAATGCAAAATGAAAAAGAATATTTTAACGCCAAGTTGTTTCTTTAATAGTCCTCTATCATATATATCAAAATGAAATTTCACGGGAATATTCCTTTAAAATGATCATTGTATAACAGATCAACATTTTTTGTTATTTCATGGTTTTTAGTAGATTTATTTTGCCTCTACATAAACCTTTTAGTTTACAGGATTAATTCAGTGGTCAAGCAAGTCCATCTTATATGAAAGAGGACTTCAAACAAAACAAGATGGTGAAGAAAGCATTGCAAAATCTTACATTCAATGTTTGGTTTCACTTGTGTAGAAACGACTGAAATCAAAACTAGTTGTGATGTCATAGCCTCAAATCATAAAGTCTTTATGTATTTTATCCTACAGTGGCTTAAAAACCATGGGATGTCAAAAAAAGTAGTAAAACTGAATCTATAAAGGTATTTATATTATACCACCTGAAGAAAGTTTGAGGGAAAATAATTCAAATAGTAACAAAATTCAATTAACTTTCTTTAAAATACATAAAGACTTTAAAGGAATCTGAGGCTGTGACATCATAACTAGTCTGATTTCAGTCGTTTCCACAGAAATGATATCAAACTTTAAGCTTGAATATCTCCTTAACGGAATTAGATTTTTGAATGCTTTCTCATTCGTATAAGATGGACATACTTGACCCTTAAACTAATCCTTTAAGACAACTCACTGAGCCCAAAGTTTAATGCTTTATTAAATGATATCTCATTTATCACTTTGATCTCCCTTGGAAGGTTTCATTCTTACAGTTACTCTTTCTATTTACAAATACAGAATATTAATCATCAATCAATATATCATTAATAACTTATTAATAAATATAAACTACTAATTAATAATACCATCATTATCATATATCAATGTTTCATAATCTTCAATTACTTATCAGTGTTAATCTACATCAGCTTCATTACAAATTAACCATTTTAATTAATTACTTATCAAGTTACTATCACTAACAACTATTTTTTTAAATATTATTAATCAATTATTTATCATTTTTTTTATTGTAACAGATTTTTGATCATAAGATAAAGCATTAACAGTAATAAACAATCCATAGATGTCTTTGAGAAGTTTGAGAGTACCGACTCTCGCGTCAGATGTGACAAAGACATCTGATGTTCAATAGGGGCAACAAATGTATGGAAAATCAAAGCAATAATTTGTCCATAAAAATATTTTTAACTTTAAAAGCAAAATCCCACTCAAAACCAAACTATCTTTTAAAATAGCAAAAACTCCCAAAATAATGGCTTTTTAGATGACACAGAAGGAAAAAGAAAGACTTACATTGCACAAAACAGAATCAGCACAACATACAAAACGAAACGTTTTTTTCCAAATTTCAGTTGGCATATTTTTGTTCTTTCGGAATTTTTTTTTTTTTGCGAAATTCAAAAAGGTTAAACAACCAAGAAAACATAAGCCTTCCATCATCAGAATATATGAGCTATATATTAACATATTTGGTTATTTTTTTTGAAATTTTCTCCAATTTGACAAAATATGGCATTTTCTTAGTTACTCTATATAATATTTGTACTACTTGGGAAGTACTGTTAATTATCATTACAACTGCAAAGAAAGTTTACGCATATACAATTAAGGAAAATACAATTTACTAGCTATCTCCTCTATTATCTACTCAAAGTAGCTCTAAACCTAAATCTAAACTAATATTTTATAGTGTGAGAAATTCAAGCCCAATCTTCATAACAATTATTCATATCCAACACATATTTCCCGCTGAATAATGCTGAAGATTTGCTGTGTTGTTTGGTACACAAGAAGATCAAGAAAACAATAATTAAAATAATTCTAAAATGAGACTTACAGTAAAAAAACAGACATTCTATCGCACGTTGACACATTTCTTGATTGTTTCCCCTCCACTGTTGTCACGCCAACCTCAAGAATGTTTACCAATCTTGACGTATCTCCACATGACAGAAGTGTGTGCTTATTCATTCTCTTGAATCATAACCTGAATGCAACCTTTGTATGTATACTTATCCTCCACAAACTACATTTGATAATTCAATTCTTAACAATTTACATACATTTGTGACCAATTAAAAGATGGCTACAAATCAGCTTTTAAGTCTCAAGGTATCTATAATTAGCAAACCAACCACAATGCTCTAAAAGACATTGCTTATTCTCAGTTGTCATCAGTAGTGTTGCCAGGATAATCTGGGGCAGTTGTGCCTCATAAGGGGGCAAATGTTAAATTGGACGTATAATTTTTTTGAATCTTACCTCCTAAAACAACTCTTAAATCATTATTTTAAAATTATTATAGAAAATAAGAGATTTCAGTCAAGAGCTATTTTAGATAATCCAAACTACGATCATAAACGAAACAGGACTAACTGACCGTTGCTTTTTCCCCCATTTGGCTTCAAGTCTGTTTATTGAGAAATGTCATTTAAAAAATATTTCCTGCATGTCAGAATTCCCTTTCAGATATAAATCCTACCAGTCAAAATGTCTTTTTTAATTTCTAGCCAATCAGATGCACAATCTTTTGATAAAATAACTTCTCTCACATATCAACTACACCCAAAAGGGTATGACCAAACACACTTCACTTCTACCTGTTCTTTCACACAGAAGAACACCTAATTCACATTGTCAGTCACATGACTATCAGGTGACCATTTACAGGAAACATCACTTACATACCACTTTACATATCTATGGTCTCACATCCTGGAAGATTGGGGAGGAGGGCTTCTTGTACTTTGGGTATATACATACTTCATGAGGAGAACCTGCAAAAGACAAGAAATGATAGAAATAGGTTTTTAAAGGTATATGGACAGGTAGCAACAACAGGTAGCACACAACTAATTGGGTATCACTGCACCAGCCCAAATGAAAACCGCCAGAGAAAAGGCTAATAAAAATGTAAATCATGGGACAGAAAGCTGAGAAGTTGAACATATCAGGAATGGTAGAGAAGAAATAAATCTTGACTATGTATATCCAAACTTGACGAGATCTGTTTCAGGAAAGTTTCACGTGGAACTATTTTACCATTGACCCATACCAAAATTTGAGTCATTTGCCGGGGGTGCACAAAACCACTTCACTTTAGCCTCAAAAAAAGGGCCAAAACCTCCAGTGACCCCCTATTAAAAATACCCACATCGGAAAGATATTATATAGTACTTTTCGGAAAACATCACAAAATATCCCAAATCTTTCGTGCTCTGGAAGAAAAAGGACCCTGAACTTGACTCTTTCATCATAGGCTTAAATGGGGCAAATAATTAGTCCCGTGATACCAACAAGAGTGGTGTAAAAAGTACTAAAAACCATGAAATCAGCACCAACTCACATCTCAAAATTGGTTAAAAGTTGACCATTTGACAGCATTTTAAAAATCAAATACCTTACTAGCATAAATTGTACAATCTTTTGTTACCTTACAATGGGACAACTAGACAATTGCTCGTGTCAACTTTTTGTTTTTCAATCCTTCCCCAAATATTTTGAATTGGAAAAATAGGCATTAGTGAATAGGAAATTGAAAAAAAAATGGAATCTTGACCCACATTTAGCAGTAAAACACAATTTCAGAACCTTTGATATTTCAAAAAGGAATATAAAGAATTACATTAAAGCAATTTAGCTGTATTCCTGTTAATACATCACTTTTTTATACATGTTGAAATGTTTCGCATATTTTGATTTGTCATAACTTAATTAGAATGGTAAATACTGTCATGGTTCGCATGCCCATGCAAATAGACACCCATATCTCATGACCCGACCAATTATAAAAATGGCATCTCACACTAAGTCCCAAATGGCATTCCATGTCTCACATGGCATCCCACCCCACCCCATGTCCCACATGACATCCTATCCCTTGTCCCATCTCTTTCTAGTGCTGCCAAGACACGGCTCTATTACACATCGATAATCGTGGAGAAAAATATCGCGATATATCGTAGTATCGCGATACTTTTTAAGAAAACTGACTCAAGACACATAATGTTAATATCACTAACGTTATATGATCATGGAGTTACAATTTACTCCATGATATGATGAACGGCAGAACAAATTATGTGTAAATCTAGCAAATGACATGATCGTGTGACTATTACGATCATCACGCATCATGCACGTGTTTGGTAATTCAGCCAACGTGACCATGAATCATTGTTGAGCCTGAGTGGCACATTCTAGACCAATTTTTCGTTCTTTTTGCCAACTTACATCAACGCGTGCCAGTGGTGATGGAGCACAATTTTTAATTAGTTGTTTTTATGTTTCACGATTATTTTGCACGTTTTTAATGGTCTAAACTTGACTTTTAGATTAAGTACTGTAACGTTAGAATTGTAACGTACGAAGTAGCATAGCGTAGTTGCGCGAAATTTTCTTAGTTGAGCATTAGTTTTTGGTATCGCGATATGTCGTGAGAGGCATATTTCATATCGTGGAAAAAGCGATATCGCGATAATCGATATGTCATGACAGCACTACCTCTTTTGCAATTGAATTTACTAAATCATCTCACATTTACATGGGGAAAGTTCTTTGAGCACTGAACCAGAAATATTGTGATATTAATAGTTCTTGTTCAAAAGTGGAGGGGGCTCATTTTTGCTGCTTTATAGGAATTTTAGAATAACAGAGACCTTCCTTTTAATAAAGGTATCCTTGAATTAAGTATTCATTAGAAATGATTACTGTTGATTTGAATATTCATAACAAAAGGTTATCAGTACCCAGAGTTGGAATTAATTATAAACACTCCCATGGTTCTGAATAAAGGTGTTAAAAATCTTCCCCCAAAAAAAAAGACATTTTGATATGCTCCCCTCTTCCACAAGTTAATTTACTATTCATCTCAAATTTACACGGGATGTTTTTAGAGCACATATTTACCATATTTACTGTTGCTTACTCAAGAAATCTTTAATAATTATATATATATATATATATATATATAAATATATATATATATATATATATATATATATATATATATATATATATATATATATATATATATATATATATATATATATATATATATATATATATATATATATATATATAATATATATATATCTATATATATCTATATATATATATATATCTAATATATCTATATATATCTATATATATCTAATATATATATATATATATATATATATCTAATATATATATATATATATATATCTATATAAATATATATATATAACTAACTCTGAACATCTTTGATTTTTTTTTGTGTGGTGGTGGGTGTTAGTTTGGGCATTTTATAGTGTGATTTACCCTTCTTAGCCCGTCATCTTGTTATGTTATAAACATATACATATGCATATATATATATAAAATTTTGATCAAAAAAATTTCTTCCCGCGAATTGCTGTTTTTCCTGCGGGTGTAATCACCAGAACCGTAGATTTTTCCAGCTTTGTCAGTAACATCACATGATTTAATCCAAATTCAATGCTCGATTTGATATTTATCAAACAGAGAATTCCCTATGCTCTCCACAGATCTTTCAGCTATAGCAGAGTTGAATTACAACATTTCCCATGGTTCTGAATAAAGGTGTCAAAATCTTCCAAGGAAAAATAGTGACAGAAATAACATTAATGTAGTAAATACATCTTTGTATGCGCTAACGCTTTACCACACTTTCCTTCATTCGCAATTTAATGTACTGTTTATCTCACAATTACGCGCAGGACGTTCTTACAGCAATGAACCTGAGAAATTGTGGCCAAAACCTTAACAATTTACCACATATACTGTCGCTTATCTCAAGAAATAAAAAAATATGTTAAGAATTTTTTAAATATTTCTATTAGAATTTATTTTTTAATTAACAGAACCCAAAAAATATTGTGGTTCTGATGCTTTTTTTCATGCTGATTGATTTTGTATTAACTGTTACGTCATTGCCAATCATGAAGTATTTGAGATATCGTGTTTACAAGCTCTTTCAGCAAAACAATATTAAGCCCCGCCCACTATGCATATTAATGGTATTCAATAATTCTATAAAATGGACACGTACAAACTAGCTAAAATCACAATTCTACAAAATATAAAACAAAACATGCATGATTGTTAAAATATGAGCATTTCAAGATTTTTACATTAAGCCTCTCCTACTAATTAACATGCATGACATCACCACCAAAAACAATGGGGCACTTCTACAGACCATGGGCTATCTATGTAACGCACATGATGTGAATCCAGTTTGTCCTTCTTGAGATACCATGTTTACAAGCTCTTTTTAACTAAATTAGTTTTTTTAGCAAAAGCATATTAAGCCCTGCCTACTATGCATATTAATGAAATTCAACACTTTTATACAATGAACACATACACACTAGCTAACAACATAATCATACTGAATATGAAACAAATCAGACATGCGATTTTCAAAATTGAAGATTTTAAAGATTTTTTTATATTACGCCCTGCCTGTACTCTTTAATATGCTTGATATCACCACCAAAAACAATAGGGTACATCAACGGACCATGGAATATCTGTGTACCAAATATGACATGAATCCAGTTTACCGTTCTTGAAATACCATGCTTACAAGCTCTTTTCAACAAAATCATGCTAAGCCCCGCCCACTATTCCTATTAATGAAATTCAACATGTTTGTACCATAAACATGTACACAATAGCTATCAGCAGAATTACACCCAATATGAAACAAAACGGGCATACGGATGAATAAAGCCCCGCCTACTCATTAATATGCATAACATCTCCACCAAAAACAATAGGGCACATCTACGGACCATGGGCTATCAGTGAATCACGTATGACATGAATCCGTTGTATCATTCTTGAGATATCGCGCTTACGAGCTTGCTTTCACACAGACATAAACACACACCCACACACACACGCCAGCATGACTGCATAGGTTCCTTATGCTATTACCATCAGAACCAAAAACTATTTTCGTTCTGCAAATTCCATTTTTATGCGATTATAAGCGCCGAACTGTGGCTTTATTCCAGGTCTGAGCTTAATTCGTTTGATGTGAGCGCACATATCCCATCCGTAAAACTCCCTCAGCAAAAGAATATTGCACTTTGTATCTTGTAACATAGTTAATTGCATGACTGCCCATGCAAGCCCCCCAAAAAAGATCATATTTGCTTAATACTCTTAACAGGAAAGTGATTGTTTAACAACAAATAATGATATTAATTTACAAACGTTCACAAGTGTAGGACTTTCATTTAAGACACTTGCTGTATTCTAGCAATATCTTGAAACCTAAAATGGCACTGCAGCTTATATAATTGCAAACGGATTACAAAAACATTACTTTAAAATTCCACATAATTCACTTATGTCAAAAAAGACAAGGGCTGTTGCTCCTTTCACAACAACCCTTGTAATATTCATTACAATGATTCTGTTCATATTTTGAAGTCTTCATTAAAATAAAAATGACCTTCTTTCAAAATGTTCTTTAACAGAATATTCCCATGCGTTTTCATCTATATGATAGAGAACTATTTGCTGTTATGGAGTTATTGCATTTCACAGAATTCACCCTTGTAGTGAAAAGTGACCTCACACTGTAAAATGTGGTGTCATACTTGCAGATCCAAGACAATATTTATGTAGAACTAAGTAATTTTATCTAAATTATGAGAAACATTTTATTAATCTGTAAGTATGACATCACACTGTCTGTATACTGCACTATGTAAACACTTTTTAAAGGATAAGTTAAGGGGTCAAGCAAGCTTATCTTATATGAAAAAGATCCTCAAAAGAAACAAAATGGTGAAGAAAGCGTTCAAAAATCGTAGTCCATTAAGGAGATATTCAAATTTATCGCTGCCTTATCTATGTAGAAATTACTGGTGTAGTAAGTCTACTATGGAAAGCTGACATCTCCATCCTCATATTCTTAACAATTATTAATGTATTTTAAAGAAAGTTTATTTGAATTTTTTACTAACAAATTAATGAAGAAAGCAATCAAAAACCTTATACCATTAAGGAGATATTCAAGTTTAAAGCTCATGTCTTATCCGTGTAGAAATGACTGGTGTAGTAAATCTACTATCGAAAGTTGACGTCTTCATCCTCACATTTTAACAATTTTAATATATTTAAAATAAAGTTTATGTGAAATTTTATTATTTCAGTTATTTTTCTTCAGGTGGTATATTACAAATACCCTTACTAGATTCAGTTTTACTACTTTTTTGACATATCCCATGGTTTTTAAGCCACAAAATCACAGGACAAAATATGATAGAATACATAAAGACTTTGAGGAATCTGAGGCTATGACATAAAAACTAGTCTGATTTCAGTCATTCCTACACAAATGATAGCAAATTTTAAACTTGAATATCTCCTTAAGGGCTGGAATAAGATTTTTAAACGCTTTCTATACTATTTTGTTTCTTTTGAAGTCCTCTTTCACATAAGATATGAATATATATCTTTCTTGAACCCTGAACTAATCCTTCAAGTTAAACACACTTGCGAAATCTTTGAAATATAAATAACTTGGAATAAGATAACAAGATTGAGATTAGCGGAATAAGATATCAACATTGCTTTCACCAGGTTGTTTCTTTCGCCTTGTATTATATACATGGAAATGAAAATCACTGGAATTCGATTCTGCATCTGAAAGGATTGTTATATCAGCATAATTTAAACTTTACAAATCATGCAAGATGTTTTTAAAAGATAAATGAATGGGTATTTTTTTTAAAGGTATATGGACTGGTAGAGATTTATATTCATCAGAAAGAGCTTAAATTTCTGAATTAAATTAAATTATGTCAAAAGCACCTGCAGGGTTTGATGTAATTCTGTCAATTTGTCCTGAATCTCAATCACTGAAAATATCCAGACTTTGCACTTTTACAGTGCACTTATACTGTGCACTCTTAATAATAATAATAATAATAATACATTTTTATATAGTGCATTATACCAAACGGTCTCAATGCGATTTACATAAACAAATATAACATGAGAAAACCGTAAGATACAAACAGTAAGAGAACAAAAAACCATACCTAAAAAGATACAAGCAGGATAAAGTTACAAGGTCCAATGAGGGGAACTCATGAAAAGGTGTGTTTTCAATTGTGCACTCTTACTGTGCACTCTTACTGTGCACTTATACTGTGCACTCTTACTGTGCACTCTTGCTGTGCACTTTTACTGTGCACTTTTACTGTGCACTTTTACTGTGCACTCTTACTGTGCACTCTTACTGTGCACTCTTACTGTGCACTCTTACTCTACGCTTTTACTCTACACTCTTACTCTACGCTTTTACTCTACACTCTTACTGTGCGCTCTCACTCTCTATGCTCTTACTCTACACTTTTATTCTACACTCTTACTCTACACTCTTACTCTACACTCTTACTCTACACACTTAATGTATACTCTTACTAATAATTAATTGGAGGGTATGATGGAAATTGAAATCTTTGTGATATTCAACCACTCTCATTCAAATAGCATTGAAGAGGGATTAAAACACAATTAACATATGCAAATTCATTAATTTTTCTATTTCCATATCACAAAATTTCAATACAATTTGCATCAGTTTTGCTATTTTAATGGTTTATAGAGCATTTTCGTGGGTCATGGCATATTTTCGTGGGCCATGGCGCGTGGCCATGGCGCTGTGGGCCATGGCGCTGTGGGCCATGGCGCGCGCTTCGTGGCCATGGCGGCGCTTTATGGCGCCATGGCGGCGCTTTGGCGTGGCCATGGCGCGCTTTCGTGGGCCATGGCGCGCTTTCGTGGGCCATGGCGCGCTTTCGTGGGCCATGGCGCGCTTTCGTGGGCCATGGCGCGCTTTCGTGGGCCATGGCGGTGGGTCCATGGCGGCGCGCGTGGGCCATGGCGCGCTGGGCCATGGCGCGCTGTGGGCCATGGCGGCGCGTGGGCATGGCGCGGCTGCGGGCCATGGCGCTTCCGTGGGCCATGGCGCGCTGTGGGTCATGGCGTGCTTTGCGTGGCTCATGGCGCTGCGGGGTCGGCGGCGCTTTGGGTCATGCGGCGCGCTGTGGGTCGGGCGCGCTTCCCTGGTCATGGCGCGCTTCCGTGGCTCATGGCGCGCTGGGTCATGGCGGCACGCTTCCCTGGGTCATGGCGCGCTTCCCTGTGTCATGGCGCGCTTCCGTGGGTCATGGCGCGCTTCCGTGGGTCATGGCGCACTTCCGTGGGTCATGGCGCACTTTCGTGGGTCATGGCGCACTTTCGTGGGTCATGTGCATTTTAGTGCGTGGGTCATGGCGCACTTTCGTGGGTCATGTGCATTTTCCTGGGTGGGTCATAGCGCATTTTCCTGGGTGGGTCATGGCGCATTTTCCTGGGTGGGTCATAGCATATTTTCCTGGGTGGGTCTGGGTGGGTCATGGCGCATTTTCCTGGGTGGGTCATAGCATATTTTCCTGGGTGGGTTATAGCGCATTTTCCTGGGTGGGTCATAACAAATTTTCCTGGGTAAGTCATAGCGCATTCTCCTAGGTGGGTCATAGCACATTCTCCTGGGTGGGTAATAGCACATTCTCCTGGGTTGGTCATAGCGCATTCTCCTGGGTGAGTCATAGCGCATTTTTCTTGGTGGGTCATAGAGCATTTTCCTGGGTCACAGCGCATTTTCCTGGGTCACAGCACATTTTCGTGGGTCACAGCGCATTTGGGTTACACAGCATTTTTGTGGGTTACAGCTAATTTTTGTGGGTAAGAGCGCATTTTCGTGGGTTACAGCGCATTTACATCGGTTACAGCGCATTTTCATAGGTTACAGCGCACTTTCTTAGGTTACAGCGCATTTTCATGGGTTATAGCGCATTTTCATGGGTTATAGCGCATTTTCATGGTTTATAGCATATTTTCTTCCAATTAAGATCAAGCTGTTGTTACCTGTCCATAGATCTTTAAAAGTGAAAAAAGTTGTACTTGAAACATTCTGACCTACCTTTATCTGATCACACCACTAGGGAACAAATGGTGAGGGCTGGGGGTTGTAGGGTGATGGCTCAAGTTGACTGTTGGATGGAACCGACTGATCCAAGTTCTCATATCCTCCTGGCTGAGAAGAACCGGGAAAACTCATATTATAATCACCCCCTCTTTTTCGGTACTCGCGAATCAGGAAAAATAAAATAACGGGTTTAAGAAGGAGGTGAATAATGGACATACTGGAAGTTCATTGTTAAGGAAGATCGTTCAAAACAAAATCTGCATTATGAAGAGAAGTTCTTGTTGTGGCTTAAAGGAATACTACTCTGGTTTATATAAAAACAGGGAAACTAAAGAAAGAAATTTGAAAGGAAAAAAATTGGAAAGAAACAACTTATTTCAGTGAGGCTTAAACAGTGTGATGTCATTACAGCACTTTGTTTTGAGTTTCTTTGAAAATTACCTATTTCTAAATTATAAAGCAACAATTTTTTTTTGTGTAATGGAGCTGGCAGCCGGAGAGTCGGAGCATACTTTTCATGAGTCTCAAGAATATTTCAACACACTTTTTACATATGTGATTGTACTGAGAACCTTTGAGATAGATGTGCAAACTAATCTGATTATTTTCATGAAGACTTAAGTAATTTTTCAACAACATGAGTATACAAACTACATCTTTTAAAACTCCCAATTAAACAAAAAAGATGCCCTCATTATTGATGTGAAGGTCCTTTAATATGGGGTGTAATATGTTGTTACCCATTTAAGGACCGGTCGCCCGTATCACGACAATCGATTTGGATGCCCCATCTTTGATTCCGCCTCCCAAGCCTGTTTTCAACAAAGCGCCCAAAGTGAGGGGCAAAGTCAAAAGTGGGGGAAAATCATAAAATCATCAAAAATTCACCATAAAAAAGATACAAATTCAGAAGATGAAAAAAGTAAGGAAAAGTGCCAAATCCTGCCTATGGTTTTGCCCAAATATATTCATGCACCTGATATTCTTCATAAGGGCACAATGAAAATTCATAGAAATACAGAAACATTATCTTGGTAGTACAATATCACACTGTACACTACTACACCAGCAACTTTTTTATCACTCTGGTGAAATATTCAAATGAAATTGTTACTCCTAAACGGAATAAGATAGTATTATATGGAATTTATATGGCTCATTTTCTAATTAAAGTACTATTTAAATGAGCCTAACAAACACGCAACAACGACGATGAATATAATAATAATAATAATAATAATAATAATAATAATAATAATGATAATAATAATAATAATAATAATGATAATAATAATAATAATAATAATGATAATAATAATAATAATAATAATGATAATAATAATAATAATAATAATAATGATAATAATAATAATAATAATAATGATAATAATAATAATAATAATAATAATAATAATAATGATAATAATAATAATAATAATAATGATAATAATAATAATAATAATAATGATAATAATAATAATAATAATAATGATAATAATAATAATGATAATAATAATAATAATGATAATAATAATAATAATAATAATAATAATAATGATAATAATAATAATAATAATAATAATGATAATAATAATAATAATAATAATAATAATAATAATAATAATAATAATAATGATAATAATAATGATAATAATAATAATAATAATAATAATAATAATAATAATAATAATGATAATAATAATAATAATAATAATGATAATAATAATAATGATAATAATAATAATAATAATAATGATAATAATAATAATAATAATAATAATAATAATAATGATAATAATAATAATAATAATAATAATAATAATAATAATAATAATAATAATGATAATAATAATAATAATAATAATAATGATAATAATAATAATAATAATAATGATAATAATAATAATAATAATAATGATAATAATAATGATAATAATAATAATAATAATAATAATAATAATAATAATAATGATAATAATAATAATAATAATAATAATGATAATAATAATAATGATAATAATAATAATAATAATAATGATAATAATAATAATAATAATAATAATAATAATAATAATAATGATAATAATAATAATAATAATAATAATGATAATAATAATAATAATAATAATAATGATAATAATAATAATATAATAATAACAATAGCAACAACAATAATGATAATAATAAATGTGCCAGCTTAGTTTTTATCACCAATCTGTTTCTTTAATAATCTTCTATCATAAATACACACTATAATTCATGTGAGTATTCATATGAGGGTAGAGCACTTTGAAAATCTAATATGTTTTATGGTAGCTGTAAGCTCCTTTCTGACATGTGGTCTATTCGAGCATTCGAGATGACGTCACAATAACGTGCATAAATCTGAACAACCAGTTTGTCAGTGAAAACAAAAGCATTTCACCATTACAGCCTGTGTGAAATTTGTCACATTTAGAGGCCTAAATCTCTACGTTCGCTTTCGTAATTTTGCAGGAAATTGTTGCAAATGTGAAGAAAATATCATAGAAAAGATCATTTTGAAGTTAAAAATATATGTATCGTGCGTACGTAGAATAAAGCGTGGTGTTCACAAGTGCACAAATCGTAGCATGTTTTCACTAACAAAGAGTCCCGGATGTTCAAAATGCCCGAATGACTGAATACTCAAATAATAAAGTGTAAGCACACATTATGTACTAAGAATAACAACCATAATGCTTTACACCTTTCATTTACCTAAATAAACGTTAAATGTTTTCCCGTAACACGTAAACAGTTAATAATGTCAATCAATTTTGGGAATCAACTTTGACCTCAAATCATTACCATATAGCTTTAATCAGGGATGTAGGGAGCTTCCGAAAGGTGGAGAGCATGACCTCTTAGGGAACAGTTCTTAAGTCATATACATATGTCCTCTAAAACAACAGTAAAGGGGCACTTCATTTTTAAAGAGGCACCTATGTAAAAAAAATATTTAGTCTGCTCATCTTTAATTAGTTCTTGCACCTTTTATAGTAATTGAACAACCTATAGCTTTTTGTTGATAGGGGAATGCCCAAAATTAAGAATTTGTGTCTGTTAAAAAACTGTCTTGGCATTAAAGCACATTTGTCATTTTCAGGAAAAGTGTGTGTGGAGGGGGGGGGGGGGGTGGGAAGAGTCTCCCTTGGTCCGCTGGTTCCTACACTAATGGTTACAATACTAGGATGTACTGATGCTTATGTACAATTTAAAGAACTGAAGTAGTGGATCGATCCTGTATCAACAGAACGAAACCTAATTTGATCTCTCGTTCCGAGGAGATACTGAATTAATGACCTTACAACTTTATCTACAATCATTTTAAGTATTCAATCATTTCAAGTTTTCCATCACACATCTTTGCCTATTTCATTCAGTGTTAGACATAAAAAATGCCAAGAAAATATTTCTACTGGTTCACATAAAAGTATTGTCTTAATCTTAAGCATTCCTCTATCAATACTGCACTTGAGTTTGTTGGGGACTTGGGGGGTCTCAGAGCTCTTTCCAAGTGTGTTCAAAACTGACAATTGTGTGGGGGGTGGCCGCAATTAGGCAAAAGCTAAATTAATATATTATGTTCAAAACTGGATTGATTTAGGTTCAATCCTAGTACCAATTTACCATAATTTTTCATATTTTGGGGATTTCGTTTCGGAGGGGTAACATGTGACCCCTTTGGGCCCCTTGGTCTCAGGGGTGGAAAAATATTTTACTTTTTGGGACCATAGAAAGTCAAATTTCTGGGACCATTAATGCACTATATTTTCCACCCATTTGGCCCTGTGCCTGGCATTTGATGTATGTGTTTCCGTGGAAACAGGGAGGGGACATGTCCACCTCACACTTTTAAGCAATTTAAATAAAATCAGTACATTTTGGGGAAAATTTGCTTGTGCCCCCACTTTTTTGGAAAAGGCCATGTCCACCCAAACTTTCTAAATGAGAACTACGGCCCTGGTTGGTATTAGTTTTTATTAGGAAACCTTGGTGATAGACAAACATTCTGTACTCCCATCACTTATCATGCAAAAGGATACGCAGCACCAAAACGAAAGGCTCCACATCCACGTCCGCTGTCACCTGTGAATAATACAAAATAAAAAAACTCTTATCCAATAACAGCTTCAACTGTTATGGGGATGAAGGTAAGATCTTTGGACAGAGAGCAACAATTTCAATTGAGTTATTCGTTAAAAACTCTGAAAACAGCAAAAGTTTCATGCAAATCAGTTAGATATTGACCATTTTACAGCATTTTGAATTCTAAGGCCTTATCATTATAGATGTAATTTATTTCTTGTAACATCACAAAGAGAAAATCTACGAAATTCCTTATGTTAACTATTATTTTTCAATCCTTTATTAACGTTATTTAAAGAGAACAGTTGATCATAGAACAATATGTTTTGAACCTACAAACAAAACTTAGTGTGACAAAACAGTCTCAATTTTTTCAGTGACTGAAATTTTGGCTAAATTTTCAAGAATATATAACAAAATATTTTGAAGTTTCCTCTGTTTCATACAACACAACTTTGGCATTCATTACACATTTTTCAAACTCTGAATAGCCATAGCTCAAAACTGAATAGCCATAGCTCAAAACTGAATAGCCATAGCTCAAAACTGAATAGCCATAGCTCAAAACTGAATAGCCATAGCTCAAAACTGAATAGCCATAGCTCAAAACTGAACAGCCCTAACTTAAAACTATCAAAAGAAAAAAACTTCTTTCAGGCATATTAGGAACCTATCCCATATTCTTCATAAATTTCTTTTATAGCAGTCAATATGGACTAGAACTCAAATATGCAATAATTACACATCCAACAATTTGGGGATGTAGGGTGTCAAGGGATGATTCAAACGTTATGTGCTCTCCAAGACCCTCCTCAGGGCCCTCATTGGGCAATCCTCAGGCACCCCTCGGGCACCCCTCTCAGGCACCCCCCTTGGTTTGTAAAATCAGAAAGTGAATACTTACATCGTTTTATTGGAAAAACAACGGCAAGGATTATTATGTCCGTAATGACGGAGAAAACTTCCAGCACAAGGAACTGAAAATATCAAAAAGAGATACAATAAACTATTATAATCATTTTACATTGCATTGGGTAGGCCTCCTATACAAGGTTTATTAATGAGAAAGCAGGTATTTAGCTTTTTAATTAACTGTAAAATCAAAAGCTTTTCAGGCAATCAAAAGTAATCAATTCCCAACCTCTCCAAAATTCTTGAAAGGATTAGTGCAGTGGTCAGGCAAGTACATCTTATATGAAAGAGGACTTCAAAAGAAACAAAATGGTGAAGAAAAAATCTTATTCAAAAATCTTATTCAAGCATGTCCAAAAAAGGATTACAAAATTGAAGGGGATTACTTCAGGGGTCAAGCATGTCCATCTTATATGAAAGAGGACTTTAAAAGATACTAGAACTGTCTTTAAGGACAGTATGCTCGACAATTCAAAGCTACTATAGAGAATGGGCTTATAGAGGGAAGTTTATACAGAAATAGGGTCGCAGAAGCAGATGATTTCAAATTACTTCAGCTTCGAAAGATGCACCTACATATTCATTTGCACTATAAGCTTCAAAATATCTTTGAGTTTTCTCAGATATTTTAAGACCAAAAAAGCTCAAAGTTACCTCACCCAGTAACTCAGAAAACATGTAAAACCTAGCAGTCTAAATAACTACAACACCACTTTTAGTTCTATCAATTTAATAACAAAGAAAGGAAAGGCCCTGACTTGCCAATGTCAATGAAAGAATGCCATTCAACCCCCTTTCCAACCTGTACCCTCACCCAGCCCCTGAACATTCCCATAACTACATCCTGGATTGCAATAAAACTTCCATTTTTTTCTTCAAATATGTGTGTCAAGCAAAGTCAAGCTGCATGAAAAATGTACAATAACATTAAAGCAAAATTATGCGAAAGAATATTGCTTAACGTATGACAAACTAGACATTGGAAATGATATAAATTTCCTCACCGCTAATAATGCATATTCCACTGACCCACATTCCATCCCAACCTGTCCCAAATGTCATCCCACGTCTATACTCCATGTAATCACACCTGAAAACCAGATACTGTATGTCATTCCACTACTTGCATGACCAACATGCCATCACAACTGAAATTCAGATGACATCCCACCACATGCCATTCCCCCTGTCCCACATGTCGACCCACCCTGTCTCACATGCCAACCCACCCTGTTCCACATGCCAACCCACCCTGTTCCACATGCCAACCCACCCTGTTCCACATTGCAACCCACCCTGTTCCACATGCCAACCCACCCTGTTCTACATGCCAACCCACCCTGTTCCACATGCCAACCCATCCTGTTCTACATGCCAACCCACCCTGTTCCACATGCCAACCCACCCTGTTCTACATTCCAACCCACCCTGTTCCACATGCCAAGCCATCCTGTTCTACATGCCAACCCACCCTGTTCCACATGTCAACCCACCCTCTTCTACATTCCAGCCCACCCTGTCCACATGCCAACCCAGCCTGTTCTACATGCCAACCCACCCTGTTCCACATGCCAACCCATCCTGTTCTACAAGCCAACCCACCTTGTTCTACATGCCAATAAACCCTGTCTAACATGCCAATACATCCTGACCAACATCTCACCACACCCTGCCCTATAATTCCAACCTGTCCCACATGACCTCATTCTAATTCCTTCAGCTAATGTACTTTATCATCATGTCATCTTCTACCCCACATTCTGCTTATTGTTTATATTTCTTAAACCCCTACTTTAACATTCATTAGAAGCGAGGATACTTTTATTTGCTTCTATATTCATGGCAAGACAAACAATTTGATTGCTATTCATGTCAGGAATGTCAATATCATAACAAAACTTGAAATGTGAAGTTAGTAAGTCATAATCCATATACTTTTGATCTCAGGTCAATTATATTGCAGCAAATGCAGACTATACCTCACCATTAACAATGACGTAGATCTACGTCAAGGCATTTAAACTTCCCACAATGCTACGTAACAATTTATATCTTAATGAGCTACAGCTACTATGTACTGAAGATTGTCAATTACATGTAAATCTACATAGAGAATGTTGTATTGAGACATATCTACATCTCCTTGATATTTCTTTGACAATAGTTTACGAAAAATGGCTAAGAGAAGATAAGAAAACTTTGTTTCTGCGGAAGAAGCAGCCGAGCTGCTTGCCGATTTGGATTCAGATATGGATGAAATCAACGAGGATTCTGATGACAGTTGTGATGTGTCTAGCGGGGATTCAGGTGATGAAAATTCAGATTCAGATAATGTTAGTGATGTGAATACTAGTTTTGCAACTTTTTTCAGCAAAAAAGGCATTGGGGCATTTTTTTTTTCTTACAATATTTTATAATGAAAATATGGTATTTCAAGGGTGAAACTCTGGCCCCAGGGGAAAATCTTAAAAAACCGTGTGGCACCCAAGGTGGTAAGTGTATACACATACTGTATACTATATGATCATTTGTTTAAGCAAAATCATCATACCTACTTTAATTCAAGAAATACCCCGCTAAGCGTAGCGGGGATATTAACGAGAGTTATACTTACCTTCCATTCTATAAATATGCAATCTGGTCACATGACCTGATTTTAATGCACTTCTAACTGACCTTAAAAACCTACTTATCAGCCCAGTCCTGACCTCCATATAACCTCTACTAACCCTCACTTAACATTTCACCGAGGCCTGAACAAGAGGGGAGGCGGGCCGGGATGCATGGAAGGTAAGTATAACTCACGTAAAAATCCCCGCTACGCTTAGCAGGGTAAATTTACTTTGAGTAATACCTTACCTTCCATGCTATAAAAATGCAATCAGATTGCAACCGATGATAGGAAGGAAGGGAGTTCAGCTCGCAGCACAATTTTCTAAAGGCTGGTACTTAAACTCTCACTAATCTTATCCTGCCCAAAGGACAAAATTCCTTCTCCTCTTAAGGATGAAAACCTCAGAGTGGGAAGTAATAAAACATAGTAAACCACTTCTAGTTACAGTCAAACCAAACAAGGCACTATTCGTTAACAGTAACTGAGGCAAACATTGCATGAACCTGAGTTAGAATCTCGGAAAACATGCCAACCGGAAGAGCGTTTGGACACAATATGAACATCATAGTAGTGTCTACAATAATGCTACAAAACGCACAGGGTTCGTCCACGAGACGAAACCGGCTAGTAAAATACCATTAGGAACAAAGTGTGTACTAGCTTAAACTAATTGAAGAACTCCCGGACCGGGAACAAATTTGTTAGAGCGTAACTGCATAAGAGCAAAAGTTAGCGGGGTAACACGAACTTCGCAAAGTAAGTCAGGAATAAAACAAGAGAAAAAACCGCGATATGCTATTTCCCGAACGGCGGCACCAGAAATCCCGTGAAAGGGGCTATGCCTCCAACCTGAGTGCATACCTGGCCATTCCATAAACAGTGTCGACTACTTTAAGAGATTGCTTCTGGACGATCCATCGGAGGAAAATTGCTCGTGACACAGTACAATGAGATCTCTGTGTATCTTCCCAGTAGTCGCGAATCAACTGGAAAACCTCGGTGGATGGCTGCAAGCTATCCTAGAGCCCGTGACTAAACCAAGTCTGAGAGAGGGCCCCTGAGGAGGGGGTGAACAACTCCTCAGAAAGGCCTTGCTACGCCGAGGATCAGCGGACATAGGCCACAACGTCAAATGAAGTACTCTGTGACTGTGACTGTGATGCAGTTTGCCGAAGCCCGGGAAAAAGACAAAAGTCGTCCCTGAGGTCCATAAAGGAAGGAAACATCCTCCCATGGATGGAACTAAAATTCTTCCTATTAGAGCTTCCAGCTTCTTTCTCTGTCCCTACTCTGGGACCTACTCTGTTGTGGTGAGAATCGGGGAGAGAAATGAGCGAAATGCCGACAACGGTGAAATGCCCATGGTAAAGTGTCGTGAGGAGTAACGTAGCAGAAAAGACTGCTGACCTTGAGCAAAGTTTGTTTAAACTTTACTGAACTAAACCAATAGTTAGCGAAGTTAATGTAAAACGTATACAAAATGGGCTGCTAACCGTGTAAGGTTATGTAACTGCAAGACGGTTTTGGGTCGTAAGACAGAGCAGCCGTAAGTCATTGTCTACGGCTCCGAAGGGGTGTCTGAAAACTGTAGCACTTGCTGAACCGCGTAGCTCTAGGCCACTCCTATCAACAGCAAAACTTGTCTATGAAGTTGATTGGAAAAGTTGTTAACGTACGACGTATAGTTACAACCTTGGAACTGCGGAGCCTATGGCTACGGATGTGGAGAAAACTAACACTGTATGTCTGTACGGATAGTTAACTAACAGGCCATGAAGCTTTAAGAAGGTCTTAAAGTATAGTATGAACTATACATGCCGTTGTTTTTAATAGCTACCCCGATCGAAAGGTTGTCTATTACAGGCAACCTATGTCAAGCAAAGTATCCTTCATGAAGTTAAATTTGACAGGCGTTTTAACGTACTACGTCATCTGTATGAGTCGTTAACCCAAGCACTGGGGTAGAAATCACGAAAAAGTTGACGTCCTGTGTATACTACACAGGCTGTTAATTCCATTAAACACCCTTCACCACGGAGCTAAAAAGCTCGTGGCTACGTGGGGGACAAACGCCGTACTCAGTATGCACCCCACCCCCTTCCTCCCCGTTAAGTAGTATAGAGCCGTTATGGATCTACAAAGGCATCAATGTGACAAGTAAGTCCCACTACCCATCCGCCCAGTCTGTTTCTGTTCACCACGGAGCAACAAAGCTAGTGGCTACGCGAGGGGGCTACCGCCGTACTGGTACATGTCCCTACGTAATAGCTATCAGGACAAAAGAACCGTCTGGGTCTACGATAGCGTTAACGTACTACATCTGTTGCATGAGTCATTACCTCAGTATACTTCTATTTACCCAGGGGCCACTAAGTAAGTGGCTACGTGTGAGGGAGTAGAGTCGTACTCAGTGCGCGTTACTGTTGGAATAACTAAAAATATACTGGAGCCAAATGGGATACGGAGGAGTTCACGTGCTACGCAAGCTATACGAGCTGTTAACTCTGTTCATTTCACTACAGAGCTACGAAGCTAGTAGCTGCATGGGGAACCGTCATACTCAGTACGTGTCCCGGTAAGAATAGCAGCCGCGGAACTATGTAACTCCTGGCTACTGGTCGCTTACCACGCAGTTGCGCTGCTGGTGTATGCCGTTAACTCCGTTTGTATCTGTTCACCACGGAGCAGCGTAGCCAGTGGCTATGTGTGGGGGACTGCCGTCGGACGCTATACGCGTCCTGGTAAGAATGACGACCACGAACTCTGTAGCACACGGCTATCTGTCGCATTATCCCGAAGTTGTGTTACCCGGGTTTATCATACATTGTACGTTATCCCGTGTAGGTCCTGTAGGGGCCGTAACAGTCCGTTCACTTGAGCCATGTAAGGCTAGGCTCTGAGAGCATGAGGGCCCGTACAAGGCCGCACAGGCTTGTAGAGTGTAGCTACGGCACTGTATGGACCTGTAAAGCCATGTCCAGACTCGTGAACTCATGTCTTGGAGCCGTAGGGATGGTTACGGAGCCGTTCAGAGAGTCTGTAACGTTGTGGTACTCCTGGGGTTACCGTACGGTGTTTAAAAATGGAGCTAATATCTTTATAATTTGAACGGAACATCACGTTCAACGCGAAGATTATATTCAGTGTAGTTCGGACAGTCGTGGAACTACATAACACGGAGAAAATAGCGTTTGTGATGCTATGCCTCTCATGGAGATGGTTTTCTTATCACCCGACCACTAAGCTTCCTAACTTAGAGAAGCGTTTACAAGCGACGCATCGCGGGGCATCCTGGTGCATAACGCACCGACATAAGGGGACCTGTCCTCCATGTCCATGATACTGGTGTAATTTTTTGCGGAACCGTGACGTTTAACGCGGAAATCTTTTTAAGGTAGCTCACACGGACATGGAACTGCATAGTTGATGGCTACGGTAACAAGAAGAAAATAGCTCTCGTGATGCTATACTCCTTGTAAAGATTGTTACTTATCACATGACCATGTAGCTTCATAGCTAAATGGTCTATTTTCGGGTTTATCGTACGTTGTACGTTACCCCGCTAAGGAACTATGCAGCCGTACGAACCCATTCGCCGGAGCCGTATGGAACCAAAAGGTATTACAGACTTTATGGGGCCGTGGAAACAAGCCGTGGGGCCGTATGGAACCAATCACCGGAGCCGTACGGACCCAAATGGACCTGTTAAAGTAATCCAATGGCTCTACAACAAGCCGTGAAAAAGTTAGTACCTTACGTATAACCCCTTAGGGCTCCGCCTCTTGTGGGCCTACCAGTCCCCTCGTGAAATCATGGTCCACAGCACTGTACACGGATTTTTTTCTTTTGGATATCACCGGAGCTTAACTAAAAGAATCGTTTACACGCGACGCATCGCGGGACGTCTTGGGCGCATAACGTGCCGACACTCGGGGACCTGTCCTCCGTGTCCATAATATTGATGGAAAATATTGCAGAACTATAACCTTCAACACGGAAAATCTTACTGAGGCAGTTCGCACAGCCGCGGAACTGCGTAGCTAATGGCTACAGAAACAAGAAGAAAATAGCTCCCATGATGCTATACTTCTTGTAAAGATTGTTACTTACTACCTGACCACTTGCTTCTTAGCTAGCGGGTCTATTTCCGGGTTTATCGTACAGTGTACGTTATCCCATTACAAAACTCTGGAGTCGTACGGACGCGTTCACTGGTTATATTGCGGAACTGTACAGTTCAACGTGGAAAATCTTACTGAGGCAGTTCACACAGCCGTGGAACTGCATAGCTAACAGCTACGGAACCAAGAAGAAAATAGCTCTCGTGGTGCTATACTTCTTGTGAAGATTGTCAATTGTCACTTGACCACGTAGCTTCGTAGCTAATGGGTATATTTCAGGGTTAATCGTACGGTGTACTTTATCCCGTTACATAACTATAGAGCCGTGCGCATCCGTTCACCGCAGCCTTATGGAGCCGTGGGCTACAGAGCAGTATGGGACTGTTTGGCCGTCCAACGGACCCGTAAACATGGGCCATTAAGCCATCAATAAACCCGTGAACACGGGCCGTGGAGCCGTCCAATAGACCCGTACAAACCCGTAAACATGGGCCATGGAGCCGTCCAATGGACCGTACGGAGCCATAAACACGGACTGTGGAGCTTAGGACCCGTACAAAGCCATCATGGACCCGTACGGAGCCGTGAACACAGGTCATAGAAGTGTATGGATCCGATCACCGGAACCGTATGGATCAGAAAGGACCCGTGAAATCACTTGTGACTCACGTATAACCTCTTTGGGCGCCGCCTTTACGTGGTCCTACTGGTACCTATCGCGGTGTACAAAGGGTTTACCCACTAAAAATATGTGCCACTCACAACTCAGTAATCTTATCGAGAAGGAGGCTTCTTTATAGTGGTTTATTCTAAGTGATGTATAGGACGCCACTTAGCTTATCAACATAGACTCAGGTAACTTATGTCTGATAGACCGCACCCGTGACTCTGCCGACTCAGTTATTTATCGAGTCAGAGGCCTCCAGGGGGTTAGTCAGGAAAAAGTAAACTACAAACACAGGCCTCAACAACTCAGTAATCTTTTCGAGAAGGTGACCATGGCGTAAGTAGAGACTCTGAGACCAATTGATTTATATCGCCTCTTGGCGTTTATTTTCTGAAAAATAAAGATATATATATATATGAATGCATACATATACACTTACACCAAGTCGCCCCTACGAGGAATGTACCTGCGACCCTTCGTCAAACATAGGGAGGCAAGCCACAGCAACTTAGTACATCAAAAGATTTTATCAGAAAAATATCTATCTGAAAATGTTTAGAAACCCGAGAAAATGCACCGAAAGTAAATTTGGTAATAGCATAGGGTAGAGTTGAAAATAGGAACCACTGAGTAACTTGGCATCTGTGGAGATAAAAAGAAAAGATTAGATCTTCTGTGAAGAGGACGTCGGAGAGACCCCCTCAAGGTCTCTCCAACGCCCCAAAATTCAAGCAAGAAAATTTAAAACTTTGTCTTAATAATAAGCAAAAACAACGAAAACACGATATGTACTGGTAACGTTAAATAAAATATAGCCTCTCTTGTAACAACTGTAGCTCCTTGGAGCTGTAAGAAGCCGACTCCTCGAACACCCTGTGGTGACGTGGACCCAATACACATGCGCCAAAATCAATTGAAGAAATTAACCTAATGCATACGAGAACCTGTACAGAAGATATCCTAACATGTTAATACAATGCATAGTATAACGCTAGGCTCTCCTCGTGAAAGTGCGGGGCGGAGGATGAAAAACACTTAAACCCAGGGGCAAGAGGACCACTAGACAGGCACATAAAAACACCCGCCGCGAGAGTGGGAATCTCTCAAACTAGCCACCCGCTTTGTTTAGATGGAGACAAAAACACTCTATCCTAAGTGTAGGCTACACGGGAAAGTCTTGTATGTCGGATCGAACAAATCCCGGACCCATGGCTACCTTGTTTTACCTCAGAAGACTTGAAAAGGTGAACCGGTTATGATAGAAAAGCGTAAAAACCTGCCTGGTAGAAGCTGCAAAGAAGAAAATTGTTAGAAAAAGATCAAATCTATAAAAGAAAATTTGACCAGTTCCAGCGATGTTGTAAAAACAATGCACTGAAAAAGAGAGGGTTAGTAGAGGTTATATGGAAGTCAGGACTGCGCTGGTAACTACGTTTTTAAGGTCGGTTAGAAGTGCGTTAGAATCAGGTCTTGTGATCAGATTGCATATTTATAGCATGGAAGGTAAGGTATAACTTGAACTAAATACAAATATTTTCATTGATAAGCAAATAGGCTAATCATTATGCATACACAATCCTCAATCATGCTTAACTGAACAGTACCAATGCCCTCTACCACTGAACCAAATAGCAAGTTTTTATCGAGGGTTAATATTTTGCATGCAAGTCTTTTGTTATGCAAATAACCTACTTAGTATGCACACTACACCTCACCATTGAGTGTAGACAATGCTCTTCACATATTTGATCATTTGTGTAAAACAAAATCCCCACTCCCACTTTAATTTAAAAGATATCATAGACACAAATATTTTCATTCTTAGGCAAATAAATTAATTAGTATGCACACCCCAAACCATGCTCATTTGAACAGTACCCATGTCCTCTACCCCTGTAACAAGTACAAAATTATTATCTCAAGGTTAAATATTTTATGCAAAAGTCTATTGTTATGCAAATAACCTAATTAATACGCACAATACACCTCACCATTAAGTGTGGACAATGGTCTTCACATGTATGATCATTTGTGTAAACAAAATCCCCACTAGATACAAATATTTTCATTGTTATACAAATAAGCTAATTAGTATGCACACACAACCCCCTAATCATGCTCACTTGAACAGTACTCCTATGCCAAGTTACATGAATGTACACCATTCATTACTAAAGTTATGGAACATTAACCAAAACTTTAACCTGACAAATATTTTCATTGTTAAGCAAATAAGCTTATTAGTATTTAAGAAATATCATAGATACAAATATTTTCATTGTTAGGAAAATAAGCTTATTAGTATACACACACAACCCCCTAATCATGCTCACTTGAACAGTACCCCTATGCCAAGTTACATGAATGTACACCATTCATAACCTAAGTTATGGAACTTTAACCAAAACTTTAACCTGACAAATATTTTCATTGTTATGCAAATAAGCTAATTAGTATGCACACACAACCTTCCAATAATGCTCATTTGAACAGTACCTATGTCCTCTACCCATATGCCAAGTCACATGAATGTACACCATTCATAACTAATTGTTATGAAAACTTTAACCAAAACTTTACCGGACGTCGACGTCAACGGTAGTAGAAAAGCTCTACAATTCCTTTGGATAGTCGAGCTGACAAAATGGTGAAGAAAGCATTCAAAAATCTTATTCCATTAAGGAGATATTAAAGTTAAGAGTTGTTTTCATTTTTGTAAAACAACTAGTTGTGATACCAGTGATTCAGATTCTTCAAAGTGTTTTATGTATTCTATCGTATTTTGCCTTCAATTTTCTGGCTGAAATACCGATGAAAATGTCAGGAAAGAAGTAATAATATATAATTTACCACCTGAAGAAATTAGAGAAAGTTCTGAAATAGGAACTAGAACCAAAAGGCTTTGTGGTTCCGATGCTTCTTTTTCATGAGCTGATTGATTTGTAATTTTTTTATTTACTGTCTTGTCATTGCATATCATAAAATATTTGTTCCAGGATGTTTATTCATAACCCACACCCACCATGCAGATCAATAACTAGATTTGCATTTGCAGTTCCGGATTGAATTCTCATAAAAGCCACTCCTATTCTGAAATATACATATGCATACACTATCAAATACATTTGCATACAATCAATACTGTTTGAAATCAATATCAATTTAGTACCTCATTGTGTCTTTTCAATATATCATGATGAATATTTAGTATATCATGATATTTAGTATATATCATCATAAATATTTAGTATATAATCGTATATTTTCAATGTATCATGATGAATGATTAGAATATGATTGATTTTTAGTACATCATGATTAATATTTAGTACATCATAATATTTAGTATATATCATCATAAATATTTAGTATATAATGGTATATTTTGAGTATATCATGATGAATGTTTAAAAATGATTAATATTTAGTACATCATGATTAATATTAAGTACATCATGATTAACATTTAGTACACAATGATCAATATTTAGTATATCATTGTGTATGTTGTGGATAAGATACAGTATCCACTGGATGGCTATTGTAATGTAGTTATAATGGGTGTTTTGTACAGAACAATGCATGCATGTATGTGGATTAATGTGTTGTGATATCAAAATACAAACAGCTCATGAAGGAACTCCAAAATTCAACAAAATGACATGCACATCAATAACTGAACTGCTTTAATGATTTTTGGATGTGAAAGTTACAAGCAAAAGGAGTGATTACTTCAAGTCATACAATGTTTATAATCACAGTACCACATCTGACATCAATGTTTCATTCTTGAGTGTTCATGTTTACGAGCTCTATTATTGGTAAAGCCAGATTAAATCACGCCCACCATGCAATTAAATGAGATTTAACGATTTTACATCATGTACATATGCACACTAGTATAATACCAGCGTTGTGTAATAACAACATAATAATAACACCAAATATGAAAACAGAAATCCTGTTGTCAAAACATGAGCATTTCCAGATTTTTACATTAAGCCCGCCCACTAATTAATATGCATGACATCACCACCAAAATTTAAAGGGCACATTTGCAAACCATGGGCTACATGCGTACCACATATGACATCAATCCAATATGTCGTACCGGAGATTTCGTGTTTATAAGCTTTATTTGGAAAAACAACTTTTAAGCCCCGCCCACTATGCATATCAATAAGATTTGATGTTTTCATACTATGAGCATGTTGACACTAGCTAACAACATTATTACACTGCATATAAAATAAAACAGGACTTACGGTTATCGAAATATGAATATTTCAAAATTCTACATTAAACCCCGCCCACTTATTAATATGTATGACATCATCACCAAAAAATAGGGCACATCTACGAACCATGGGCTACCTGTATACCACCTGTATACCATATATAATATAAATCCACTTTACCATTCTTGAGTTATCATGTTTGCAAGCTTGGCGTCACACACACATACATACATACACACACACCCATACATACACACACATACATACACATACATATACACACACACATACATCCACACATACACCCATACATATACATACATATATGCACACACCCATACACACACATACATATATACACACATACGCCTTCATGACCGCATAGGTTCGTGATGCAATCGCATCGGAACCAAAAAAAGTTAAATATATTTTCTTTAAAATACAGTAACAATTATTAAGAATGTGAGGATAAAGGCACTAACCTTCCATAGCAGACTTACTACACCAGCCATTTACACAAAGACAGAGCTTTAAACTTGAATATCTCCTTACTTAATGGAATCAGATTTTTGAACAGTTTCTTCACTATTTTGTTTCTTTTAAAGTCCTCTTTCATATCAAATGAATTTGCTTGACCACTAAAGTAATCCTTTAGTTATCCTAAAGGGCAATTTCATTTCATTTATATGTTTCAAGGATAAACAACTCCCTTACCTCCTCTACTAAAACCAAGGATGTCAACCAGTGGCATAGAGGGCAATGGGGGATCCGAAACACCCCCCCCCCCCTCCCTCTCTTCACACACACACACATTTTTAGATGCTGTCATGGCTTGATTCAAACCCCTGATGAAGTTAATGGAGATTAGGTTTTTGCCAGGTTTTGTCTCAAGAACTGAAGATTGTATTACTGGATTTTGACTAAATCTGGTTTTGGTACTGCTTAAGGACGAAGTGTTTAATTTTTGGGACATATTGGAACATGGGAAGGGTGAAAATGGAGGGGTGGGGTTATTTTAGGGTGAGATCTGTCACGATTTAGTTGAAACTTTCCAGTGGATTTTGCTGAACAATGAATCAATTTTCAAATCAAATCAAATAGTGGTTTCTGGTATCAAAGAAAATCAAAACAATTGGTTTCTGCCATGAAAGGAAAATAATGGAATGTGAGTGAACCTTGCCTGAATGGAACCAAACAATGAATGCTAAGCCTGAAGAAAACTAAAAACATTAATAAGACCTTGCAAGAAATCAGTCAGAAGATAGATAATAAAGTGTTTGGAATGCAAATGGGCAATACTGATTCAAACTGAAGAAGAGATTATTTGGAGATAACACTTAGTGAGTCTAGGACTTCTGAGGATTGGGGATGGGAAGGGGAGGGGACAATATATAAGGCATGTTGGAATTACCAAGCGGGTGGAGTTATGCACTCTACAGATTGCTAAAATTCTAGTTATGTTATGTTATACCGTACCATTTGTAAGCTGTCTATTGAGCCTGGTGTTGCTATTGCCCAAAGTCCACACACAAGAAGTACAACATTCATTAATGTAAAGGCTTCGCCCCAATTAGCAAGTGCTGCCCTGAGAAATGGAAAGAAAAGAAATGATAATTAAGTATGTCAATCAAGCAGGCACACTGATGAAGAGGAAGGTAAAAAACTACTGTGCCCTCTCACCATAGTGAAAAAGAGAAAAACTACACTGCCCCCTCACCATAGTCAAAAGGGGAAAACTACACTGCCCCCTCACCATAGTAAAAAAGGGGCAAACTACACTGCCCCCTCACCATAGTGAAAATGGGAAAACTACACTGCCCCCTCACCATAGTGAAAAAGAAGCAAACTACACTGCCCCCTCACCATAGTGAAAATGGGCAAACTACACTGCCCCCGCACCATAGTGAAAATGGGAAAACTACATTGCCAACTCACCATAGTGAAAAAGGGGAAAACTACATGTACACTGCCCCTTCAACCATAGTAAAAAAAGGACCACATATAAGAAGAATGGAGAAAGTTTTATTTTTGTACAAACAAATTCAAATGCAAACTTGAGACTTACTTTCCATTACTTGATTCTATTGCCACCACCCCCATCAAAAA
Source organism: Chiridota heheva (assembly GCA_020152595.1). Lineage (NCBI taxonomy): Eukaryota > Metazoa > Echinodermata > Holothuroidea > Apodida > Chiridotidae > Chiridota > Chiridota heheva. The sequence continues at coordinate 23,420 of JAIGNY010000357.1, read as the reverse complement.
TCCAACACTACTGTATTGCTCAAGCTGCTTTGCATTAAAAATTTACATTGTCATTGCCTAACACTTCAATTCTCCCCAGCAGGCACCATGAGGAAAGTAGGAAAAATTGACTTTCTCTCCAGTGGATTTTCCTCCTTTTTTTTTCATATTTTTTTTTTAAAAGGTATACGGACAGGTAGCAACCACTTTGCATAAATTGATACAAATTCCCTTCATAAATACTCACCACAAACACTTTCTTACAAAATTGATCCCAAAATGTAAAAAATCTAACTTTTTTTTTTTTTAAGTCTCCAATCGTTAACTCATTATGTATTGTTTTTTTCGTGACGTAAGGGTAGGACAGTTTATCATGTGATCCACTCTGAATAAATGTCACAATGGTATGATAAACTGTAGAAATTCTCCATTAACCTTCCTTTTGCCCTTTTCCCTATCGCTTAAACTCACTCAATAAATGAAGCATAACGTTAAAATTACGTTTATCAGTGCCATTTTGTACAATCATTTATGCAGATTTTCAATTTTATTCCAAAAATGGTTGTATACACAACACTAACATTATAAAAGTAACAGTGTACTGTGCACCATACAGTAATACTTACAGCCTAGTGTAACGAGTGGATCTCAATCATAAATAAATGGAACTGAACTTGAGTCAATATTTCCTCCGACTTTATCCACAAGAAAATGTCAGAAAATATATAAGAACATTTAGCATATTTAAGTTGAAGCGATATTCTAATGCAATGAAACTGAATTGATTTAGCCTGCCATTACAGCTGACAGAGTGACACAGTACATTACAGTGAAAGTTATGCATGTACAGTAGGCCTTGGTTGACACTCTTTTTCTAATAGTGGAAGTCCAGCCATTTCTTGGGGCTTAATTTTTTCATGTTTTTGCAAATATCTCAGAAACAAGTGGAAATTTTTAATAGATATATGTTAATGAATTGTTATTTATGGCAAAATCTCTACCTGACCATACACCTTTATTGAAATGTTCAGATTAAAGGAACATAATTATGGCAAAATCTCTACCTGTCCATATACCTTTATTGAAATCTTCATATTAAAGGAACATATTTATGGCAAAATCTCTACCTGTTCATATACCTGTAATGAAATGTTCGATTAAAGGAATTTACTTATGGCAAAATCTCTACCTGTCCATATACCTGTAATGAAATCTTTAGATTAAAAGGAACATATTTATCAAAATCTCTACCTGTCTATATACCGTTAATAAAATGTTCAGAATAATAAAAGGAACATATTTATGGCAAATATCTACCTGTCCATATACCTGTAATGAAATGTTCAGATTAAAAGGAACATATTCATCAAAATCTCTACCTGTCCATATACCGTTACTAAAATGTTCAAAATAATAAGAGGAACATATTTATGGCAAATCTCTACCTGTTCATATACCGTTAATGAAATGTTCAGAATATTAAAAGGAACATATTTATGGCAAATCTCTACCTGTTCATATACCGTTAATGAAATGTTCAAAATATTAAAAGGAACATATTCATGGCAAAATTTTTACCTGACCATATACCTTTAATGAAATGTTCAGAATATTAAAAGCAACATATTTATGGCAAAATCGCTACCTGTCCCTAAAACCTTCAAGTGGACATGCAAATCCTTGCATACTGGCTTTTTTTCTTTGTAATGTTCACAATGATTCATGTAAAACTTCATGAAACAAAACTAGATGTCATAAATTTATGAGGCACTTGAATATGGAAAATTGAATGAATATGACAAAAGATGTAATGCATGATAAAAGCACCTATCATAGATTTCCCATTGTTAAATTACCATCAATAAACTTTTTTATATTTACTTTCAGCAATGGTCAACAAACTCTCCATTGTAATTTTATTTTGGTTTTTATGTTTTTTGGTCACTTTAAAGACATCAAACAAAATACATGATACCTTTACTGCCAAATACTTTTACAAAAATGTGCAGTAAGCATACTACCCCTACATTCCATGTTTATGCGTCCACAGTACTATTCTGCTGAAAAGGACAGCAGTTTAAGTGAATCATATTCTTTCAAAACCTTACACCCTGAAAATTTCCCTATGAATACTATTTACTATTCAGCTCATGACGAAATTGGAGAATACCCTTAAGGATATGATATATGGACACCTTATAACTGTAGAAGAAAAAAAACCTGACAACAACAAATCAATGAGAAGTGATGGGGTGTGTTTACACTAATCCTGGATAAGATGCTGACTTATCAAGACTTGCGATATAGAAGAAATATGCAAATTAATAATACTGTAAGTTGCATTCTCAAAGCACTTTAGAATAGAATTAGGCGGGGCACACAAGCCTATGCTCATTGCCCTGCTCATATCCCCCTTATGCTATGTACCAAGCGAGAGGTACTCAAGTCATTTTTAAGTCTTTGCTATGACTCAACGAGAATTGAACCCATGACCTTCTGGCTGCTCTACCAATTGAGCTAACCAGTTGGTTACTATGCAGAAGGTGGGGTTGGGGTAGAGATGAGGGGGGGGGGGAGGGCAGTGGAATGGGTAGGGTGAATCAAAGTAAGAGGTTGGCAGTCTTCATGAGAAAAATGACAATAAATAAAAACTTGTTGAAACCTATGGAATTCTTACGCCTCCTTCACTGCCCTAAAATTCCCAAGGTTAAAGATAACCATAATGTTGCAGTAAATGGTTTTAACATATTACATAATATATTACAAGAAACCATTACAGTATTGCAAAGCATTTTCTCAAAATTAATTACACATTAACCACTTTACAGCATTTTTAAATGTCTGGCATATTCTATGCAAATTTTGTGATGTATTTATTAGAGGGTGCCCTTGGTATTTCTTTTGTTAATTCATATTTGTTTGTCTCGTCTGTCATAATTCTTTGAGGTGGTGCAGCAAATTTTGACTACAAGTATTTAAGTCTTTTCCATGCTTCTAATCAACTTCTAGCAGGAAAGACTTTCCCATCATTTTCAAAGTAACTAAGATTAAGGAAAGAATTTCAAACAATACTATAAAGATTTTAAAGAGCTAAAAGTCCGCACATATTTTCAGAATTAAAATCTGCTAAGAGTTCACAAACAACTTGATCAGTCATAAATCAAACACTAAAAGAGCTATTTTCCCAAAATTCAAAAACTGATCTGCTAAAAGTATTCTTTCAACCAAATAACTACATATCCATAGATCTTTAATAATGATATTCAATTTTGGTCGTAATAATGAAGTTATCAAGGATTATTAAAGGATTAGTTCAGGGGTCAAGCAAGACTAAAAGTGCTATTTTCAAAATTCAAAAACTGATCTGCTAAGAGTATTCTTTCAACCAAATAAGTACATATCCATAGATCTTTAATAATGATATTTAATTTTGATCGTAAAAAAGAAGTTATCAAGGAATATTAAAGGATTTGTTCAGGGTCAAGCAAGACTAAAAGTGCTATTTTCAAAATTCAAAAAACCAAATAAGTACCTATCCAGATCCAAACAACTATTCCAACCAAATAACTACATATCCATAGATCTTTAATAATGATATTCTTTAATAATGATCTGCTAAAACCTGATATTCTTTCAACCAAATAACTACATATCAAGCATAGACCTTTAAAAATGATATTCAATTTTGGTACCTATCCATAGATCTTTAATAATGATATTAATTATTAAAGATTAGTTCAGGGTCGTCAAGCAAGACTAAAAGTGCTATTATTAAAGGATTAGTTTAGGGGTCAAGCAAGACTAAAAGTGCTATTTTCAAAATTCAAAAACTGATCCGCTAAGAGTATTCTTTCAACCAAATAACTACATATCCATAGATCTTTAATAATGATATTCAATTTTGATCGTAATAATGAAGTTATTGTAATAATGAAGTTATCAAGGATTATTAAAGGATTTGTTCAGGGGTCAAGCAAGACTAAAAGTGCTATTTTCAAAATTCAAAAACTGATCTGCTAAGAGTATTCTTTCAACCAAATAACTACATATCCATAGATCTTTAATAATGATATTCAATTTTGATCGTAATAATGAAGTTATCAAGGATTATTAAAGGATTAGTTCAGGGGTCAAGCAAGACTATCTATTACGAAAGAGGACTTCAAAAGAAACAGAATAGTGAAGAAAGTCAAAAAAATTATCCCGTTAAGGAGATATCTAAGTTTAAAGTTTGGTATCATTTGTGTAGAAACGACTGAAATCAGACTAGTTGTGATGTCATAGTTTCAGATTCCTCAAAATTGTTGTGCATTCTATCATATTTTGCCCTGCTTAAACACCATGGGATGTCAGAAAAGTAGTAAACTAACTCTAGAGAGGGTCTTTATAATAAACCACCTGAAGAAAGTTTGAGGGAAAATAATTTAAATAGTACAAAATTTAAACAAACTTTCTTTAAAATACATTAACAATTGTTATGAACGTGAGGATTAGGATGCCAACATTCCATAGTGAGATTTACTACACCAGTCATTTCTACACAGATAAGACAGAACTTTAAACCTGAATATCTCCTTAATGAAATAAGATTTTTAAATGCTTTCTAAACCATTTTGTTTCTCTTGAAGTCATATAACATGGACTTGCTTGACCCCTGATTAATGCAAAATCTAATTTAAGGCAATCTTGATTACAGTATTCTACTCACCATGTCGTCAGCACGAACTGACCTGTCACAATGACCTGAAAGAAAAGAGATGAAGCTTTGGTTAATCCTATGGCTGAGTTGGAATTAATTATAAAATTTCCGACAGTTCTGAATCATGGTGTTGAAAATCTTCTCACGAAAAATTGCGACAGAAATATTAATAATGTAGTGAATACATCTTTATATACTTCCCTCTTTCGTAATTCAATATACTTTTCATTGCACAATTACATGGGGGACATTTTTAGAGCACATATTTACCACGTACACTCAAGAAATCTATTTTTTAAATGTTAATGAATTTATTTTTTCTGCAAATTCCCAATTTACGCTATTATAACCGCCGGAACCAACTAATATTTGTCCAACTCCATCATACGGTTGATCTACGTGTCACTGTAAGAAGATATAGCAAACCACATATTAATAAAGGTTAGGGCGAGCTTGTAAGAACTCTCCATGAGCTACAAGAGAGCTGCAAACATCTTGTACTATTAGGGTGCTCAATCAGTCTATCTTGGACCACTGAAACTTCTGTAAGAGGCCATCATTTTACAGCTTTATAGCCTAGCATAGCAAGGTTTAGCATCCCGAAAGCATCCAGTGCTAGACATTATACAGTATCAAGACGGCCACGGCCTTTGATAGCCAGTTGTGAACTGACTAGTTGCAGACCAATTGGGATAATATGACATTTTTATGGATGGGAAGCATTTGACAATAACACAATGCAGTATTCAGAAGGGGTACCAGAAGATGGAAAGCCAAGAAATTGACTGCAATTTCCAAACCAACTTAATATGATTGTACTTGTGTAATTTCTATGTTTATTCTTTTCTTTCACTTCTTCTATTTTGGGGAATTGTGAGGGTGGGGGTATACATGTAGTAGGGTATTTGCAATCTAATAAATATTTTCTGCAATATTAATAGATATTGAAACAAAATGCATACCGGCAATGGATTGATAAAGAAATCAAATTTATAACATGAGTAAACTTTCCAATGTCCTTAGAGCACTTGGTGAACATTATAAATGAAATCTAGAAAACAGCCAGTCAAATTAGTCAATATTTACCAAACAACACTAGAAAAATGTTTGAGGAGGAAAACTGAAATTCAAAGAAATGAAACAAACATGCTGCAGTCACAGATGTTCCAGCATCAAAATATGATAAATTTACAACCCTTCATACATGTAATTCAAATACAAATCTAATTTGCATTCAAATATATAATCAATAGTAGCAAAAAGTGAGGAAAATTTCATGTAGAAAGTGTACTTATGTACACAGTTACTTCTGTGTACTTATGTGACTCACATTCTGCTATTTTGGGGGTTTTGACATATAAAATACGATATGCACAATCAAATCATGTTTCTAAGTTGATTTATTCAATTGCTACCAAGAGGAGGGCTTAATATTAGCATTGGTTTATCACTAGCATGTCAGGCTTTCTAATCTCATATTTCACTAAGTCCTGACTGAATTTTCCATAAGCCCTTTTTTCATGACATTAAACATACTGGAATTTTATGATTTTACAACTAAACCGGTGGGCTGGAATGATGGAAAATTGTGCTATCTTATGTACGTAAAATCAACTAGCCCCGGGCTAGTGGGCTTATGTTAGTTTTAAGCACTGCCAAGGAGTATGTTTATAAAGAGATTGAACTCTGCATGTAAGTGGAATGGGGCTATTATTTGGGAGACTGTCACATTAAATGATCACCTGACAAAAGCCACACAGGTAATTTGAACAGGCGCTTTTTTGGATGATGTATTGCTTTATACACGATTTACACATTTATGACATAAGATGTTACACAAGTGTTTGTGCAGCGATTGTCAGGTGATCATATCACATGGTAGCCTAAAGTATAGATTAGTGACAATTCTTAATTTAAGAATTACAAATAAAGAGTTCTCCTTTTTAGAAACTTTTAGGTTCACATCAATAGAAACTCAAGATTTCAATGCACAATGACATGGTTAAACAGCTTTTACTGTACATGCACATCCATGGCTTCATTAGAAATATGTATGCAGTATGGTTTAATCTTATACACACATCTGTGTACAGTAGTAAAATCAATGGGGAAACATCAATAACCAGAATTGAATCTCTTTTGAAATAATACTAACAATGTGCAGCACATATTGTGTGTATATACACGTAGCAGTTTTAAGACAGTAATTTACTAAAACACCATATCAAGTCATTTCAAAGTTTATTCAAACACAACGATGGGAAAGAATGACAATGTGCAAGAACGTCTACATGTATGTCCAGTCCTATAAGGTGGGAGGAGGCAGAATGCAGAGGAGATGGGAGGCAGAATGCGGTGGGGAGGAGAGGCAGAATGAATGCAGGCAGAATGCAGGCAGAATGCGGTGGAAAGGCATAATGCGGTGGGGAGGCAGAATGTGGTGGGGAGGGGAGGCACAATGCAATGGGAGATGCTGAGGGGCTCACATGGAATACTTGCACTTATTTTGATACTAAAATGTGTGTCCAAGATTTTGACCAGTAAAACATTTTTTTAATACAGTAGTTTGTAAATTTTCACAGGAAAATATTATTTTTCTTCCATTACTAGCTTCGTGAAAACAGTTGGATTTGGACCCATGAAGTGGTCAAAAATATTGGTCTTAATATCTAAAAACTGAAAACCACAGAAACAGTTCTGACATCAACTAAAACTTGGGCAGTTTTGGTGAATGAAACGATTACTGTATATCTGCAGTGTTTTAGATTAATAAATATTTCTTCATCCAAACATTAGAAGTTTTTTCACTGTATGTCTTTTTTTACTTGCAACCAATGGTATAATATAAAACATAACCAAAAAACAAAAATGTTTAGTAGTTCCGAAGCATCCTTTCCTTGTTGGTTGATTTTCATGTTTTATACTAACTGGCATTGCATGTCATGAAATATGCTAAATAACATTTATTCATAAGCCACCAACTCAATAAGGCACATCTACAGACCATGGGCTATATGTGTACCACTATGACATCAATATTCAACTTATCATTCTTGAGATACCATGTTTACAAGCTCTTTTCAGCAAAATCATATTAAGCCCCACCTATTACGCATACTGATAAATTTCAATGTTTTAAAACCATGAACACATATGTATTAGCTAACATCATAATTATACCAAATATGAAACAAAACAGACAAGTGGTTGTTAAAAATGATCATTTGAAGATTTTTACATTAAGCCCTGCCCACTTATTAATAGGCATGACATCATCACCAAAAACAATAGGGCATATCTGCAGACTATGGCCTACCTATGTAACACATATGACACAAACACAATGTGTTGTTCTGGAGATTTCATGTTTACAAGCTTTATTTGGCAAAACCACATTTAGTCCATCCACTACGCATATTAATGAGATACAATGTTTTTATACCATAAGCACGTGGACACTAACTCACAACAGTATCATACCAATATGAAACAAAACGGACAAACGATTGTTGAAATATAAGCAATTCTATAAAAAAATTAAGCCCTGCCCACTCATTGATATGCATGACACCATCACCAAAAACACAAGGGCACATCTTCGGACAATGGGCTATTTGTGAACCATATATGACATGAATCCAAAGTACTGTTCTTGAGATATCGTGTTTACAAGCTAGGCGTAACACACACACACACACGCACCCACATCAACACACACCCACATCCACATGCACCCGCATCCACAAGCACCCACATCCACATCCACACGCACCCACATTCACTCGCACCCACATCCACACCCACCCACATTTACACTGATGCTCCACACGCACCCACATCCACACGGAACCAAAAATGATGCTATCAGGAAGGAATACAAACTTTTTGAGGGATGAATGGTCGTTTTCTCTTGCGATCTAATTGTGAATCATACCCTGATCATACCAGGTTCCTGGTAAGTGGTACTGATAGCACGGGATAATCTATCTTCATTTTGCATTGTGTTACTTTATGCTATTTATAGCGACAGATTTTCCCAGCAGAACTTTTAAAAATATGATACACATCATTAAAAACAAATTAACATCAAGTGAAAAAGATATATATCCGGTTCACTAAGTATGGTACACACAGTAAACAGTACATACACTTGTTGTTACAGGCACGTGGGAAAAACCACCCCTAGGGATAATTTACATACAGTGGGAAGAAAACCTTTTTTGACCAATGACGGCACTTTCCGAGTTACTGCACGCAGAAGTCACGCTTGTGAGTCATGACATTCATTCATAAGTTTCGTATCCAGGGGCCGTCACGCTTATACAGAATAATCTGTTGTAACTCGTAGTGATCTTGTACTGTACATGTAAAGCGGGGCTGCTTGTAAATTGATGAGTGAATAGTCTTGTGATCTGCGATATTGTTATCGCCGGGATTTATAATGGATTAACAAAGCATTTTACAAGACAAAAGCACTCGAAAGAGAATGTTAAGGACTTAAAATAAAAGGAATAATAAAGAAATGAAGGTTGTTGTAATTATGGAAATATTACAGTACTTCAAAGCCCACGAAGAAGACACAGAGACATTATCGAGCGGATTCAAGCCTGTTTTTACAGGTATATGTAATATCTAATACTGCATTCCAAATATTCTCACCTCTCAATCTTATTATTAATTTAATCTGCAAATATCACATATTTATATATATATATCAAAAGATACTTTAAAATACATTCTTACACAAAGCATGAACTTTCTTTTTATTGAAACCGATTTTTACCATCTTTTTTTTTACTGTGATTTGGTTTTTTCAGTACTTTGATTTTGTTGATAAAACATGGATTTCCATGGTTTCGCGAAAATTACAAAAGCGGTAGACCATGCAAGCTTATTGTGAAGAGCCAGATAGTGTTACTGTAGCTAGCTGTTACTTTAAGCTTCCTGCTTATCAACATCATGGTGATTTTAAAGGCACTGACTGAAAATTTACAGCCTGAGTTAATCAATTGTGCTATATGTATATAAAGCCCATTCAGGCTATTTTAGTTTTTAAATTTTAGTTTTTAAATGCAAATTATAGCCCAAACAAGCCATCAATTGTGAGTGTACCCTAATTTGGCTATAGTGTGGGACAAATCTCAAACGGTATATTATAACCCAATTGGCACATGAAAAAAACGTTCTTTATCTTTTTAAAAATGTTCACTGGCCGTCCAAATCTATGTTATTATATATGCTACATTTGAATTGCGTTCAGCGAAAACCAAATTTTGCAGTCATTTTTGAAGAGATTTAGATTGCGAAATTCTTTAAAACTATGCACTAATACAAAGTGTTATTGCATCCATAGATAGATCCTATGTAAGGCAAACATGACAACACAGCAAAATGTTAAATAAACGCTTAGGATTAGATCAATGCTGAAAAAATCCAAAGGACTCTAAATAAAAATCTGGATTTTGGGCTAGCCTTGGTTAAGTTCAAAATCCCTTAAAGGGATGTCGAGCTAAAAACTGCTGTACAAAATGAACAACAAAGTAAAATGTTTGTCTACTCTTTTCGTTGCATTTTCAAACCAGAATCTATTTAATAGATGGAAATTGGACGTTATATAATTTTTTAACCGCAAAACTGCTGCACATTATATTTTCAGACATCTACATCTTTTTCAGCAATGCAGAACCAAATTTGTAAATATCCTGTACACAGAGTATTCCATAGGAATCCAGCTTGTCACTTGCAAGAGTTCTACGAAGAACTAACTGTAGTGCAGAATGTTTTATGAAGGAAACTCATCCAAATTTTTTTTTTTTTTTTTTTTTAGCATGTCTATAATTTGCATATTTAATATAGTGATTTGTCAATCTATTAATACAGTACCTGTATAAGCACAAATCAAAACAGAGCATTCATTCATTTATAGATACAGTAATAAAGCAATACATATAATAAGTCAATGCATTTGTAGTGCACAAAATACAAACAGTTCCCATACCTAATTTTAATTACACCATTCATTCACAAGCCTTAGACATAGAGTACCAGCATGAGATATACTTAAAAACGACCCAACCCCAATTTACTTGATAATACACATCCAGAATCCACATTCCTTGACTTAATTCAATCTACCTAATTTTTATAGCATAAACCTCCCCTGCGGATAGAAGCTAGAAACGGTTTCATTTAACTTTCCCGGAGCTTCGATTTCACTCATGCAGCATGATTTATTGGTAAGATACATGCAAAGAATCTGCCACGAGGACAAAATGAAACGCAAAAAAATCCATATCCTTTAATGACTGTTCTCTCCCGAATGGCATTCACAATGGCCGGCTAGCACATCTCTGATCAATTTTTGACTATCTGACATTATACATAATTGTTTCTCAGGGAATTATTTGACAAAAATTTGGAAGTTGATTTTTAATTGATCATATTCTTGTGTTTTCAACAAAGGTGACATTTCTGTGACATTGTGCATGCTGTGAAGGAACAATATGGTTGACTGTCAAAAATCAATGGGTTCTGTAGAAACAATGTCTTTTATGAACAAGTGGAAAGAACTTTACAACGATGCTTTTTTAATGTGCATACTATACAAACAAATTCAGCAGTCAAAAGTTTAGTTTTTCGCAACTGATAATACTGTTTCGGATCAGATTTCACTGTCCCAACTTTTTTGCCGATGACAGCACAAATTCCTTTTTTTCAAAATAGGTTTAATTTTCAAGTAAATCATTGGTTAATATGCGCAAATATGTATGTCAGTTATTAGTATTTACATCATGTAGCATTAAGTTGCATTCAGTACACATGCAAACATCCTTGCACATGCCTGTGCATGCATAATTATGCTGACAACTATAGGCAAGGAGGGAAAAACTCTTTCTTTACTGAAGATATTATTTCTATGATAATCTTGTTTGATAACATCAATTTTTTAGAAGAAATCAAGTTATTGATCATTAATGCCACATGCTTGTAAAATGAACACTGTTCCACTAGAACAGTGATGTTTGAAAATTCATTTTTTCTGCATAAAAAGTTTGTTTGTTTGTTTGATGAGGGCTTAATGGCACCGCGACAACAAGGGTCAAATTATGCCCGAGAGGTTAGATCATTCCAGAGGTAGGAAAAAAAGATAATAGGAGTCTGAGAATAGGACGGGGACTAAATTCTTTATAAGCTGATTGATTTGCAAAATTTGTATTAACTGTCATGTCATTGCATAGGCCTATCATGAAATATTTGTTTGTTCCATGATATTCATTCATAAGCCACACCCACCATGCAGATCACAATAAAATGTTGACAACATTAGCATTTGCACAATAACTAACAACATTATCATAGCAAGTATGATGCAAAAACGGTTGCTTGTTCATTGTTTCAAGAATTTGTCAGTAAGCCCCGCCTACTCATTAATATGACATCACTACACAACATTAGGACATATGTACAGACCATAACCCCTGATATAGCATAAATCTGATATATTGTTAATAATATGCAGTATGTTTATTTTACATTTAGGACATTCACATTAAGCCACGCCCACCATGCATATCAATAACATAATCATGTACAAAATAACCAACAAAATTATCAAGCTCAATATGGCACAAAACGGACATACAGTTGCTCATTTACCACTTTTTCAAAATTTCCACTTTAAGCCCGCCCACTTAATAATATATATGATATCACCACCAAAAACAATTGAGCACTGCTCATTAAAGTTTTTAAAATCATGGACACACCAGCTAAAATAATTATCCCAAATATGAAACAAAACAGATAATCGATTGTTGATATATGAACATTTAAAGATGTTTTACATTAAGCCACCCCTATTCATTATTATATAATGATATCACCACCAAAAACAATAAGGCACATCTACAGACCACGGGCTATCTGTGTACCAAATATAATAAGAATCCAGTTTACTGTTCTTGAAATACCTTGTTTATAAGTTCTTTTCAGCAAAATTATATTAAGCCCGGCCGACTACGCATATTAATGAAATTCAATGTTTTTACATCACCATTATGTACACATTAGCTAACATCATATTTACAGTATAACAAATATAAAAAACAGACATGCGGTTCTTAAAATATAAACATTTGAAGATTTTTACATAAAGCCTCGCCTACTCATGCATGGTATCACCATTAAAAACAATAGGCCACATCTACAGACCATGGGCTATCTGTGTACCAAATATGACAGAAATCCAGTGTACCATTCTTGAGAACTGTGTTTATAAGTTTTTTCAGAAAATTATATTAAGCCCTGCCCACTATGTATATTAATGAAATTCAACGCTTTTACATTATCAACAGGAAGAAACATCAGCTAACATCATAATTACACCAAATATAAAAAACAGACATGCTGTTTCTAAAATATGAACATTTCAAGACTTACTTTAAGCCCCGCCTATTCATTAATATGCAGGACATTACCATCAAAAACAATAGGGCACATCTACAGACCATGGTCTATCTGTGTACCACATTTGACATGAATCTAGTAAATCATTTTTGAAATATTGAGTTTACGAGCTGGCCGTCACAAACCTGCATACATACATACATGGCATGCATGCATGCATGCATGCATGCATACATACATACATACATACATACATACATACATACCCATATGCATTTAGAACCTACAACTGGTGAAGTATCCATAATCCTATATAACTGATGACCAAACAATGTACAAACACACACATGGATGGCAGTATTAGGAAATTAGGTTACACATATTTTTAACTAATCCTATCTAACAGGTGACATGTGCTGAAATGCGAAAATACTTAACTAGAGTAGTGTTTTAGTCGTAATAGTTTTGAAAACAGCCATTTTTAGAACTAAAACCAACCAAGGACTTCATCGGTTGTGTGTGTGTCATCGCTTTGAGGATGTGTAAACATATGGATGTCATCAGTTGGTGTGTCTAAACAAGTTCACCACACATACACACACACAGAGACACTAAGACAGTCCGATTTGTTTACAAGAATGTCGCGTAACAGTTCGGTCAACGCCCTTCTAATTTTATTGGTGCAACAGAATGATGACATTATTTTCACCATTTTCTACAGTGCAAATTTGACTTTCACCAGGGAATTTTAAATTTTTTAAAATGTATTTCAAAAGTTTCTGAAGAACAGATTCTAACATTTCAGTCACCAGCAAAAGCTCAAATTATCAGAATATACAGAAATATTAATTTCAATATCATTTGCAAAGTACACAACTTTAAACTTACAGAATTTAAAAAGCAAACAAATAAGTTAACGGCTGAACTTATTAGCAACGGCGGACATTGAGCCAACTCAGCCGACGCTGGGAAGCAAAAAATAAATTAAGAGCTGAACTTATTAGCAACGGCGGACGTTGAGCCAACTGATCAGCCGACGCTGGGCAAGCTCAGCGGACGCTGTGTCAGCTTAGCAGACGCTGCACCGGTACCAGCCGCAGTAAAAATCTAAACAAATGTATGCCATATTTTATAATAAAAGTGTTAAATGTGTGTTGATGTAATATTTTAAATTAAGTGAAGGAAACTACACATTTGAATGTATTGAACAAGTAATGGGTAGATATTTGACTATTGAAAGCAGAAGCAATATGAGGTTCATAATTTCTAAAACCTTATTTAAAAAATGACATTGCATATTTATTTGTTTTGATAAGTCACACCTCTAATTAAGGCAGAGCTTGATGAATTTGATCAATTCAGGTGGAGTTTGATATTTTTGATAAAATAACATGCAAAATTATACATGTATATAATGCGGTTTATATTCTTTGCAAATTATTGTCACGTACATGCGTTTAAAGAATCAAGGAATATTGATAGGTTTTGAATATATCTTTATTAAATGGAGGTTTTTGTTGATCAAATTCCACAGGGTTTTTATTCTAAATAAATACAAGGGTGGAGTTCAAAATCACTACTCTGAAGCCTACTTAATGTGTGCATATTCATGGCCAAGCTGAATCTGAGCTTTGAAGGTAGAGTTTGAGCTTAATAATGTAAAACCATCAGTGATACTTCCCCATTTATGATTAATCAAGCTCTTAGCAATTGATTTTGCATTTGAACCTTAACTCTTAAAATCAGCAGAGATGTGCAAAATACATGTTGGGCTAAAGGAAATGACCATGTGAGAGGAGTTTTAAATCAGCAGAGATGTGTCCATGTGGGCGGAGTTATGAAATATTGTGTTTTTAAACACTTTATCAAAAATAAATTGTTTTGATGAAGAGTTTGGTATTTTATCCTAAAAATTGAATCATTTTATTGGTTTAATCACCCTAGTATATTCATTTTTAGGAGCCAGCTTGTCAAATATTTAGATTTATTACATGAATCCTTTAAACATTTCAAAAAATGTACAAATATCACATGATCTGTACTAAGTCCAGAACAGCAACATGTTAATTTTTAAAATTTAAAGACCTTTTTTTTTCTCTATCCAACGATTTTCATGACACATGATAGCATTTTTTCGTGATTTTCATAAATAATATCTTGCCATAATCACACCAAACCTTTTCCAAAGACGTATCGCAGAATAACTATGAATATTGGGATCATTTTTTTTCTTAACATGTCACTCACGGACTATTTTAAAACAAGTGGAGTACATGAATTCACTCCACGCGTGGCTACATTTCACGGTGTCTCTCATGCGCAAAGCCCATGCAACTTATTTGGACAAAAATTTCAACCAACAATTCCTGCATCCTACGTTTTCGGGACATGGCATGATCTCCACTGTAGCCTTCATTTGACCACATTCTTTGTCAAACCATTCATTGCAGACATTATAATTTTTATCTTTTTTTATTTGATTACCATCTTTGATCATACTACAGCACAACCTAAACGCCACAGATTTGATCAAATTGAAAATTGCATCAAAATCTTTGCGTATTAACATAGCATCACAATCAGACAAAAAACTATGTTTACTTGATACGTCATTGAACATGTTAAAGTTCAATCAAACACCATTGGTAAATCTGATTTTAGAGTAGTTGTGTAAGCCATGGGAATGTGAGCTCACTACTTGTGCTTAACTGTTAAATGACAAAGCAAGAGGCATGTGATCGGATTCACATGTATAAAGTACTTGTAAATCCAATAATCCTGTATTTGAAATAAGATTGTCCGATGAGATTATATAATCAACTACACTGCTTCCATTGTATTCTATACATGAAGCTCCCTATACCACTTTCTTTACCAACCACTCCATTAAAAATTCTTAAAAAGTAGTTTTTCAAAATTGAAGCAGCTTTCTCCCATAATTGTTAACAGTTAAGTCTTTTGACGATCTTTTAATCACATAATCTTCTTTTACGTAAGGACCTGGGATTCCATTAACTAGGTCAGAGACCTCCATAGGAATAAAATCGGACTGCATACCTAAGCAGGCATTGAAATCTCTGGTGACAATGAAGTCTGCTTTTTAATGAGATGTTTTTAATTGTATTATATCACCCTCTATTTCATCCAAAATTGTTTTTTCTGAATAATTCCAGTTTTCTGGTGGCATGTACAAAGCACATAAATACAAAATCATATCAGGAATAACATTTTCAATTACTCTACCCTATGTCACACATGGAATCCCAACCTATCTTACACTCTGTATTGCTTGTGGCATCCCACTCCATGTCCCACATGGCATCCCACCCTATGTCCCACATGGCATCACATCCCATGTCCCACATGACACTCCATGTCCCACATGACATCCCATCATGTCCCACATGACATCCCATCCATGGCATTCCACCCTATGTCTCGCATAGCATTCCACCCTATGTCCCACATGGCATCCCACCCTATGTCCCGCATGGCATTCCATTATATATTCTACATGGCATTCCACCCTGTTCCACATGGCATCCCACCCCATGTCCCACATAGCATCCCACCCCATGTCCCACAAGACATCCCATAGGCTTCATAAGAAGTCTCATCCTAACTTTCACAGTCCCTGATTGAGCATACTATGTACAGTATGAAAGTGTCAGATCATATGACTTATATGCAAATGACTTGTTGAATAAAAAAAGTCAAATAATTATGCCTGATATAGCCCTTGGTGTATACCACATGGGATATATTATATCATATGTCCTGCATGGCCCTCATCCGTGTCACACATGGCATTCCTCCCTATGTCCATATGCAATCACATCCTGTCACACTTCCTGACTGAGATTACAAATAAAAGTCTGGTCATTTCATATACAGTACTGTAGCAACTTTATGCAAATGACCACAAAAATAAAGACGGAGTTTAATTATCATGCCTGATACAACCGTTGGTGCCCAAATATTTTGAAGAATTTTAAGGATTCTTAAATCTCCAGTGCTATGAGAGAGACGCTTGAGGATCTCTGAAGAATATTGGAAAATATTTCATTTTACAGTTATCTTTTAAGGAAATATTAAATGTTTTGTAGACTTTTTATGGAAACTAGCATCAATCTGTCTGACAGTGTCTCTAAAAAACTAACATTTTGTAAGGAATTTCTATCCTTCCATAAGGATATCTGAAGAAACTTATAACTTTTTTCGAGGAACTCAGAAAAAACTTTAACATTTCTTGAGGAATTGTCAAAAAACTTTTAACGTTTTCAAGGAAATCTCAGAAAAAACTGAATGGCCAGATGGACGAAATTACCATTACATTGGTTCGCAATATGCTTCACATGCTCACCAATAAAAAGGAAGAATTTGCATTGTTAGATTTTAAGTTACTGTACATGTACTTCTATGCCATTCACTGAAATATCTCTTTTGTCTGTAGAATTCAATATCACTATGCAACCAGTGTATCTTTTACATCAGGACAATCATTTATCATTCTGAAGTGATACAAACAAAACAAGATGGCAATCCATGGAGTTGCTGACCTTATCGCCTTTGCCACATATAATTTGTACAATGATTAGGCCTAAAAATGATTGAATGTTTTTCCACAAACATTACATAATATGGATCATTTCATATCAATTACTTGACCTCTGACGTTTGATCTTTAAATGAAATTATGTGCAAGACACAACACTACATCCCCTTCCACCAACACAGCAAGTAACATTGATTTGACCTCTGACCTTTAAGTGATGGGTGACATCTTTCCCGAGACACAATCTTTCATCATCCTTCATAAACCAACCAAGTAACAACCCAATTGCACTTGCAAAATTTGCATAACATACAACCAACCAAAATTTACCATTTTAAATCAATTTGACCCCTATGACCTTTAAATGATCTGTCCCTAATTTATGCCGTACATACCCTGCATCGCCTTCTACCAACCCACCAAGCACCAACCCAATATCACTTATGGTTATCCCAGGAAGTGCAACACAACATTTACTATTTCTTAATCAATTATTTGACCTCTGACCTTTCCAATAATGTAAAACATAATCTTGCATCACCCTCCACCAATCCACCAAGTAACAAACTGGACACCAACCCATCAAGGATCAATAAAATAGCAACTGTTTTTCAATGAAATTCAGTACAACATTTACCATTATTTGACCTCTGACCTTAAAGTGACATGTCACATCATTTCTATGATACAGCTTTACATCATCCTTCATCAACCCATAAGGTAACAACCCAATTGCACTTATGTTTTTCCCATAACATGCGACCGACCAAAATGTACCATTTTATTTAACTATTTGACCTTTGACCTTTATATGTCCAGTCCCATTTTGTGAAAGATACATAACCTTACATTACTTTCCATCAACCCACCAAGTACAAACCCAATATCACTTACCATTATCCCAGGAAGTGCAACACAAAATTTACCATTCTTAAATCAATTATTTGACCTCTGATTTTTGACCTTCAAATGACATATCACATTATGTGTGGGGACATAAACTTGCATCACCCTCCACCAAATAACACTCTGGACTCCAACCCATCGAGGATCAATACAATTTAGCAATTACATTTTTCCAATGAAATGCAGCACAAAATTTGCCTTATTATTTGACCTTTGATAAACTTTAAGCCACAAGTCACAACTTTTCATAGAAAAACTTTTTACATCATCCTCCATCAGCCCACCAAGTTGCAACCCAATTAATACACTTACGATTTTTCTACAACACGCGATCGACAAAACAAATATTTAAAAAATAACTATTTGACCTTTGACCTTTAAGTGACATGTTCCATTTTTTACAGGGTACAATCTTGCACCACCTTCCACCAACCTAATATCACTTATGGTTATCCGAGGAAGTGCAACACAAAATTTACCATTTTCAATCAATTATTTTACCTGACCTTTCCCCTGTAAGGTACATGATTCAACTTGTGTGGGACATAATTTCACCTCACCCTACACCCTCCCACCAAGCTTCAACATGATAGCTTGTACGGTTTTCTCCGTATGTGCAACACAAAATTTGTACACCCACACCCCACCCACAATTACACGGGGGACAATTTTAGAGCACACATTTAGCGTATTATACTGTTCATTGCTCAAGATACTTTTTTTTTCAATGAAAAAAGAAATTCTTCCTGCGAATTCCCATTTGAACTGTAGAATTTTTCCAGCTCTGTACATCACAAGCTTTTAACCGTGACAATATTCTTGACCCAAATTCTAATTCGAACTCTTTCACCAAGCCTTTAAAAATTAAAACAAACACTTGTAAATACTGAAATGTACAAAGTGCATGGATATAAGCCACATCTCAACAATGCATCATCTCCCACCTTCGCACATCCACTTAAGATTATTCCACTCTAGAAGTGACGTATACAAATGACATTTACTCATTTGTCAAATAAACTATTTTTTCCCCACCAACAATCCAATGCATATATCTTCATTTCATCACACACAGATATTCATATACTGCACATGTCAATTATATTAACTTAATCAATATGCAGACTTTTCTCTCTACCCATTCCATCTTTTTTGTTTATAACAACTTCACGTCGATCTGAAATGCTCTCGGTCATATAGCATATATACCGACTAGGTCTTGGTTCCCTTGCCACCAAAATTGCGCCAATACTCAGCGAGTCTTGTTAATATCAAATACCATGCATATGACCTGTATGAGAAGCTAATAATGATATTGAAGAGTAAGGTCTAAGAAAGTAGGTGTATTTGTGTAAGGATACTGTCAATATATTGTATACATGTCGTTGGATTTTTACTCAGCACTGAAGCAACTAAGCTATATCTGACAGAGTGAGATAAAAGCAGTAAATCTTGTTGGGGAAAGTGTTTCATTAGTAATGAAACCTTAACGAAGCTGTGCATAACTGCATATTTTATACCTCACATGTTTTAAGGAAGTTGAATATTGGGCAGGCTTGATGAAAGTGATTTTTTTTCACAATGCCTGGGCCATTTACTGCACAGTGGAAGTTTTGAATTGAGTGTGGCAAATTCAACCTTAAAGTAATAGTGATATCCAGCAAATGAAGGTTTTCAAACAAAATCCATTTTTTCTTCTTTTTTTTCGGAGAAAATGGCTGATTAAATTTTCACGAATTCTTATGAACCAGATCATAACTGTGCATAATCATAACACACCTGTGTGATATATAATATATAACATACCATGGCAAAATATTGTGCTTTCAAACTTCTGGTTGCAAAATCACATAAGTTCCACTTACTGTACTCATGACAATTTAATCTCATCTCTATTTCTTGCAAATTACTGTTTTGCCAACACATCACAACCATCCTACATATTCTATGAAATCTACTGTAAAATACAATTATGAAGATATGAACACTTACTTGGTGATGCTACATATTAGGAAAATAAATGAAATATCAATAAATAAGATAATACAGGTAGGACCTAATATTTAGCTTCAGAAACATGGTCAGAGTGTTAACTCAAATACAAACAATTCAAATTCAAATGGCAGAATATTAACGCACAGTACAAGATACTGCAGATGAAGTTCTGAAGATCGTTACTTAACATTGGTTAAATTTATCAAAAATCCACAAAAAAACAAGCTTTTTAAAAATTTCATTGAAATGAGTTAAAAATTGGCTGTTTTACAACTTTAAAAATCAAAACATGGTGATGGGTTCCCATAAAAAAAAAAAAACCATAACACATCAAAAAACTTCCTCAGATCTACTTTAAAAGTTTGTGCGGTTTGGAAGTAAGGATCAATTTGCCAATTTTTAATGCAAAACGTTCCTCGATAAGAACTTCTCCAAAAAAAAAAGAATTGCTTGGCTTGCTGCGAATTTGTGTAAAAATATCATATACACAACGATGTTGATTTATTTCTTAGTTTTAGTCCATTTTAAGGACTTACTGGTATTTTTGATGTTTTTTTTTAACTATTTAGACTATTTTCCTATGTAAATCCATTATTTTCTTTACCCTCTGCCATTCCTATGTAAATCCATTATTTTTGTCACCCTCTGCCATTTCTCTTTGATAATTCTACTGCAGAGGATTTGATCACTACCATACCCCCAACCAACCTAAAGCTGGAGAAGGCAATTTGAACTTTTTCAAGATCTGAAATTAGAGAAGAAATATAGGGAAACCAAAAGCATTATGAGGTGTTTTCTTTGTGGTTGTGATGTCCCAACTAGTCTTTTTTTAGTCATTTCTAGAAATGATACCAAACTTTAACTTAAATATCTCCTTAACAGAATAAGTTTTTTGAAAAACAAACATGTTTACTTCACCATTTAGTTGCTCTTGAAGTCCTCTTTCACTTAAGATGGATTTGCTTGACATCTTATCTTTTACTTTAACCAATTTCATGTAGAACTTTATAACTTCTTGTGGGATATTGTTCCAACATTTTATTCCAATATTTTGCACTAAAACAATTAATGTGGGAAAGAGTACAAGCCTAAATTTTGAAATTTGATTATCATTATAGGTTAGGTTCTTGTTTTATAACAAATGTAGACAAAACTGTCAAAGACATTACATTGTTTTTGTAATGATATAATGATGATGTACTAAAAGATTAAAGTTTGTTTCTTTGTTTGATGAGGGCTTAACGGCACCACGGCAGAGAGGGTCAAATTGTGCATGAGAGGTTAAATCATTCCAGAGGTAGGAAAAAAAGAAAATAGGTGTCTGAGAGATATAACATAACATAACAAGATTACGCGCTAAGAATGGTTAGTCACCCCATAAAAAGCCCAAACTAACACCACCACCACCATAACAAAACAAAGATGCCCAGAGTTAGTAAAGAACTTATCAATGTTGACCTTGAAATTGTGAACAGATTTGGAGCTAACTACCCATTCAGGGAAACCATTCCACTCATTAACAACTCTTTATGAAAAGATAAAATGTTGAATATCTATCCATGAGAACACTTTGGTCAACTTTTAACCCTTACCACGTATCACATGAGGATTAGCTGAAACATGCAAAAAATAACAGGAAGTCAAAGCATCACTACCAGAAAGAAACTTAAAAACCAGAATCATATCACCACGTAATCTTCTCAACTTAAGCATGGTCAAACCAAGAATTCGCAACCTAGATTCACAAGAGAGATTTCTTACTTCGGGAATAAGTCTAGTGGCTCTTCGCTGAACCTGCTCCAAAATGAACTTATCCTTCTCATAAAAGGGACTTCAAGCCTAGATAGCATACTCAAGGTGAGGCCTGACTAACTGCTTATACAAATTAAGAACAACCTCTCTACCAAGAAAACAAAAATTTCTTCTAATCAAACCAAACATCGTATTTGCCCTTGCAACTGCTTAAACACACTGTTTTAGAAGGCTTCAGACTGCTAGTAATGACAACACCAAGATCCCTTTCTTGATTAACACAAATCAAGATTTGAACCATTTATGCAGTCATCAAAAGCCAAACTGTTCTGACCAAAATGAACAACTTTGCATGTATCAACATTGAATGACATCTGCCATGTTTGGGACCAAGAAACTAACTTATCCAGATCAGTTTGCAAAAGTGAAGAATTCCTAGCATCATCAACAATCCTGTGCAGCTTAGTGTTATCAGCAAATTTACAAATCCTAGAGCCACTAAGAAACATCAATATCATTATTGAAGATTAAGAGAAGAAGCAGACCCAAGATAGAACCCTGAGGAACACCACTTGTAACCTTCTTCCATGGAGATACTTCAACATTAACGACAACACTTAGCGACCTGTTAACTAACCAAGAATATATCCAATTGGCATATTTTCCCTCCAAACCAAGTGCTCTTGTTTTCATCATGAGCCTGCCTTATGGAACCTTATCAAATGCTTTTTGGAAATCTAAATAAATAATATCCACATTATGACCAGAATCAACTTGTTTAGTAACACCATGGAGATACTATTTGGGAAGGAGAAACAACGCTCATGCAGCTCATAAACCATGTTCCTTCCGTCGCAATCAAAACTGTAGGAGGTCTTGCGAAACATCACCCCTTAGGCAATCACACTCGGCAGGCGGTGGTATCATATTACTTGTGTACTTCAGCTGGTCGAAGGTCACGCGTGCCCTAAATAGCATTATCAATATCATCATGGCAGAAGAATTTTTAATTGAAGAGGAATTAAGCGATTTTGAAGAGTTTTGGGAGGAGAATATCGGAGAACTAACAGCAATGCTTAGTATGTATTCTTATTTCCGAAATAATTATTCGATTTTTTGTTACAGCTT
>JAIGNY010000365.1:1607500-1624216 GCA_020152595.1 Chiridota heheva | reverse complement strand
TATATATATATATATATATATATATATATATATATATATATATATATATATATATATATATATATATATATATATATATATATATATATATATATATATTCATAAATCTAAATATATATATATATATATATATATATATATATATATATATATATATATATATATATATATATATATATATATATATATATATATATATATATATATATATATATATATATATATATATATATATATATATATATATATATATATATATATATATATATATATATATATATATATATATATATATATATATATATATATATATATACATATATATATATATATATATATATATGATGTGATTGATTGAGCCTTTAGAGTACGATTAATTTATACTTTCGTTAGGAGGTGTTCTAAAGGGAATGGAACTTGCTCACTCACTGCTCCTTTCTCCTCAAGTGGAGATTAAGGCCTTCAGCACAGAGATCTACCTGCTTCTGCTACTTCTCTGACTTTATTTCAGCTCCCCTATCGGAGAGTCTCTTTCTCTTTCTCTACCATTCGCCATGTTGTCTTTGGTCTGCCTCGTTTCCTTCGCCCATCTGCTGTCGGTACCATCTTTGTCTTTCTATAGAAGTCATTATTTGATAATACTGTTGGCCATCAGAATCTTAATATTTGTGTAGGCAATTTCGTTGGAATGTATATACTTCTTTTATTTTCGCCCTCATTAATTTTCCATGTGCATATTCCATATAGAAGCACAAACATAACATTTGTTTGATACATTTTCATTTTTGTCCTTAAGCTGTAGTTGTGTGATTTATGGTGATAAGAGCGTTTCTAGCTCTAAACATCTAGAGTAAATAGTTTATGGTACTACATACTAATTACAGTAGCGCTTAAAGAACAAAATCAGTTGTTTCAAGATTTCAGTAAAGAAGCCATTACAGTAAGAACGTACTTCGTGTTCCAAGGTAGAGTGAGCACCATCGAAGGTCACCCTACCTTACCGCTATGACATGTATTGTTCAAGCAGTTATCTTCAAGAAAGTTTATATTATGCACACAAAGAGTGATCCAGACTTGTCTAAGTAAATAGAAAATAATATCCCGCAACTGTATTAATACTATGCTACCAGTATCCGCTTGTTTCTAATGCTGTGATTGAAATATCACATGAACAGACGATATGTACATTGTTGTGATAAAGAAATACATTACTGAATACAACGAAAACTTATATTTGGCCGTTTTTCACTTTATTAATGAATATTTTGTCTTTTCTATGAAAAAGGAAACACCTCGACAGGTGAAGCAGTTCTCCCTTAAATCTTGGCCGTCTTCATCTGAATTGCCGACATCTACAAAAGAAGTTGTGCAACTCGTAGAAATGGTTGACGTCTGGCAAATGCAGCAGAAGAACTCTCATGTGGTTGTGCACTGCACGTAAGAATTCTGAAATTGTTTCATTTGTTTTGGTTATCCAGATATATTCAAATCGAAAAAGTGGAAACTTATAATGTAGTTTAGAAGAAACAAATACACCTTAGGCTGGGATATAATATAATTGTTTTACAAAGTTAGCAGCCTCGAGCTGCAAAGAGGACCACGAGGAAGATTAAATTGATGGAAACCGAATTTATCCCACCAATCTTGTTTTGTCAATTTGAAAATTAAACATTTTTGCCATAAACTATATCAAAACCATGTAAACGTTCTGTTTGAAGAGACAGTTATATTCTTTCATTTGATAATCACTTTTCCACTGTCAATCATGAAGGCATTATCTCACTCATTTGTATTTATTGCCGAAATTCCTAATGCACTCGATTTTTGTTCATCTGAAAATGTATAAACGTTTGTAAAAAGTATAATTTTTTCTTCCATTATTTGTATCACAATTCTGACTACAACTAAAGATAGTATCTTATTGATAGTAGACAAAGTTCCGCATTTTGGTCTTTTATTTACCTGCATTGAAGCTCAAACATGTACCGTTATTATATACATGGAGTGGGTCAGTGGCGTAGCCAGGATTTTCATATTGGAAGGGCAGAAGGAGAGAGAGGAGGGGGGGGGGGGGTTGAATTGAACCGACACGATATTCAGTGGTGTAGTTGAGGTGACACCGAAGGTTTAACTTCGAGCGCAAAGCGTTCAACTTGTCGGCGTGGGGTCCAGTGGCGAAGCCCCGCGGAGCTTTCGCCAAATTGACAAATTTATGTCATAACGCATACTGAGAAAGTGTATTATACAAGTCAAAATTCATGTCAAAGAGAGCTATAATACACCATACACAAAACACAAAATCATGAAAACGCATAATGTGGAAATATAATGTATTGTTTACGTTTGTATATGGTTAAGTTTATCGTCACTTTTTGCAAAATATGGATTGTCTAAAAGAAAGGTTTTCAATAATTTACTAAAAACTTGTGTAAATGTTGTAAAACTTTTAAAATGAGCCTGTGCTGTATAACTTGCACCCGACACCCACCGCTCCCTCTCTCATCTCTCTCTCCCCTCTTTCTTTCTCTGTGTCTTAGTTCATGTATTTAAAAAGAAAATCGCACAAATGTATAATATGTCATTACCGAAGAACATTTTTGTCTGAGAAAGTGCCTTTTTGAACTCTAAAAAAACCTAGTAAAAAAAAACTAGTATTAAATCTAATAAACACCTCAAAGCTTGTTGAACCGACGGCACCAGTCTGAACAGACGGATTGAAATATGAACCGGAATTAAAATGTTTGGGCGATGGCCTCCCTCCCCCTACTCCCCCTTTCCCTTCCTCTATTCTCTTTCCCCATCTGGCTACGCTAATGGAGTGGGTTGCTTGGGAAATCCCAATCTAAAACATGAAATAATCTAAAAAATGAAATTACCTTGTGTTTTACATTTTCCTCAATGTATAGCAATGGAGTTAACCAAAGTGGTACCTTCATTGCCGCTTGCAACGTGATACACGACATGAAGGAGAATCAGGTTATAGATGTATTCAATACGGTCAAGGCCATGAAAGAAAGGCATCCGAAAGTTTTTGGTAGTGAGGTAAGATCAAATAATTGCACCAATGATTCGTTTTTGTGGTATCCAACTACAGTAGAAGAAAAGAGCAGCAAATTGTGGGACTATAGGAATATTTTTTCTTTCTTTTATTACTTCATCCTTATCGTAATTTTACCTATTTCTTCATGCTTAGTTCCATATACTTAACCCGTACATTCTAGAATATAGTCGCTAAGCTTTGAGAGGGCGAATGATTTTTCAGTCTCTTGAATATTCGAACACATGCTTCGAACGTACTTGAAATGTAGTATGTAGTGCAATATTACACAAGAACTTGCCTCTTAAATCATCCTAACTAATGCAAACGGCCAGGAAATGAAATTCATCTTCGACATTTGTGCTATCAAATAGAGGACATATATGACAAGTTTTTTTATATTTTATTTGTAGCTTTTTACTTTTTAAGTTGTTACCTGAGCATCGTAAATCCAGGTCGTGTCTTATAATTTGTTATGTTCAAGACATAAAGTTCAGCAACAAGAAAACGTTTAAATTTTTAGGTTGTGCCCTGAGCATTGTAAATACAGATCGTTCCATATAATTCTTTTATGTTCAAAACAAAAAGTTAAACAACAAGAAAACGTTTAAAGGAACAATAATTATATAATAGTTTTGTCTTTGTTTGAAAATAAAATTAGATTCCTTTGCTTACCTCCTGATAAAACCAAACATAACCAAGACCATAACTTTGCAGAATTTTGTTTCTGAGGCCCATGTTCCTTAGCCTACATTACCAAGCTCTAATATCATATCATACAATTTATTGCTTTGTCCATAATTT
The DNA here is from genome assembly GCA_020152595.1 of Chiridota heheva. Classification (NCBI taxonomy): domain Eukaryota; kingdom Metazoa; phylum Echinodermata; class Holothuroidea; order Apodida; family Chiridotidae; genus Chiridota; species Chiridota heheva. The sequence goes on along the minus strand of JAIGNY010000365.1, from coordinate 1,620,375 downwards.
GGAAGCCGAATTATTTTGAGCCAACACTGAAATGATACATTTAATTACTGTTTATAAATATTTGTAATGAATACTCACGTAATCTCTCAAAGACACGAGTATCAAGAATTAAACCTATATTATTTCAAAATTTCCATGACAAAGCAAAAAAGACGCATTGAAGTGTTTGTACGAGGAGGATGTATATTTGTGGGCAAAAAAAAAGTGAGTAGTAACAAATTCTTGGGAAAGCAAAATAGATTATTATAAGATAATTCTTGACTTGTGAGTGTATGATTGCCGATATCTTAAGTGCTGTACAATCTTTAACAATTTAAAACAAGTTGGGTCATGAAACTTTATATGTAATTATTGTATAGTTAATTTCGTGATAATGATTTTGCATTCCAACGGCTTATATAACGTCAAGACCTCAACATTTCAAAAAATGTTGAAATTATTACGCGTGGTAAAAGGCTACCAGCTCATACTCATCAGTAGCCACTTTTCTATTTTATCTACATGAGAAATATTTATGTATGAATGTTTTTTTGTTGTAAATTATAACCCCGTATCTGTTTCCATTTTCGTTTTAGATATGCTACGAATTTTTGTTCGACGCAGTTAGTGTTTTTCAAAACGAATTTTCCTCGTATTCAAACTACTAAAGAATACGTCACTTCTAATCAGAGTACGTCACCCTTGTGAATATCCGGTTACAGTTCCTTTTAGCAGACTTGAATGGCACGAAGGAACCTTCCACAAGAAGGACACAACTCTAGCTAACGTTTCAGCATGATTTCGGATTAAGACAACCTATCTCATTAACTCAGCAGGTTCTTTTGACTTAACTCAAATTTATTTGATCCTATTTTTGGTGACACGTAATACAATTTGTAACCTGCACTTGCATATAACCATTCATATATAAGTTTGAGAAAAAATAATGGATCTTATTGCTGAAAAAAAAAAAAAGACTGTAGAGAAGTGTACACTCTTTTTATTGCTAATTGTACAGTTTGGTCAGCTCAATAGAAAGAGCAACTGTTTTCCAGCCGCCGTAAATTAAATCCCTGAACGAGTCATATCAAATAATTTAAGAATGAGACCTGCTACACTCTCATTTAGTGCTTAGCAAAAGGGAATGGAATAGGGTAAAATTAAAAGCGTGTACACTGTGAGTCAATTGCCGCCTCAGAAAGTTTCTATTGTAGGCGTTTGAGCAAGCATAATTGTTTGTTGAGGCACTTTATAATACCTCAGTATTAATACGTAATCTGGATTGAACCTAATTGAGGGCTTCTTAAAAGAGAATTTGCTAATATGTAAATAGTCTGCAAAGACAGAGTATTACTGTCAATAAATTATAGAGGAATAGGTTATAATGCATAATATTGTATAAACAAACGTACGACTGGCATACTGTAGAAAGTAAGATAAATAAAGTATGTCAATTTATATTCATTATCAAAGTTTTCCCTAAATGCTTCCTAATTAAGTAGGATATACTATATATATATATATATATATATATATATATATATATATATATATATATATATATATATATATATATATATATATATATATATATATATATATATATATATATATATATATATATATATATATATATATATATATATATATATATATATATATATATATATATATATATATATATATATATATATATATATATATATATATATATATATATATATATATATATATATATATATATATATATATATATATATATATGTGTGTGTATATATATATATTTTTAGTATATACTATATCTATAGTGTATACTATATATATAGTATATACTATATCAATAGTATATACTATATCTATAGTACATACTATATCAAATATAGTATAAAGAAAAAACATGTTAACCAGAACGGATCTCCCATTTTAAAGTAATTACTAATTGCAAAGAAGTGAGGTGATGCTACCATGGCGTCTATAGCATATTATGTTTTCTGCTTATCTTTCATGTAATGCAGGTATTCCAATGAAGTTTAATGGTTTATTTTGAATAGCGTGTAATTTATTTCATTATTTTCCGTATCTTCGTATTAGCTTGTTAGTGAATTAAACATTTCTTTACATCAAAGCTATATTTTCGATTAACAATAAGGAAATGTAAATGTACTCGGCTGGTAGTCATATCCAGATAACAACATGAAATTACGTCTTCTTCAAACAAAAACAATGCGCCCTCTTTGATGTAAACCATACCCATGCTTAATGTTTAAAAGTTGAGGGAGAGCAAATTATTCATTGTCACTTTTTAACAAGTACGAAATAGTTCTATGTCCCTAATATTGTGTTTAGCAGGACTGACGGATATAAATTAATGGGCATATGGAGCTCAGGTATGACAACTAGGTAACAAGGGAAATTATTCGTTCTTAGCATAAAGTACATGTTAAAATTTTTAAATGCTACGCAATCAGTGTGGTGTGTGACTGTGTGTGATGGATTTTACCTTTACCAGAATATGCTATTAAATGCTAATTATGGACCAAATCATTTATGTGTTCACTTTTGTGGAATTTTTATTTTTAGGCTAAGATATCAGTAAATGCGCAACACGCTGATACAAAGAGAACATGCTCAGATATTTTGAACGTAAAAGTAGGTATGGACCTAAATTGAGCCCTTAACTGACACACCCCGTCTTCAGGTCATATTCAGATGTTTATTGCAACAAAATCCCTGCATGTATCTTAATATGCGGTTGAGGCATGGAAGCTAAACAATCGTCACATCAAATGGTCAATTCTGTTTTTGTTTTGTTTTTCTAGATATATGCTCTTTATGAAATTGAATTAAAGTGAATTATCTAGAAACATTTACTTTCAATAATTAAGTAAATAATGTTTGTTTCTGCAGTTTGTATTTTGACAAGTTGATGTTTATAAATGTGAGTATTGAATCACCACCTATTATCTAAACGGAATAAGATATCAACATAGTTTTTTTACCACTTTGTTTCTAAAACAATTCTTTATGATAATATATGAAACTACAAGATCAATGATGTAGTAGCTCAACATAATTTGGGGGTGATTAAGCCTGTTTTTTTGTTGGTGGGTTGACAATTCGAGTAGGCTTCAGTTGTTAGGAAAGGAATACATGTTTGATGCTAATTTTGTGGGGAAATGCAAGCGGGAGCTTTAATATCGTTGTGATGCTAGAACATAAATGATGTAGTAGCTTAATATTTGTTGTGGGGGGTGCACGGGTATAACAATATTTTTGTTGGTGGGGAGTTACATTGGGTAGGCCTGGTTTTTTAGAAAAGGAATACAAGTTTGAATAGCAGTGGCGCAACAAAAGGTTTTGGAATGCCCGGAAGGGTGAGTAAACCTTACAGACCCTGGGAAAAATTGATATGGGTCTAGCAACATTTATTTTTTGTTATGGGACCCTAAGTGTCGGAAGGAGCTCGGGGAAAGCGGAGAAAGTAGAAAATCAAGTTCATGTACGTTTTTAGACAGTAAATGAGGGGCAATTTCATTATAAAAAGGGTGTCAGTTGACTTTTTTTGCTAGTCACTTTTGATTTATGGTTTCAAAGATTGGGGAGGTAGAACCAATGTTGAAAATTACCCATCGGCCGAACAAGTAAAAGTTTTCTTTTGAAAATTGCTGCTTAGAAAATTATTGGAGGCATAGCTCCTCCCACCACGGCCCTCAGTGCTGGTGCTCCTGGTAAAATGTTATGCTTGAATTATGTCAAATAATACTAAATGCATGTAGCAACCTCCATATATTTTGTAATATTTGTGAGTGAGTGGATATCTATTTGTTTTCAAGCTTCAAGAATGACCTAGAATAACTTCAAATAAGTTTCAAAAGGTGGCCTCTAGGATCAAGACCAATTCACCCACAGGATCCAGACCGGTCCGCCCACAACTTTCAAAAAGACAACTCCTGCCGCCGTCCGCACAATGGACATCTCTGCAGAGGTACAAATTCCTATGGGCTCCCATGACCCTAGTTGCCCCACTGCGTGTGGGAGCTTTAATATCGTTTTAATATGTGAAAACTGTTTTTCAAGTAAGCCTAAAAAAGCTAAGCCTCAACATCAATATGATGCAAATTTTATTAACATAAACAGACATAACAACAGCAAAATACTTGTGTATAAAATCAAAATGGATTTTACATTCTTGCAACAAGACATGATTTTAATTATATTTGATAATGTATCAGCCATTCTGAGGAAATAATGAATTATTGCAATTTATGAATCACAATTAATCAATACTAGCATCTAGGCCTAATAGCATCCTACAAATACACTTCCAAGTGGCAATCAATATTACAAAATATAAATAAAACGATCTTTAAACTTTCTTATAAAGTCTTTTTAATAAGGTGGATTTACTTGACCCCTGAATCCTTTAAAGGATTAGCTTATTGGTCAGCTGAGTTACTCTTGTGTAAATAAGGACTTAAAAAAAAAAAATAGTGAAGAAACCATTTAACAAATCTTATTCCGTTAGCTGGTTAGGGAGATATCGAAGTTTAAAGTTTGGTTTCATTTGTGTAAAAACGACTGAAATCAGAGTAATTGTGATGTCATAGCCTCAGATTGGTCAAAGTTGTTCAGTATTTTATCATATTCTGTCCTGCGATTTTGGGGTTTAAAAATCATGGGGTATGTCAGAAAAGTAGTTAAACTGAATATAGTATAAGGGTATTTATATTGTACCGCCTGAAGAAAGTTCGAGGAAAAATAATTAAATTCAAATAAACTTTCTTCAAAATACATTAACAATTGCTAACAATGTGAGGATGAAGACACCAACTTTCCATACTAGACTTACTACACCATCTACACAGATAAGACAGAGCTTTAAACTTAAATATCTCCTTAACAGAAGAAGATATTTGAATGATTTTTCCACCATTTTGTTTCTTTTGAAGTCCTCTTTCATATAAGATAAACATTCTTGAGATACCTTTAAGATACCATTACAGATTAGGTTATTTTCTGAAATGGAAGAAAATGTTCCTATAATCGAAAGAATTTGTCTGAAATGAAAGAAATTACCACAAAATTGGCCAAAAAAAAATTCCGAAAGTGGGCCAAATTTTCCAGAAATAAGCAGAATGTCCCAAAATTTAGCAAAGATTCAAAAAGCAAACTTTTCCGATAAGTTAAAAAAACTTTTCTGGCCAACTAAAGGATTTTGGCCAAAAAGTTCCCGAAATAAGCAGAAAAATGTTCTGAATATTGAAAAAAGTTGTCCGTATATGAAAAAATTCCCGAAAAGCATATAACAAGTCAAAAATGCAAAAGATCATTTTTTTAATTGGCACCACTAAGAATTTCTTTAAAAAGGCACTAGATTTATGTCAAGTGGGCGGGGCTTCTCAATAAGAGGATGACGTCAAACATCTCATTAACTCGAGTTTGGGGATTGACTGAAGGCTTCCTAAGTTTAGCACAATTGAGACATAGTTAAGAAACAAAGTCCATGCAAGTCACAAACACAGAGGAGATTGAAATTAATAAATAAATAACCACTGCACTTCCTTGCCATATGTAAATGAAGCAATCATCTCGGCATTTTGCCAGGATCAATAACAAGATCATATAAATCGTCACAATTTGTAACTTTCGGCCCCTAACAGTCCAGTCCACGCTCCCGATCGGGAGAATACCTGATTGGGAGATCGAGACATGCGCGTTGACCATAATTTAAACTGTTGCTAAGAAGTTTACCTGTTAAGCGTTTTGTGCTTTTCATAGTTTGTTATTCTAAAATCGTATAGTTCGAATAAAACTGCGGCCTTGAAAATGACGTTTGCAATTAATATTCGTGGAACTTAAAATTCTTTCTTGTATAATTTGAGCTTGTTGCAAGGGGACTCAAATTTTAAATTATACTCGTCAAAGATTATCGAAATTAATTTTTAAAGAATACTTTAAAATTTACCCGTGAAAGTCAAATTTGCGCTAGTGAAAATTGAGAAAATAATTCCATCCTTCTGTTGCAATAATAAAATAAGAGCATTTTTGCTTGTATTTTCCCACCTTGCACTAATAAAATCAGAGTATTTTTGCTTGTATTTTCCCACTTTAGCTAAAACCTATTTTACGGATAAATATATTTCTATAAAGATTGGAATTTGGAAAGATGAATGAGGATTATGATAACACAAAATCTCCCGATATGGAGATCCTCCGTTCAGGGGCGTGGACCAAACTGCCTAAGTAGGAGTAATTTTTCAGTATTCTTTAAAAAACGTTTTTATTGTATCTGACTATCCAAAAAAATGAGATAGTTTAATCGTTATCACAATTGTCGATGTTTCTGTTGGTACATTGAATCCTTCAGTTATCAGTTGTCATTGAAGTTCAGACATATACCGGTATTTATAGATGTGTGTGGCATGTGATTTCCGAATAAAATTATGTTATTGTCTCACATACTGTCCTCGATGTATATTGGAGTTAACCAAAGTGGCACCTTCATTGCCGCTTGCAACGTGATAAACGACATGAAAGATGAAACAGGCTATAGATGTATTCGTTCAAGGCCATGAACTAAAGGCATTCAAAACTTATAAGTAGTCAGGTAAGATTGTATCCACGATTCTTCTTTGTGGTTTGCAAGTACATTAAAAGAGTAGCATATAGCGGAGCTGTGGGGGTCTTTTTTTTAACAAATTCTACCCTTCAACTTTAATATAGGGGCTTCACGGAAATATGTAATGAAATATTTTTCATGGGCCCATGCAAGAAATGATTAATGTCTTGTCATGTTAATTTTTAAATCAGTCTTGGTAAAACAAAATACGGAATAATCATTGATTTGCAATTGTAACAATATCGCATGTGTAGCAGGTATATGCTAATGATTGAGGAGAAAATAAGTATATGAAGGTTTATAAAACACTGTATGTCTTATCTCTTTCGATATTTTTGTTTAGAAATGCTATGAATTCCTGTTCGACGCAGTTAGTGTATTTCAAAACGAGTCTTCCTCGTATACAAACTACTAACTAGAAAGCCTCATCGATTTGAAACCACCGGTCACCCGTTTACTTTAACGTTCATGAATTATACGAATTGTACGTACATGAATTGTACGTACATGAATTTTACGTACATGAATTGTACGTACATGAATTGTACGTAATTAAACCTTGGACAAGAACCATCAAATTGTTGGAAACTTCATCAGTATTTCAGATATCAACAATTTACCATAACTAGGAAGGTTCTGTAGGTTTTCAAAGTCACTGAACATTTCGAATCATTTGATAAAAGTTGGATTTCACGTTATTTATAAATATAATATAATAATAATTTTACTTGAAATGAACATGTTACTATTAGTAAACTGTAAACATCTCTTTTTGACTTTCATTATAAATCGGGAGTAAGCGGCCTTTATTCAGAGGAGAACTCTCTAAATTGAGACTAGAATGTGTAAAGAATTCTGAGAAAGGCATAGAATAATACTCTTAAATAAAATTTAGTGGAAGAGAATCAGGGGTGTGTCTAGCTTTTAATTTTTGAGGGGCTTAATCCCCCTACGGAGAAACACATATTCAGGCCCCCTCCCCGAAAAAGGAAAAGGTTTATATATTCTGGTTGCTAATTCTTTCTCCCCAACATAAAATTGAGGGAAAATGCGTAAATTTATTAGAAATTTTGGCAACATTCATTGAAAATGTCCCCAATTGAAAGTTCAATTTTCATCAGGCGAAAAGGTTAATGCCTATTTGAAAATTATTGTGTTTGTGTGTAGGGATGGGGATGGGGTGAAGTGGGGAGGGTGTGTAATGTTAAGACTTTCACCTTCTATCTGAACAGCTGAAGGTTTTGGTTCTATGTTGGATTACTGTAATAAATTTATCCAAATTTGAAGATTTTCGAGCCAAAATTAAAGATATTTTGTACAAAATTGAGGATATTTTTATACAAACTGTAAAACGTTTGGTTCAAAATTAACGATAATCCAGTAGATGCCATTTAAAATGCCAACATCTGATTTGTAGGCCTATATGGTTCATTTGATATCTTAGTTAGGTTTTGAACAAAAAAAAAATGGGGCTACAACAGTTTTGAGAAAGGAAGAAGGGGGGGGGGGCTAAACCTCCAATATCCCCCTTAAAATAGAATATAATGCTTTGTCTAAAATGATTTTCAAAATAAGTAATTGAAATAAATAGATAAAATCTGAAAAAATATCAGAATGAGATAATAGTTTATCTTTACTATGAAGGTTCAATTTGTGACCTCTAAGTTGATAATGATAATGACATGTATGACTCGAAAATAGAGACTACAAAATATCTCCCAACTCTGAGCAATACTTTACAAAAAATTAGGACATGTTGATATGGGACATATAGCATATGCACTGTATTGCGGATATTCAAAGAAAGATTAATCGTTACTTTTGGATATCGTGTAATTTGTTGTCACCGTAGCTTCCTTTAAAGGACTTTGGATATCTAGAGGCGGGATGGGCTTCATTGGTTTAAAATGTGATCTATACAAATTAAACACAGCAAAATATTCCATAAAATTGGTTAATTATTGGCCAAGTTACAGCATTTAATTTTTTGATATGTTATTGCGCAATAATGTGTGACAAAATGGGGGAAGGATATTGACCAATTTACAGCATTTTAACAAATTTAGCTGTTATTGCGCAATAATGTGTGACATTAATGAGGGGAGGATACTTCATTACCTTTGTAAAAACATGTTGCATTTTATTCCTCTGTAAATATTGTCTGAAAGATAGAATTAGACTTCTGGCAAAATTTGATGGAACTTTGTCACACTCGAATCATCATGTATCTAGAAAAGATATTCTGAAATTCACAAGTAGCTGAATTTTAAGAACATAATTTAAAGAATTATATAAGATTTTGAGATGCGTTCCTCTTAGTGACAAATTCCGGACAAATTAATCAATCTTGAAACATTTTTTCGTCACAACTTGAAAACTAAATAAGTTTTTTACAAATTTGAAAAACTATTCTACTCAGAAGTTCATGTTCTTTTAACTAAAATGTCCATACTCTTTTAAGCTTATAAAATAATGAAACCTTAGTTTTTACAAAGCTATATTTTGGGAGTAACAAGCAGTAAATTAAACCCAAATTGTTAATCATTTTCTGATTACGTGTTTCTACTTATATCTTCTGATCCTTATCCACAGAGGCATGAGCGTTTTCATACACGTTTCTATGTACTCGGCTGGTAGACATATCCTAAATGCGACAACATAAACAAACATAATGTGTACAATGAAGACTCCTCTCCCTCTGTTTCTTATATAAAAACAAGTATAAACATACCGCAGCTAACAAAGATAGAGAACAAAAGTGTTTATATCCATACATTTGTGTATAGCAGAGAACAAATTGCGTTTTTTAGTGGTAGAAACACATGTACGAGCGTGTGGAGCTAGTTTATGGAAACGAAGTCATACTGTCATACGGAGTTTAATTTTTGCTAAAAAGAAAGTTATGCCGAACACAGTCTGATGTGTGACTGGGTGTGGTGATTTGTAGTCAAGTTTGCATGTCAAGACTTATTAGTTACACACTGACAACTATAGATTGATTAAATTTATACGTTGATGTGTTTGCGTGTTTTGTATTTTACCAGTTAAACGCTGATAATAAGAGAACATAAACATATATTTTTCCTCTAAACGTAGGTTCTATTGCTGATGCATACATCTGAAAATGAGCCTTAAATTGGCACGCCCCATGTTGCAGATAGTGCATAAAACTATAGATCAGTATACACTTTTTGTGAAGAAAATGTATCAGAAATTCAAACATAAGACATTCTTTTTTGTTGGCTTAAAATCTGTACATGTATAATTATATGCCATTTATATGACATTGGCTGAGATATGGAAGCCAGACAAACGTCATATCAAATTATCATTTTAGGTTTAGTGAAGAAAAAAAAATGAAATTGAAATAATATGTGTCATTCTTGAAATGTGTATTACACATTTATCTTAGTAAATTTTAAGTTGCTAGAAAATATTTAAATTTCATTACGAATAACTTTGAATGCATACTCAATATCAGTATGGTAAATATGTAAGGAAACAGGAATTTGATACAATTCAATTTATTTTATTGGAATGTTTACACAGAGCTATATAATATCTTATTCAGACAACATTACATATGATATAATTTAAAACACCAGTTCACAGTTCCAGTCGGCTTATGCGCACAAGTACGTGTTACCTTCAAGTTGCGAGTAAACAAACCAGACGAACGCACAGCAAGTAAACATACGAGCGCACAATAAAATGCGCTCTTAATATTATTGCGCGTCGTTTTGAAATACGCACATCGTACGTGGCCTAAAGTTATATCATCGGGCATAAATTTCACTTTCTGTGTTAGGACAACATGGTTTTTCTCCAATGACTCTTATCCAGAATACTTAGTTACATAACATATAAAGAATAGAAAAAAATCAAAGCGACAGAATTTTACTTAAAGTTACTTTAAAATAAACATTTGTTATCGTTACAGTCAACAGGGAAATTGTTTGTTTACTCGCAGTCAATATGGCGGACGGAACTCTGAAGTGGTGTATTGTGTTACAAAATTACTCCTTTTCTTTAATTGTGTGCTTTTATTTCACGTCATTTGACAGTGAGTTATGTTTGTTTCTTATAAAAAGTAGAAAATCATGTATTGTTGGTGGTTTGGAAATTTCAATTGGAAGAGGCAAGTTTTTTCTAAAACAATTTACTTAAATTGGTTCCATGGTTAAATTTTCCTTCTCGAAATGGCGAATGCCAATTTTTGTTGGAAATTTACCTTTGTGGATTAAAACTACAGATCGAAGTTATTCGTACATTTAATCATTCTGTATACATTTCTGACTTTCTCGTTGGCTTCCACAGAAAATAATTTACCGGTTGTTAATTTTGTTACTTTCTCATTCGAGACAAAGCTTAAGTTAAGATTCCTAAAGTGAAGGGCTTTTAATACAAATGAACCCATACGCTTTTGATAGCTTCAGCTTTTGTTTTCAAAAAAGATTTATATTGTGTAAATAGACTTGAATAAATCCTTCACATTACCATTATATTCCTTTATTGGTACCTAATAACCTAAGTACCAGAATAACAAGCAACACTTTTGTTAGCTATTCTGGTACAGAGTTTTATAAGTATCAAAAAAAGGAGTATAATGGTAATGTGAAGGCTTTATTCCAGTCCATTTTAAATATAAATCTTTTTTGAAAATAGAAGCTGTTTTTTTAACCTCGTAGACGAAATCCAAATGATTATGGTAGATTTTACTCGCTTGAAATTTATTTTCACATGTGAAATAAATACTAGTGTATAATTGTTATGTTAAGAATAACGTAAAAGGCCTAGGTGACGAACAAAAACAAACCAATGATATACACTCAAGATAATCCTTAGCTCTAGAATCCCCCAAGTAGTATGGAATACCCATTGATCATTTAACTTACAATGTAAGGATTATATTTTGTGACTAGCACCGCATATTCCATACGCTGTGCCTACATGTCAATTGTGATGTTAATATGGTCAAATATGACTATATTATGGTCAGATTTGATCAGATTATGGTAACATTTGTTGTTCAGTGTTGACCATAATTAGGTCGGTGCATACTTGATCACGTCATTGACAAATTTGACCATTCTTCTTTAGAGTGTATTGCTGCCACGCGAACGGTGAGGTTATAGGATCCTAAGCATTCCTACCGACAAATTGGTAACGATAAATTAATACATGGTGTGTGTTGAAACGCAAGAAGATGTTCCTTTGCTCTGAGTAAAATTTAAGGGGAAAAATTTACGAACAAAACTAAATCGCTTCTTACACTACATTCCTCCTTCGCACAGCTCATTTAGAGCAAACCAAAACACCATGTCAAAAAGAATCAGAACGCAGACGTATAATATATTCATAAGTGATATTCAGATACTGCTTTGCTTTTATCATCATTATTTCCACTCCAAAAACAACAACGCTGTTAGCATGCGTGATGATATTAGCCCCTTAAAAAAAAAAAAAAACGGTTAAGAAAGCCTTAAAAAATCCGTTCAGGAGATTCAAAAATCTGTATTATTCTGTACAAACACTAGAATCAGATAAGTTGTTATTCCTTAAAGTCTTTAAGTATTCTATAATAAAATTAAAGAAAGTAGTAAAATACAATATAGTAAGGAATTATTATAACAAACTTCCATAAATTATCTTCAGATCCGTTAAAAACGCTTAAAAATATTAATACGATGGCGGCAACCTTACACGGTAGACCTACTTCATCAGTCATTTCTAAACATATGTGAACTTTGAACTTGAATATCTCCTTATAGTACTGCGGCATAGCTGATCAATTGTGCAATTTGTGGTCAAAGCATTAAATATGGCACAGACATAGAGAATTGTATTATAAACTAATCTGGATATTAGACCATCGCAGATATCGTCCCTGATGGCCGTGGCGGCCGTGGCTGCTCCATAGCTTTGGCACTGCATGCCCATTGAATTACTTTTTTAGCTCTAAATATATGTTTTCGGTATCGTAGAACATGATTTTCCAGTAAGATGCTGCTCGTGGGTCCTTTTCCACTATCAACCAAAATGGCCGCCATATAACTTTGGAACTGGAAGGTTCATTGTTATGCGGAATAGCTACAAATCTCATAACAATTGTGCATTTGGTTATAAGAGCAAGGGTTTTGGTATACCGTCAGAGTAATATATTCTAAAAATCTATAGATATTAGGCCATTTCAATTTCTGCCCCTGACGGTTTTGACAGCCATTTTAAAAAATGGCCACCATAAGCCCCTTTTTATACCCTTCTATCCCAGCAGATT
>JAIGNY010000365.1:1560000-1602500 GCA_020152595.1 Chiridota heheva | reverse complement strand
CATTACCCAACTACCTCTCTATAAAACATACCGTCCGGTTTACTGTGCTGCCCTGCTACAAGAGGTCACAAGCATGTTATCGATGTTGAAACTAAAACTTTCCATTGTGGATATAGTTCAAATCAACTTTGTCAGCAAGCCCGTTCACATCCACACATGCATACGCAATTAAGTTAAGAAATTCTGCATGTGCACTTATTCTCCACACAACCTTTCTTCTGCAAGTTGCAATCACATTTTAATAGTTCATAGCAGGAAGTTGGATGTATGTGGAACATACAGACCATCATCTGTCTTGGTACAGCTCCAGCTTTTCGGAGAAGGTGATGTTGAATTTGTTAGCAGTTTTTGGCCCCATACATGGCCTCCCTGGTAGCTTGCTCGTTTCACATGCTGTTCTAGAGCTTCCCTTGTTGGCGGAATCTGTTTTACATTGTGATTCCTAGAGAAGATTTTTGTTGGGCTTTGTTAATATCTGTACCTGTATTAGTCCTATCATAGTACAGGATGACGAACCTCTCCATAGTAGGCATAACATCTTTTGGTATGACACTTGGTGCACAACTTAATTTCAGGAGCACATCAGTAAGTTCTGGCAGGGCCTTCCAAGTTCTCCATGCGGTCTTCTTACCATGTCCAACAAAGCTAGAGACAGTGTCACAGCCGCTTAGCGAATGGAATATTGTGGGTGTTTGTGCTTTATTGGGTCCAAGGCCGCGTGCTATTGTGTGAGCTACAAAGTACCGCAAACTTTTCCCGGTTCCAAATGCTATCCAGAGTTCAGTTTCTGGGCCTAAAACTTGTACAACAGGTACAACCAAGACCATTACATCAGTATCTACAGTCCGGATGAGTATTTTTGTGTGGTTGTGATGAGCTGCATGGGCTACATTCAACAACATGCGGCTATCTGCCTCTTCATGATTGCATGGGAAGAATGAGGTAGTCTCCTGCAGTGGGGGTTTCCCAGTACAGATTCCCCATCAGTGATGACAAGTCGTTTATCCACTTGATTAAACGACTTGAAAAGAGCATGGGGCAGGAATCTGAAGAGCTCTGTCTTGTTGTCATCTACACGGAGGAAGTCTTACCAATTTCTTGGTATGGCAGTCTTAGCAACTACTCGTCTGCATACGCCTTTCCCACGCTTTGCTGTAGCTCTACCTTTCAGAGATTTGTCTACATATCTATCCCACACTAGATCTACACGTAACGCCTTATCAAAATGTAAGGAAATATATGGAATGAAGCTCTGATATGCATATTCCTCAAAGTTCTTAGGAGCAGCAGGCCTTATCATCTGGACGATGACTGATCCATCAAGAACTACACTGCTTGTTACAGGAACCTCAGATTATGTCTCACAATTTTTTTTTAAGTACACCGCTTGTTCCAAATACCGAAAAACTTGGCTCCCTGTTTACAGGTTTGTGCTACAAAGAATTGGCATTACTGTTATTTCGTATGTCAAAAATACCTCCAGGTATTCCTGTTTAATTATTGTTTTAGTTATGGGTATTGCTGAATAATTCACTAGTTCTTCTTTCAATTGCATGGATCAACATTAGTTAAACGGTAACTGACATTATACAGGTAGTTTAAATCTCACATACTTCATACGATACCCGTTTGGTCTGCTCTTGTGACACCCCCCTCTCCCCAATTATACGTACACACCTACCCATGTAGGAAGTCCTAACCGGGGACATGCGTTTTGAATCATCCAATCATGGACATCGTCCCTGGACGTTATTTTAAGCCCGTGATATGAAATGATGAATTCATTACAATTTCGCAACCCATTTTTATTAATACTTATCGTTTTCTGTTTAATGACCTAAAACAGGAATATAATCCAGTACATACTAACTAGGTACATACATGTGTATGTCCTCCAACCGGAACCACCACATATAATATACCTATCGGAGACACAGGTGATACGTTAGAATTTATTCGCCCAATTGGGGACAGTATGCAATCTCATCCACATAACCGGCGACATAGGATGCTAGAATATCTTACTCTGAAAATATACCTAAAGACACATATTTTGAAACACAGCCCACACAGAACTGACTGGAGAGCCCAAATCTGCAAGAAAATCAATTGGGGACGTCCCCGATTGGAAGGTTTTTCCCGATTAGAAAATGTTTTTTTTTTTACAAATGTCCCCCAAATCAATTGGGGACGTCCCCGATTGGAAGGTTTTTTTCCGATTGGAAGGTATTTTTTTTTTACAAATGTCCTCGTTTAGAACTTAAAGCTCCTGCATGCGCGCACACACACATACATACATACACACACCATCATGACTGCATAATCATGACCGCATAGGTTCCCGATGCTAGTGCATCGGAAGCAAAAACATTTTTTCTATGCAAAGAAAAGACACCAAACATTTTTTTCTTTCTAATTTTTCTTATGTTTATTGCATTTTCCTTCCTATTTTTATTGATATAAATACAGAACAATGATTAATATCCAGATACCATCATAGTGGTTCATGCCATCTTTCCTTTACCTCAATATAAAGAACCTAATGAAAAAGGAGGCACTGTGAAGACTTTAATAAAAAAATCCCAGGGTAGTTCCATAATGTTTGCTGTTTCACATTGTATGACAGAGGACAATTAACACTTACTCTGCCACGTGGCGATACTATCGCCTTTTTGAGTGCCCCATCTTTGGCCCCGCCTCCCAGGTGCATTTTTATAAAAGTGCTGGTAGAGTAAGGGTTAATCAACCCATGATAAGTGTGCCAACTCAAAAATATATACAGCATGGTCCCGGTGGGTGGCCCACTGGGTCACTGAAGCGGAACGAGCCAGACTTTGCTGCTCAGAAGTCAGAGGACCTTTCAATAATTAGCCTGTGCTTATCCATTACTCTACCACGCGGCGAATTGCCGTGTTGGGTGCCCAGCCTTTGACTTCACCTCCCAGGCGCATTTTTAAAAAGTTCTGGTAGAGTAAGTGTTAATCAACCTGTGACAAGTGTGCCAACTCGAAAATATATGCAGCATGGTCCCGGTGGGCAGCCTACCAGGCCACTGATGCAAACGAGCTTGACTTTTGCTGTTCGGAAGACAGAGGACCCTTCAATAATTAGCCTGTGCTTAACCCTCACTCTACCACGCGGCAAATCACCGTTTTGGGTGTCCCATTTTTGACTCCACCTACCAGGCACATTTTCAAAAAAGTGCTTTAAAGTAAGGGTTAATTAACTCGTGACAAGTGTGTCAACTTAAAAATACATGCAGCATGGTCCTGGTGGGCAGCCCATTGGGCCATTGAAGCGTAACGAACCCAACTTTGCTGCTCGGAAGACAGAGGACCCTTCAATAATTAGTCTGTGCTTAACCCTTACTCTACCATGCAGCGTAATATCATCGCCATTTTGGATGCCCTCCTTTGGGCTCCTGCCTCCCAGCTACATTTTTATAAAAGTGCTGGTAGAGTAAGGGTTAATCAACCCATGATAAGTGTGCCAACTCAAAAATATATACAGCATGGTCCCGGTGGGCGGCCCACTGGGTCACTCAAGCGGAACAAGCCCGACTTTGCTGCTCGTAAAACAAAGGACCGGTCAATAATCAGCCTGTGCTTAACCCTTACTCTACCATGCGGTAATATCATCGCCATTTTGGGTGCCCCGTCTTTGGGCCCTGCCTCCCAGCTACATTTTCAAAAAAGTCCTGGTAGAGTAAGGGTTAATCAACCCATGATAAGTGTGCCAACTCAAAAATATATACAGCATGGTCCCGGTGGGCGGCCCACTGGGTCACTCAAGCGGAACAAGCCCGACTTTGCTGCTCGTAAAACAAAGGACCGGTCAATAATCAGCCTGTGCTTAACCCTTACTCTACCATGCGTAATATCATCGCCATTTTGATGCCCCGCCTTTGCTCCTGCCTCCCAGCTACATTTTTATAAAAGTGCTGGTAGAGTAAGGGTTAATCAACCCATGATAAGTGTGCCAACTCAAAATATATACAGCATGGTCCCGGTGGGCGGCCCACTGGGTCACCTGCGAACAAGCCCGACTTTGCTGCTCGTGAAACAAAGGACCGGTCAATAATCAGCCTGTGCTTAACTCCTTACTCTACCATGCGGTAATATCATCGCCATTTTGGGTGCCCCGTCTTTGGGCCCTGCCTCCCAGCTACATTTTCAAAAAAGTCCTGGTAGAGTAAGGGTTAATCAACCCATGATAAGTGTGCCAACTCAAAAATATATACAGCATGGTCCCGGTGGGCGGCCCACTCAAGCGGAACAAACCCGACTTTGCTGCTCGTAAAACAAAGGACCGGTCAATAATCAGCCTGTGCTTAACCCTTACTCTACCATGCGGTAATATCATCGCCATTTTGGGTGCCCCGTCTTTGGGCCCTGCCTCCCAGCTACATTTTCAAAAAAGTGCTGGTAGAGTAAGGGTTAAAGATAAAAATTTGTGCGAAAGAATATCACCTAAAACACCTCAAAAATGCTGTTTTTTTTATAAGTTATTAAATTTAATATTTTCTTTTAATGACAATACACAAGTTTTGTTTCAAGTTACTAAACGACTTAATACATGTAAATGCTAATAATCTGTAATAAGCGTTGAATCGTTTTCATTTTCCTAGTTTTATCAACATGTCCTGACTATTACCCATACATTTTCTGAAATTTCTCAATGAATACATGGACTTGTAATGTTTCGAGGCTGAAATGTAAAAATTGTGTATATTGTTTCTTAAATGGTTCTCATCTCAACAAGTGTAAAATCTAAAAGAATTTAAACTTTTAACAGATTATCTTTGATCAGTTTCTTGACAATCATACTTCTCATATCATACGTAATATTCCCCTAACATCCCACTTACTACATGTACTCTAAAGAATATCAAATTGCACAATACATATGAACACATACCATTTACACATAAAATTCACAATCTTTACATTTTTAAAGGGAGAAAAGTTTGTTGCAAACTAAAAAACAAGTATAATATTCGACGCAACGCTCATGAAAATAGTATTGCACCACAAAGATTCTTCCTAATAAGCGCGGGCCGCTTACAGTTTACAATTGAAACTACATTGTGTGAACTGGTTCTATACTAGCCTCACAATAACCAACACAAAAACATTGTAAGTGTCAGATGCAAATTAGGCAAAGAATGTTACAAACCTTTAGTAGTTGAAGTTTCAAATTGATAGAATAACATAGCATAGTTCACCATTCCAAAAGCATCGAGTGTTGAACATTAAATCAAGATGGCCACGGCCTTTGATAACCAGTTGTGAACTCACTGGTTGCAAACCCACCGGGGGAAAATAAATGATGTTATCAGTCAAACAATGTTGGGTGTGCACTTATGAGAACAAGAGCGCTTTATACATCAAATACAGCAATTCCTATGATTGATTTGAAAGAGCATCTTAGAAAAAGAACAACACATTCTGAGAACAGTCAGTGCTTATTTTGATGAAAGTTCATTTAGTCCCATAGAAGTGGATGGGTGAAGTTGAAGTAATTTTCAATAATGACAAAGAACAAACTGCCTAAGAATGTTTCTAGTTTGCAACAAAAAAATGTCCCTAGATTTTAATAAAATATAAAACACTATGTACTGTAATTACTATTGAATTGACCTGTGCTTTTCCCACTGTCTTAAAGCTCTTATCGAATCCCCTAATGAAACAATATCTACAATGGCCTTTTACTCACCCCTCAAATTTTCCTCCTTCCAAGACATTCCGATCCCTGTTTTTAAATAGTTGTATCTTGACACACATTCATAATGGCATCCGTTAACTTATTGTACACCAACTACAATATCTAGAAGATCTTAAAGATCGAATCCAGGTGAACAGTCCACTTTCATATCCCATCTTTCTTTATTTTCTAAAAATAATTCCTTGAAATTATTTAAGTTCTCTGTGAAAAACATCCCATTAAAGATTGGTGTTGTACCTTGTTGTACTGTAAATTCATTGTAATGTTTCATTAATACTATCCAGGATTTGAAGGTAGATATTGGTGTTGTAAGTGGCAAGTTAAAATCTGTTTTGTACACATAAATAATTCCTGTCACTATCACAGTATTTAACCCAGAGCTTGTCATTGCTACCCCCTGCTACTATTCAACCAAAAGCTTGTCATTGCTACCCCCCCTGCTATTCCCCACACCCCTCCCATTTCTTTGAAACACAATAGAAACAACCCAATATATTTTTAAAATTTGAAATGGCTGTTTGATAAAAACTGGTCTTACAGGAGGTCACACTCTCTTTAACACCATCCCAAGTATTAGGCTTTGATCAAGCTATCATTACTTAGAAGGTTATCACTTCTGTTGTCTCAAGGCATGTCAACACCTCTGGTTAAATAACACTTCCGTTGTCTCAAGGCATGTCAACACCTCTGGTTAGATATTCAACCCCCTCCCCTCTACTCTTCCCATAACAAAAGTTTTCTGTCAAAGATTGTCACCCTCCCATTGCAAATCCTGAGCACACCACACAGTTTTTGTATAATTGGTAAGAAATGGGTGTTTGATTAAATATGGAACCAAACAGGGGTCTGACTGGATGCCACACTGATCCTGATACCCTCCCATCTTCACACGTCGCTTCCTCATCCTCTCAGCTCCCGCCTCTCTGCTGATCAGAACCTCCTGAGATCATCAGAAACAGCACCACGGGAATGATGTACATCCACTGTAACAACAAGACAAAAATACAGCGTATCAGTAATCTTAAAAGACACATGCCAATATTGTTCTCCGACATCGACGACATTGCTAATCGCAGCACCCTCACTCAATATTTTTAAACAGTGTACACGCTCTGTCATGCTTAAACCATTCCCAAAATAGACTGTACATACATTTGTACAGTATATGCATAATTGTACACTGTATGTTTGGAGAGTCAGGGCAGTAATGCATGAATTTTCAGCAGCCAAAACTGGTCAATTTTAACACCAAATTGGTGTATTTGAAAACCATTTTAAGTAAATTTATTTGGATATTTCAATGGTTTATAACATAATTTCTTGCAGTTCAGCTTGAGTTGTTGATATCTGCCCATAGATCTTGCATTAGAAATGGCTCTGCTTAAAACCAAGAACATCTCAACCTGTCCTCAAATAGAGCAGGGCCGGTCGAAGTTAAAGTTACATATTCATTTGTTTCCCGAACCACAAAACTGTAGTTTTACCTCTCCAAGACTCCTTAAAGATAACAACTACTCTCACTGGTGTTACATGGTATTTTTAGTGACACATCTGAATATAACGGCATTCCTTGTAATATAAGTAGTAACTGTAATCAATGATGGCATTGAAAAAGGAAAGGTGAAATGAACAATGAGCATATAACTATTTATACCTCAATGTTATGATGCAAAGTTAATCTTGTGGAACAAAGTCATTAATTTGTTGCTTGAAAATTGCTGGCCAAATTTTTAAGGAATGCCTTTACTAATGTTTAAAGAAACCTGCTGTATTTTTCAGTAAAAATCAGAACATCGCTGACATGGAAAGTTTGTGCATCACCAGTTCCAGCAAACTTTGGCAATGTACATATAATTTCAAAAATAGATTGAACAATCAAAGAGAGAAAAGAAACTGCACTGGTTTGACTTATTGTCCAAATATGCCTTCCCTCAGAATAAATCTTGACCATTTGAAGTTAAAAGAAATATTCCCATGGATTTTCATTTTTTCATATATGATTGAGAAAATTTATAGAAAGAAAGTGGTGAAAAACTTTGTTAATATCTTTTTCTGTTTAGAAGTTATAATTAGAGTAAAAAAATGTTGTACACCTCATACAGTATATGTCATTTAGCTTGGTGATGTTATCAAGGCAATTCCAGCACAGTTCTTATATAGTTCTTATAAATTTAATCATGCTTTTTTTTTTTTACAGTATCTAACAGCATTTTGGGTTCATTATAGAGATGGAGTGAATATATAAATTTATAAGAAAACATTTTGTTTTTTTCTTGGTGTACATCACATTTTTAAAGAGAAAAAAAAGTCCAAATCATTTTAAAATACAAAAGATGTTTTGTTGAAATTGTCTCTATGACATCACAGATGTTGCATATTCAAAATACTTTAAAATTTTGTAACTTCTAAACAAAATAAGATATTAACATAGTTTTTTTTCACCACTTTGTTTCTAAAAAATGTCTCTATCATATATGAAAACATAAAATCCATGTAAATATTCCAATAATTATATAAAGGTGAGAAACCTAAGATTTACTCCAGTGGTCAGAATCTGCACCATCTCCACAAATACATACCAAACTTGTATTGGAATTTGTTTTACTGGAATACCCAATAAATATGCAATAAACAATGACTGTGCATACTACGAATACCAAAAATATGAGGTCATTTGCAGACCATAAATTTCATTACTGAACATTGAATTGAAATTACACACATAAAGGATATTGACTGTGCATACTACTCCAAATAGGCATGTCAGACCATATTTCAGGAACATTGTTGAAATTCACACATACAATCCACCACATGTCACACATACAGGATATTGCCACGTACAATCCACCACATGTCACACATACAGGATATTGTCACGTACAATCCACCACATGTCACACATACAGGATATTGCCACGTACAATCCACCACATGTCACACATACAGGATATTGCTACTGTACGTACAATCCACATGTCACACATACAGGATATTGCCACATGTCACACATACAGGATATTGCCACGTACAATCCACCACATATGTCACACATACAGGATATTGCCACGTACAATCCATCACATGTCACACATACCGGATATTGTCACGTACAATCCACCACATATGTCACACATACAGGATATTGCCACGTACAATCCACCACATATGCCACACATACAGGATATTGCCACGTACAATCCACCACATATGGACTGCAAACCTCAAATGGCTCATGCCAATTCCCACCCTTACATCTACGATACTTGAATTCAAAAATATTGAAGTGCCCTCATATAATCGTTTCCCGAAAGCCCATTGATTTACTGTATAGTGTATTAAATGTAATTGTATTTCTCAAAATTAACTCCCTACGTACAGTGCATATATAACTGTGCAAGTGCACATACATACGGTGGGGCCATGATGCATGAATTTCCAGTGAACTTAAATGATCTTGAATTACTACATGTAGAAAATCAGAACATCGCTGATGTGAAGTGAATCTTTTATATTAACGTAACCTGTCTAATTAACTGATTATGTTGATATGTTTTCTTTATACAGCAGGTTTTCTTTAAAGATTTATGGGCAGATAGCAACAACTCAAGCTAAACTGCAAGAAACTGTGTTGGCAATATCAAAATAAATTTACTTAAAATCAATGTTAAAATTGACCAATTTACAGCATTTTGAATTTCAAGGCCTTTTGTTATTATAAACTATGCAAATTTGTTGATGAATTTTGTGACAATAAAATGAAATCTAGGCATTTCCGTTTGCTTCTTTGTTTTTCAATCCTTTACCACAGTTTGTTAGGGTAGCAATTGAATATAGCCAAACAAATGCATATCTTAAAAGGTGTTTGTCCCTTGTTTATTCCTTGAACTCCTATGTGACAATCAGGCCTGAAAGTCAGGATATCTGAACTCCTATGTGACAATCAGGCCTGTTAGTCAGGATACCTGAACTCCTATATGACAATCAGGCCTGATAGTCAGGATATCTGAACTCCTATATGACAATCAGACTGAACTCCTGACAATCAGGCCTGGTAGTCAGGATACCTGAACTGAAATCAGACCTGATAGTCAGGATACCTGAAATCGTATGTGACAATCAGACCTTATAGTCAGGATATCTGAACTCATATGTGACAATTAGGCCTGATAGTCAGGATATCTGAGCTCCTATGTGACAAACAGACCTGGTAGTCAGGATCTCTGAACACCTATGTGACAATCAGACCTGATAGTCAGTATATCTAAGCTCCTATGTGACAATCAGGCCTGATAGTCAGGATATCTGAACTCCTATATGACAATCAGACCTGATAGTCAGGATATCTGAAATCGTATGTGACAATCAGACCTGATAGTCAGGATATCTGAGCACCTATGTGACAATCAGGCCTGATAGTCAGGATATCTAAAATCGTGTGTGACAATCAGGCCTGATAGTCAGGATATCTGAGCTCCTATATGACAATTAGCCCTGACAGTCAGGATATCTGAAATCGTATATGACAATCAGGCCTGATATTAAGGATATCTGAACTCCTGTATGACAATCAGACCTGATAGTCAGGATATCTAAACTCCTATGTGACAATCAGACCTGATAGTCAGGATATCTGAGCTCCTATGTGACAATCAGGCCTGATAGTCAGGATATCTGAGCTCCTATATGACAATCAGACCTGATAGTCAGGATATCTGAAATCGTATGTGACAATCAGACCTGATAGTCAGGATATCTGAGCACCTATGTGACAATCAGGCCTGATAGTCAGGATATCTAAAATCGTGTGTGACAATCAGGCCTGATAGTCAGGATATCTGAGCTCCTATATGACAATTAGCCCTGACAGTCAGGATATCTGAAATCGTATATGACAATCAGGCCTGATATTAAGGATATCTGAACTCCTGTATGACAATCAGACCTGATAGTCAGGATATCTAACACCTATGTGACAATCAGACCTGATAGTCACGATATCTGAGCACCTATGTGACCATCAGGCCTGATAGTCAGGATATCTAAAATCGTATGTGACAATCAGGCCTGAAAGTTAGGATATCTGAACTCCTATATGACAATCAGACCTGATAGTCAGGATATCTGAAATCGTATATGACAATCAGGCCTGATATTAAGGATATCTGAACTCCTGTATGACAATCAGACCTGATAGTCAGGATATCTGAACTCCTATGTGACAATCAGACCTGATAGTCAGGATATCTGAACTCCTATATGACAATCAGACCTGGTAGTCAGGATATCTGAAATCGTATGTGACAATCAGACCTTATAGTCAGGATATCTGAACTCCTATGTGACAATCAGACCTGATAGTCAGGATATCTGAACTCCTATATGACAATCAGGCCTGATAAGTCAGGATATCTGAACTCTAATGTGACAATCAGACCTGAGTCATGATATCTGAACATCTATGTGACAATCAAGCCTGATAGTCAGGATATCTGAACTCCTATGTGACAATCAGGCCTGACAGTCAGGATATCTCTGAAAGAGAGGGACAAGCACTTCAAGAGGGGCACTAAAGCAGATCTAGAGTCCCCATATTCCATTGTTTTTACTTCTGTGGTTAATTTCATCTGAAGGAGCAAAATTATAATTTCAATCAAATTGTTTGATTTTTTCATGACTTGTTGGCACTTCTTTCATGATATAATAATCAATAAAAGATCAATTAATTTTAACATGGAATAGCTCAGGCAGTTTGGGCAATAGCGTCAAAAACATTTTCAAACCAACAGTTATGGCTTTGTTTTCGGACTCAGCCATAATGCTTTTATTTTTGCTTCCTCTTTTGTCTTTCATTGTAATTTCTGTGTGTTGACTACTATTATTATAGTATTATCTTACTAATCTTTCACTTGTACTTTTTCCTTCTAACAAACACATTAAAAAAACTACTCTCCCATATCGTTATAACATTATACATAAAACTTCACACACGAGTCAATGTATGTACAAACTGACAAACCGACAAACTTGTGCAAGAACTTGTGCATTCCCACAATTTTACTGACGTCCCAATTTTACTAGGAAGTCCCAGCCCCACAATTTTACGAGACGTAAAAACACTCATCCCACAATTTTACTGAGACATCCCACAATTTTACTGAGATGTCCCACAATTTTACTGAGATGTCCCACAATTTTACTGAGATGTCCCACAATTTTACTTTTTAGAGGGGCACAGAATAGTGCTGTCGTGACATGATGGCTCTATTACGTATCGATTATCCTGGAGAAAAATATCGCGATCTATCGTAGTATTGCAATACTTTTCAAGAAAACTGACTCACAACACAAATTGTTAATTTCACTAACGCTATATGATCATGGAGTTACAATTTACTTCATGATATGATGAACACAAGAACAAATGATTTGCAGATGACATAATCGCGTGAGTATTACGTTCATCACGCATATGTTTGGTAATTCAGCCAATGTAACCATGATTCATCGAAGTGAGAGCCAAGTGGCACATTTTGGACCAACTTTTTTGTTTGCCAACTTACATCGGCGAGTGCCAGTGTGTGGTGAAGGAGCACGAATTTTAATTAGTTGTTTTTAATATTTCACAATTATTTTGCACGTATTTAATGGCCTAAACTTGACTTTTAGATTTAGTACCATAACATTAAAATTGTAACAAACAAAGTAGCTAAGCCTAGTTGCACAAAATTTCTTAATTGAATATTAGTTTTTGGTATCGAGATATGTCGCGAAAGGCATATTTCATGTCGTGGGCAAATAGATATTGTTATTATCGATATGTCATGACAGCACTAGCACAGACCTTCAAAAAGGGGTAGAGGCACTGCTCCATGCTGACTATGGGTCTGGCTACAACCCTAGCACCTAGCAAATAGAAGCAGCATGTTGTGCTTTAAAAACCTATGAATAATACTGTTTTATTATTATTATTATTATTATTATTATCATTATTATTATCATTTCTATCATCAATATTAATAATATTATTATCATTTTATTATTATTAATTAATATCATTATTATTATTACCATTTTTATTATCATTATTATTATATTATTATTATTTAAACATTTATAAAGTGCACATCTATATATATATATATATATATATATATATATATATATATGTAAAAACATATATATATACTATATATGCTATACAATATATATATAGATAAAAACATAAGGTTTAAAAAACAAAAAGACTAAGCAAGCAGCAGTTGAAACCTTAAATGACTAAAACCCGCAGAATGAATCCTAAAAGAGTCAAGCAATAATAAAATACATAAATAAGGTATCAAATCGAAAAGACAAATATAGTAAAAGTAGCAATTAAAAAAACCAACAATTAAATCAAAAAGTCAAGATAAAATAAAAAGTAACTAAAAATAAACATAAGAACATATAGATTGAATATAAGACTGAATATAAGAAAGTGACTGATATACAGTCTACTATACTTAAGTGAAAAAGGTGCAGTGGCTCGCAAGTTCAAGAGTCTTGTTCATATGCGAAAAGTACTGGGTTTGATTACTGCCACGAGTGCTGCAATGTATCCTTATCCAAGACACTTTACTCTACCTGCCCCAGTCCACTCAGCTCTAAAATGAGTACTGTTTTAAGACAGGTTACTTTCAACAATGTTTAAAATTAATGGAATATTCCCATGGTTTTTTGTGAAATTTTATTTGAAAGAGCATACTTTTAGAGCCAATTTGGTACAAAAATCAGGTTGATATCATACTCCATTCAGGAAATATAGATTTTAAAAATTTCCCAATTGCATTTTAAAGTTTTTGTACAGTATGATGAATAAATGTCTGATGATGTCATAGAGGCAATTCCATTGCAAATGTTTATGTATTTCTTAAACGTTAATTGGTTGTTTCTGTATGATTAGAAACAATTTTCCAAAAGTTATTGAAGTAGGTTATATTTGACAATGTATATAAATACCTAACTTTCATCAATTCATTTCTCTAGCAGGTTTTACTAATAAAAAAAGGATGATAGATTTGAATGAAATACATAAAGTTTGTGGGAGAATGTGTTGCTGTAATGTCATACTGAGCCTTTTCCTACTAATTCATTGGCATTTTCTGTGAACATTAAAATTTGAATATCTCCTGGTAGGAGTAACATATCAACAAGATTTTTGTACTAAATTGTTTCTAAAATTTGTCTCTTGCTTATGAAAGGTTACGATAAACATGGGAATATTCCTTTAAAAGCAAACTATTCCTTAGGGGTACTTGAGATCTAATATTTTTTCTGTACTACAGTAGGTAAGGGGGCCAAAATTCCAACATACATCAAAAAGCAGTGACTTCTGGTTATACTAAAAGTTACCGCAATTAAGAAAATATAAAATACCCATGAAAGAAAAAAAAGTTGCATCCAAATTGGTCAGACGTTGATCATTCCACAGCACTTTGAATTTTTGGGTCTTGTTGAAATAATTCATTATTTAATTAATTATATCTAATTTTCATGACATATGAAGAAGATCTAAATTTCTGTGTTAATTTATTTTTTTTAATTTCACCAACGACAAGTGGAATGGGGCAGTTGAATATGGCTAACAGGTTTTGAATCTCCATTGCACCTTTAAAAAAAAAAAAAAAAAAATAAAAAGAAATAAGTTTGATGATTTTTCAATGACTGAAATTTCCATACATCATGACTTTTTCAAAATTATTGTCAAAATTGTCCAGAATTGATAGTTTCTGTTAAATATAACATCTCTACATGTACCTGTCAGGGTTGGAAAAACCACTCGCCTGTGGTATATATTTTATAATATAATATCCTTGTCCCCACACCTAATTAAGCCATGGTGAGTGAAAATAACCTTAGCCTTCAATCTCACTAGATCAAGACAGGCTTTACAGGTTCTAAAACTAACCCCAAAATACACTCATTAATAATTTGTATCCCTTGGGTCCCTCCAACCCCACACCCTTTAATTTTCTCAAAATCAGGGTCAATTCACACCTTCTAACCTAAGAGCCGCTTTACAGTTCAATTGCTGGCAACCATACACAACACAGGGATGGACCATTCCTCCCAATGCTAACCCGAGAGCCGCTTTACAATTCAATTGCTAGTAACCATACACAACACACGGATGAGCCGTTCCTCCCAAAGCTAACCTGAGAGCTGCTTTACAGTTCAATTGCTAGCAACCATACACAACACACGGATGGACCATTCCTCCCAAAGCTAACCTGAGAGCCGCTTTACAGTTCAATTGCTAGCAACCATACACAACACAGGGATGGACCGTTTCTTCTAAAGCTAACCTGAGAGCCACTTTACAATTCAATTGCTAGCAACCATACACAACACAGGGATGGACCATTTCTTCCAAAGCTAACCTGAGAGCCGCTTTACAATTCAATTGCTAGCAACCATACACAACACAGGGATGGACCGTTCCTCCCAAAGCTAACCTGAGAGCCGCTTCACAATTTAATTGCTAGCAACCATTCATGGATTGCCGCTTCACAATTAATTGCAACCATACACAACACAGGGATGGACCATTCCTCCCAAAGCTAACCTGAGAGCCGCTTTACAATTCAATTGCTAGCAACCATACACAACACAGGGATGGATGATTCCTCCCAAAGCTAACCTGAGAGCCGCTTTACAATTCAATTGCTAGCAACCATACACAACACATTCCAAAGCTAACCTGAGAGCCGCTTTACAATTCAATTGCTAGCAACCATACACAACACAGGGATGGATGATTCCTCCCAAAGCTAACCTGAGAGCCCCTTCACAATTCAATTGCTAGCAACCATACACAACACAGGGATGGACCGTTCCTCCCAAAGCTAACCTGTGAGCCGCTTCACAATTCAATTGCTAACAACCATACACAACACAGGGATGGACCATTTCTCCCAAAGAGACTTATTTCATTATGCTGTCAATTGTTGTGCTTACTAAACATGACTGTAAATATTACCCGATGAGTCAAGTAAATTGACAACAAACACAAAAAATGTTACAAAATAAAAAAAAAAAAGGTTTTAAACAAAGATGAGTTGCAGCTTGCTCCGTAGAGAAAGCAGCCATATCGGCAGAGGATTGATTTGTGGGAGGCACTTGGTGGCACAGTTTTGATATTTTATATGGCAATGCATAGTTATGTATGATGCATGATGTATTAGAACCTAATTAAGCGAGCACTGCAAAGAAGTCATGCGATGTTGGATGACACTGAAGGGAACTTTTCTGTTATTTCTCAATCAAATTTCAATTCACATTTTCCATCAAAACAATAATGCACATTACACCACTTGCATGAAAATCTTAAAATTTCCGTTGGAAGAGTTGGCAAGGAGTTGAAAATACTTGACGAGTTAAAAACTTGTTTTGTTAGATTTGTTCGCAAGTTGTAAAAATGATTGGCGATTGACATTTTTTGTATTTTTCCAAACTGCTACCAGTACAAAATACTTTTAAAGAAAGATGAAGCAAAGCAAAGGTGATCTGTCACAGTTTACTCACATATTTAGCAATGAATGATCTGTTGTCTGTTCCATTGGCTTTCTTCTGTTGTTTTTCCTCTTCTATCTTTTCCAAGAAGGACTGTGTATCTGGGCTGTAAGACAATATCACAATCTGAATCAAAACCTAAATTAAAATCAGCAATGTAAATAATGTTTTGAAAACTTGCAGTACAGTAGATACATGATAAGGTTTGTTTGTTTGTTTGATGAGTCTTAACGGCACCACGTGGAAAGGTCAATTGTCAGATCATTTTAAAGTAAGTCCAGGGGAGAATGAGAGAAATTCAAGAACAAAAGCCAGAAAGCTGTGATCGAGAGAGGTGCATGGGTAAAACAAAAACAAAGTAGAGAGGGGTGGAAGAGGAGAATTAAATATGGTTGTAGAGGGATGCATGCTGAAGGAAGGAGATTATTCTATCTGGAGGATTTTTCTGGAAGAACTCAGCAATTGAGTTGATGTAAAAAGTCTGTGTGGAATCCAATCGCTCCATAAAGGTTTACGGCCACCTGGAGATTTTATAGAGAAAGAACATTACATTCTAAACGCAACAGTCTTTAAATCTTGTTAATAGCACGTATAGTTTTTCGATTATGACTGATTAAAGTTTTAGTGATCTGCAGTGAATGTATAATTTATGTTAAATTTGTAATGTGTGACCATATAGATGCATTGGTGCTTACACTTAAAGGTCTATGAACGCCTAGAGATTTTAGACCCACGAGACAGAGCATTAAATGCTAAACGCAACAGTCTTTTAATCTTGTTAATAGCACGTATAGTTTTTTAATTATGACTGAATAAAGTTTCAGCGATCTGCAGTAAATGCATTATTTATGTTAAATTTGTGATGTATGACCAGATGGGTAGCTGAAAAGCTTTATGTAATTCTTGATATTTCCTTCCTAAATTTTAGTTCCTGAAAATGATGACAAAGTCTATTCCTGCTAGAGTTTGGTTAAGGGTACGGTACATTCAACACTCCAAAATGTTTGGTTAAAATTCCTTTACATTTTTCACAAATGTGTGACTAGCAAATAAAAAAACAACAAAGGGTTTACATAAGGAGCTTCCATCCTGTCATACATCAAAGGAAGAACTTGAAGAGGAACACAAATTTGTATATTTTGGCCTGAAAACTTCAAAATGCTCTAAAATGGACAATGAATTTTCTTTGCTATTTTCATCATCATGTTGAAAAGTTTTACTTTAAGGCTACCCTCACCCGACACCAGAGTTAATCCTGAAACTCAGGTAGATAATTACCAACATGACTTCCTGTTCAGAGAATTTGTGATTAAACTCCAAACAATGATTGTTTATCTGTCATTCCCATGCATACCACAGCCAAGTGGCCCATGGTTATTTGTGTGTATAAGATTACAGAAAGCCAGAGCTAAATAAAGGCAATTTTGTGATTGAAATCACTCATCAATGTTAGGTGTCTTAGTGGGAGAAGTTTGTTTGCAAACTGGTGATAAAAATATCTGTGTATCATGCCTGAGGTAACAATGTGCATTAACTGGGAATGATTAATGGACCTTTTTTCCTATGGAAAGACATTGCTTCATGATTTTTCACAAATTTTAAAACAATTTAGCATAAGTTGCTGCTTCACATTCATACACCTTTAATTACATTGGAGAAAAAAACAGCATTGCAGATAATTTCAGTCATCTGATTTATATTCACAACACATTCAGAAGAAAACTTTACATTGTCAAGAAGAAGAACCGCAAAAGAAATGACCACAACACAAAAGGCCAACGATGTATTACATGTACACTAACGACAATAGGAGGGACATAAGCGCTAATGCACAAAAAAGTTACACCATGAGAGGTCAAAGAAGTGTACAAATTCCTGGCAAATAAATTAAAGCATTAGTTTAGTGGTCAAGCATGTCCATCTTATATGAAAGACAATTTCAAAAGAAATAAAATGGTGAAGAAAGCATTCAAAAATCTAATTCCGTTAAGGAGATATTAAAGGATTAGTTCAGTGGTCATGCATGTACATCTTATATGAAAGAGGATTTTAAAAGAAACAAAATGGTGAAGAAAGCGTTCAAAAATCGTATTCCGTTAAGGAGATATTGAAGGATTACTTCAGTTATCAAGCATATCCATCTTATATGAAAGAGGACGTCCAAAAAAGCAAAATGGTGAAGAAAGCATTCAAAAAATCCCATTCCATTAAGGAGATATTAAAGGATTAGTTCAGTGGTCAAGCATGTTCATCTTATATGAAAGAGGACTTCAAAAGAAACAAAATGGTGCAGAAAGCGTTCAAAAATTGTATTCTGTTAAGGAGATATTAAAGGATAAGTTTAGTGGTCAAACATGTCCATCTTATATGAAAGAGGACTTCAAAAGTAACAAATTAGTGAAGAAATCATTCAAAAATCTTATTCCGTTAAGAAGATATTTAAGGATTACTTTAGTGGTCAAGTATGTCCATCTTATATGAAAGAGGACTTTAACAGAAACAAAATGGTGAAGAAAGCGTTTAAAATTCATATTCCGTAAAAGGAGCAATTTAAGAAGTTCGGTAACATTTAAGAAAACACGACTGAAATCAGACTACTTGTGACGTCACTTACACACTCAGATTCCTCAGTCTTTATATATTTTGTCATATGATTTTGTGGCTTAAAAATCATCAGATATGTCAGGAAAGTAGTCACACACAATCTTGTAAGGATAGTTTTAATTTACCACCTGAAGAACGTTCGAGGGAAAATAATTCAAATAGTATAAAAAGTGAAATAAGTTTTCTTTAAAATACATAAACAATTGTTAAGAACGTGAGGATGAGCGCGCCATCCTTCTATAGTAGACTTACTAAACCACTCATTTCTACAAAAAAATAAAACAAGCTTTAAACTTGAATACCTCCTTAACGGAATTGTTTCTTTACAAGTCCCCTTTCATATGAATAGACTTGATTGAACACTGAACTATTCCTGTAAGCAACTGTACTTACACTGGCCCAGGGACCACCAGAGACAGGGTAACAGTGGAGTTAAAGTCTTCAAAATCCAACTGTGAAAGACTGGTGCTGTCCATGTCACATGATCCCTTCAATGGCTGAATAGAAACACCGAGGACCTGCCCTGATTGGTCAGCATGGATCGTAATCTCATCAGACATGTTGGATTCCAGGACTGCACACTATTGGGAATAAGAGTGAAAATAAGTCATATCATTCTCTTTAATTTACTTCATTTAGCCACTTGCTGCTTTGGTTCTACCATCTATTTGCTGAAATGCAAAACAAATATATCTCAGTTGCAATCGAATGCAAAATAAAAAACATTTAGAAGACAGAAAAATAGAGTATAGTGTAAGGAAATGCATTTGCAGTAAGTTTATTTTCATTTCAAGATTCATGGATGCATCAAAACTCAGAGACCATCTAACAACAAAGATACAAACAAATGTAAAGGTCAAAGGTCTGCAGAAACAAACTACTTAAAAGAACATTAGAACCAACATTAAATATTTTTAATTCGTTTTGCAAAATGATTTATGGAGGATCAATAATAATATTGTGAGATGCAGTGGCTCAGTGGTTAATGAGTTAAGCTGGTATTCCAGAGGCACGAAGTTCGATTCCTGTTGTGAGCTCTGCATTGTGTCCTTGAGCAAGACACTTTACCTCTACTTGCTTTAGTCCATTCAACTGTAAAATGAGTACCAGCACTGCTGGGGAGTTAATCTGTGATGGACGGGCATGGACTGATAGCCATGAACTCGTATCCGCTTTCACCATAAAAACCAGAAATAAGCACTGACCCAATGGGCCTAATGGCTAGGATGGATTTAGCTTTTAAGCAAATAATAATACAAATTTTTGAATAATGCAAAATAATAGTGTATAAAGAATAATAACTTCTTACTCACTTTAGTGACTTGATAAAATTGTCTTTTTCTATAAAATGGTAAACTGACAAGATCTCATTGTTAGTTTGTTTGTTTGTTTGATGAGGTCTTAACGGCACCACGACAACGAGGGTCAAATTGTGCCTCAAAGGTCAGATCGTTCTAGAGGTAGGAAGGAAAGGAAACCGGGGGAGAATGAGAGAAATTCAAAAACAAAAGTCAGAAAGCTGTGATCGAGAGAGGAGTTGCATGAGTGAAATAAAAACAAAGTAGAGAGGGTGTGGAAGAGGAGGATTAAATATGGTTGTAGAGGGAAACATGATGAAGGAAGGAGATAATTTTATCCGGAGGATTTTTCTGGAAGAACTTAGCAATTGAGTTGTGGGGAGTAAGGGAAGCTCTGGGAAGGTTGTACAGGGGGCAAGCAAGAAGAACGTGATGGATTGTGAGGGTACAGTGGAAATTGTTACAGAGGGGTTGGGGGGAACCAATAAGGAGGTGGGAGTGAGTGAGGTGGGTGTGACCAATTCTAAGACAGTAATATGAACATTGTCGATACGAGAGAGGTTGTTGATGGTGGATTTGATCGGAATTGTGGGCTGGATGACATGGAGTTTGTTATCAATTTAGATGTTCCATGAGGTTTGCCAGCGGTCATGAACAGAGAAGCGATAAGCCGTTTGATG
The DNA here is from genome assembly GCA_020152595.1 of Chiridota heheva. NCBI lineage: Eukaryota > Metazoa > Echinodermata > Holothuroidea > Apodida > Chiridotidae > Chiridota > Chiridota heheva. The sequence goes on along the minus strand of JAIGNY010000365.1, from coordinate 1,581,643 downwards.
TCAGAAAGGGTTTTGGGAAAGGGGGTAGGGAGGAGGCTGAGGGCAAGCTTAGCGGCTGCATCAGCCTTGTCATTGCCAGGATTGCCAACATGGCTGGGTACCCAGAAGAAAAGTACACATTTCCTGCAGAGGGTGGGAGAAAGGAGTTTTCGGAGGAGGAGGTGGCATGTAAGTTTATCCCATTTAAGATTGAGTAAAGAAGTAAGAACAGCCTTTGAGTCGGAGAAAATAGCAAAGTGGCTGAGAGGAGAGTACTCAATAAAGTTGAGGGCGAGGAGAATGGCCTTAGCCTCGGCTGAAAAGATGGATGAGTAGTCAGAAAGTCTGCTACTGAGGGTGATGTCTTGGATGACGGCAGCAGCAGAAGTCTTGTTGCCTTCCTTGGAGCCACCAGTATATATGGAGGTGTAGTTTAAGAGTTGGTCTTTTATTTCGTTGTGTAGATTGATGAAGAGGTTAGGGTGGATTTGAGTTTTGTGATGAGTGAAGAGGTTAAGGTGGACAGAAGGGAGGGGGGTGGCCCAAGGAGGAAAAGTGGGCCAGGAGTAGGTGCCAAGAGTGGCGGGGTTGATGCCGAGATGAGAGGTCTGATTTAATGCGTAAGCTGAAAGAAGGGGATAGGGTTTTAGTCCTATCAAAGAGGGTGGAGAAATTGGGGTACCTAATGAGGTTGTAAACAGGGTTCTGGGTGTTGGTGAGGACTCTAAAAGCATAGGAGAGGCTAAGCTTTCTACATCCAAGTAGAAAGGGGGGTTCGTTGGCTTTATCATGAAGGCTGGTTATTGGGGAGGTCCTGTAGGCACCTAGACAAAGCCTGAGGGCTTTATTTTGGATGATGTTGATGTGGGTGAGGTATGAGTTGTGAGGAACAGTAGACAATATTGCCATAATCAAGCTTGGCACGAATGGTGAGCCTGAAAATTTTGAGAAGAGCATAGCGGTTTGCTCCCCAAGTGGTGTTGAAAAGAAGTCGGAGAATGTTGAGGGAGCTGTTGCATTTTAAATTCAGGTTGGTGATGTGTTGCTTGTACGTTAGCCTTGGGTCAAGAGTTAAACCCAGGAACTTTGTGTGTTCAACATAAGGGATGCAATTTCCATTGAGCACAAACTTCGGGTTGGGGTGGAGGTTGTTGAAATAACAAAAGTGCATGCAGACTGTCATTGTCTTTGGAGAATTTAAAACGGTTATTGTTGCTCCAGACTTGCAGCTGGTTGAGGCTGATTTGGGGCCTATTTTCAACAATAGGAAAGCTAGGGGAGGAGTAGAAAATGGTGAAGTCATCCTTGTAGAGGGTACATTTGATGCTGGGGCCAAGGTTATTCGCAATGTCATTAATGCTCAGGTTGAAGAGAGTGGGAGAGAGGATGCTGCCTTGGGGGACGCCCTTTTCTTGGGGGTACAGGTTGGATAGGGAGTGGCCAACATGAACTTGAAACTGCCTGGGTGAAAGGAAGTTTTGAATAAAGATGAGGAGATGGCATCCGAGGCCGATGGTGTGAAGTTTGTGGGTAATGCAGTATTTCCAAGTAGTGTCGAAAGCTTTCTCAAGATCAAAAAATATGGCAATGAGGTGTTCCTTATTTGCAAAGGATTTCCAGATAGCGGTGTCGAGCGTAACTAACTGGTCAAGGGTATTGCGACATTTTCAGAAGCCGCTTTGGTGAGGGGAGAGGATCATGTTGGTCTTTAGGAAGCAGTTTAGTCTCTGATTAATGATTCTTTCCATAAATTAACAGAGACAGCAAGTGAGAGCAATGGGTCAGTAGCTGGAGAGGTCGGTAGCTGGAGGGGTCAGTACCGTCCTTTCCCGGTTTAAGGACGGGGATAACAATAGCTGTCCTCCAGATAAGGGAAAGGAGTGTGAGGACCAAATGTGGTTGAAGATGGTGAGTGGGGTAGTGGTGGCCTTGATGAGGTGTTTCAGGAACTGGTAGGGGATGTTATCTGGGCCCTTGAAGGTGCAGCCAGCGTCGTGGATGGCTTGGTTTAATTCAGAAAGGGTGAAAGGGGTGTTGTAGCTTTCGGAGTTGTCGGAGGGAAAAGTGATTCTCCGGGCTTCATCGCAAGCTTTTTTAGTTTTGGAAGCATTAAGAGTAGTTGGTTGAGGACGAGATGTTGCTGAAAGAGGCGGCAAGGTGGTCAATGATGTCCTTTTTTGTGGTGAGAAGGTCACCATTCCAAGAGAGATGGGAGATGGGAGATTTGCCTACTCTGCCGTGAAAGCTGTTAACCATTCTCCAAATCTTCTTAGTGTTGGTGGTGAGATAAGAGATAAACTTGTTCCAAGTGTTGGTTTTACTGTCCTTGATAGTGCGTCTGGCCTTGGCACGGCTGATGCGAAAGAGGTTGAGGTTATGGGTGGTGGGATTAGTTTTAAAGTTCCTGAGGGCTCTTTTCCTGTTCTTGATGGCGGTTTTTCAGTCATCAGAGAACCAGGGGTTGGGAGAATGATTTGGGGGTTTTGGGAATTGAGGAGGTAGCAATGTTGATAAGGATATTACTGAAGCTAGACATGGGTTCCTCATCCTCGAGGAGATGGGGGAGAGAGGTGTGAGTCACAGAGGGTTTCAAAAGAGGGCCAGTTAGCCTTCTCGAGGTTCCAATTAGGGGTGTGGTTAGTGGGGGTTTGAAGGTTGGAGTGTATAAGATGAGGGTAATGATCACTACCACAGAAGTCAGCAGTGACTCTCCATCTAAAATCAGAAAGGAGGTTGGGGGAACAGATACAGGTCAATACAGGTAAGGGAACCTGTGGCAGGATGAAGGTAGGTCGGAGAGTTGGTGTTGAGCAAGGACAGACTGTGCTGATGAAGAGCATTTTCGATGAGCTTACCTCTGGGGGTGGTGGTAACAGAGCCCCACAGAGGGTTGTGGGAGTTAAAGTCACCAAGAAGGATGAAGGGGGTGGGAAGCTGAAAGATGAGGTTGTTAAGGCTGTTTGGTTGAATGTTGGTGTGGGGGGAGATAGATATTGCAAAGAGTGAAAGTTTTGTGGAGAGAGATAGAAATACAGATGGCCTGAAGGTCGGTGTGCACATGAACAGGGTTGTGTGGGATATCTTGTCTAACAAGAATGGAAACGCCCCCACAGGCTCTGTCGGCGTCCACTTGATGTTTGTGATAGCAAGCGAAGTTGTTGAGGGAGTAATGGTCGGTGGTTTTTAAGAAAGTTTCTTGTAGGCAGAAGACGACCGGCTTGAAGGTGGAGGCTAGAAGGTCAATTTCTTCAGAATTGGCCTTAAGGCTCCTAATGTTCCATTGTATGATGTTGTGGGTCTTATTGTAATTGTTTGTGGTTAACGCCATAAGGAGGCAGGGGGTTATCTGAAGGAAGATCTGTTGGGTCTGAGTTGGCTTGTTTTTTCTTTGGATCTGTTTCTTTGGGAGCGATTGTTTTTTGAAAATTAGACGAGAAGTATGACCCGTGTTTTCGGAAATCGAACAATCCAAATTCTCTTTAGTGTCATGCATGTGGATTTAGGTGGCGGGCTGTTTGTTTGTTGGTTGCCTCTTGATTGGTTGTTTGTTGATTGGTTGTTTTTTGGTTGGTTGTTTGTTGGTTGGTTTATTGGTTGGTTTGTTGATTGTTAGCTTGATTGTTTTAGTTTGATGTATGATGGTATTAGTGGTGTTGGTGTAGGGGGCGGTGGGGGCTTTAGAGTAGGAAGGGAGGTTGAGGAGAGAAGTGGTGGTGGAGGTGGTGTGGGTATTGGGTGTGGTTGGGTTGTTGGCAATGGTGATGGGCTTAGGACTTGGTAAGAAGAGCCAGGTGAAGTCGGTTTGGGCATGGGAGTCAGTTTTTTTTTGTTAGTTGTGTTAGGGGAGGCGGTTGTGGTGTTAGAGGAGACTAGGTTTGAGTAGAAGGCTTGGTGTTAAGGGAAGTGAGAAATTGCTTGCTGGCCTCTGGGTAAGTTATAATGGGGTTAAGGGTTTTAAGTTTGGTGATTTGTTTTTTTTTAAGCCAGGTGGGGCAGTCTTTCGAGAAGGAGGGTTATTTGGCTGGGTGATTACCGTCACAATTTGTGCAGAGAGGGGTGTTGGTGCGGCTCCGCAGTTACCATAGCGCGCTTGGCTGTGGCAGGAGTTTTTCCCAGGGCCATACCTCTGGCAATTTTAACACTGTAGAGGGTTGGAAATGTAGGGGGCGACTGGTATTCTTAAGTATCCGGCAATGATGTGGGAGGGGAGAGATGGTGTAGAAAATGTCAGGAAAATGGTGTTAGTGGGTGTTTCGGCACCCTTTCTCTTGAGGATGAGACGACGGGCTTCTGTGACATTTTAGGCTGTCAATTCATTTAATAGGTCTTCATCATTTAGGTAGGCCAGTGAGCTGATCTCCTTCAAAATTTAGCGCACAACAGAAATATGAGTTCACTTTAAACTCCACATTAGCCCATAAAGCTTGTTGTTATAGCTCGTACAGGCTCAGCATCAATTCGTAAGAGCTGGACAAGAGGTTATTCCTACTTGTAGTGCAGTGGATTTTTTTAAGGAAATTTCACTTGGGACCACAATCACCCCTAGGGCACCTGATGTGAGGCTCGAAAGAACATGTCAATTTGAGCACCTTCAAAATTAAATGAGATACATAACATGCTTAAACTTTATTTCATATGATGTATGTTTTAAAATCTTTTAATCTACAACTGTATACAGTAGGAACAGCCATTTTGTTAAACCAAGGTGAAAATCCTGGTCGCCCAGTGCATCAGAATTTTGTTCTCTAGGGCGACCAAAATTTCTCACTTGATGAATCAAATGTTCGCCCAGTTAGTATGTTAAAAAATTCACTGTTGTAGTGGGCTTTGCTACGTTCTTCAGTTTTGTAAGCTTATGAGCAAGCGGTGACTTTTAAATAGTGCTGTCATGACATGTCAATTATCGCGTATTTCTTTTCCACTACATGAAATATTCTTCTCGCGACATATCGCGATACAAAAAACTAATGCTCAACTAAGAAAGTTTTGAGCAACTAGGCTAGGCTACTTCGTATGTTACAATTCTAATGTTACAGAATTAAATCTTTAATTCAAGCTTAGAACACTAAAAATACTGTGAAACAAAAACTAATTAAAATTGTGCTCCATCATCCCACACTGGCATGCTCTCATATAAGTTGGCAAAAAGAACGAAAAATTGGCTCAGAACATGCGTCTCAGGCTCTGACTTCGATGATGCATGGTCACATTGGCTGAATTTCAAACACGTGAGTGATGCGTGATGAACGTGATAGTCATGCGATCATGTCATCTGCTAGATCTGCAAATCATTTTTTCTTGCGTTCATCATAAAAGTAACATTTAACAATTTGTGTCATGAGTCAGTTTTCTTAAAAAGTATTGTGACATACCAATGTATTATGACATTTTTCCCATGATAATGGATACCTAATACAGCCATGTCATCACAACACTACTTTTAAATGAACTGGCCATTTTAAACGAGCTTCTATGAAGGATCGTACACTCTTTAAACCAATACACCACTGACCCTATCTCACATTCAGGTATTACATCCACTTGCTTGCAATTCCAACGTCAGCTTCAAATTTTGACATTGCACACAAAATTTATGAGATCCATCAATTCACCATCTCTCTGGAATTCCCTGCCTCAAATCAGTTTTTTTTCCAGGACAAATTATTGCAAACTTTTAATGATTTTTTATTTTCCCATCATGTTTTTACTTTGGCATTCTTATGATTTTATGCGCTTTACCATACAGACATATCAAGCAGACCTATTGGTATGTGTTCTGTACTACTGTATGTAAAGCTTATATATCATCTCTATTATATTTTCACATTTAAAGGAATCTTCCTGTGACTTTTCAGTTTCATATGTGTGATAGAGAACTAGGAAAGAAACAATTTGGTGTAAAAATCATGTTAATATCAAGATTGCGAGAGTGTGTTGAAAAGTGACCTCACAGTGTACAGTGTGATGTCATAAAGGCAGATCCAAGACAATACTTATGTATTTCTTTGAAAATCAATTCCCTCTTTCTAAATTACTGGAACCAATTTTTGTTACTTTTTGAAATGACGTATACATATACTTGGTAAAACATACTTTGCCCATCTGGCCACAAACCTTACACTCGACTACGCAAAAGGAAAACCTTCGTTTCTTTTACAGAAATACATAAGGATTGTCTTGAAACTGCCTTTATGACATCACATTTTACACTGTGTGTGAATATTACATTTTCCAAGCAAATATTAAACAAAATGCCGCAGCGTTGTGTAGTTGGAGGATGCAGTAATATAAATTCTCAAACTAAAAGTCGTTTATCAATGGCAAAAGGCAACACAACGAGACGATTCTGAAAGTGTTTTGTGCACTTGACATGAACCAAGTTTTCGGGGCTTACCAGGTACAGTGTCATTTTCAGCTCACCCTGTTCTGTTCGATTTAAACAGTAGCTTGACCGCATCATCTCTGACATAAAAATTGTATTGTTCCGTGAGTAATACAAATTCAAATGAGAAAAACAAAGGAAGAAAAAAAATAAGAATAAGACTCGGTGAGAACTCATAACCTCTCACTTAAAAGACAAAGCCGTAACCGACTGTGCTGTACAGTTGAAAGTTTGTAGATTTATTTTGTATATAAAGTGGAACATGATTAAAGAAAGAAAAATTGATGAATTAGAACTGAATTGTAATTATTGTGTCCATATGCCAAGCCGTCCCTTTTAGAATATCAAAAATTAAAAATTAAACTAATAAAATTTTCAATTTCTTCAAAAACAAAAACACAAACGGAATTGCATGAACTATTGGGTTCACATAGGCCTGTTGACTAAGGGAGGCGAGCCAACTTGCAATATGCGGCATGTTGCCAAATCTCGCAAAACTGCGGGATTTTTTCTATTCATGACGGATTAAACGCACCCATAACACATGGTTCAGTGAAGCCATTGTACCAACACACTTTCCTGCACAACAATAGGAACAATACCTCGCGATATCGCGCGGGATATCGCTGGTAATCCTGTTGGAAAGTACCTCCAACCATGAAGCTAGTAATAGCTCCATGCTCCAACTGAACAAAGAATGATATACCGTTACATTAATCTTATTTCGGAAACGTAATGGGATTGTGAAGGTCAAGTACTCGGTTAAAAAAAAAAAGAACCTGTTATTGTTTGTGATGTGTTCCGCGAAAAATAACATGTTCAAAACAAGTTACAAATAATATCGTGATTCAAGTGACAAACTCCTGGTAACAGTACCGTATCAGTTAAAATAGTTGCGTCGAGCCAAAATGTATCAGTTTTTAAACTAGGGAAAAACTGAAAATTAATGAGTCCTTAAATATGTCTCTCGGCTTTAATTTTGCAGTGATAATGATATTGATCTTTCATCAAAAAAAAAGAAAAACAATTTTAAAAAATCTTTTAACAACTTAAAATTTTAAGTTTTTTTCTTTCTTATCTTTCACAACATTTCAAGTATCAAGAAATCATGACCAAATAATGTTTTACATTTTCATTTTTGTGTATGTTTTTCTTGATAGGCTTTGTGTTCAATTTTTCATGGATTGATGACTTCAATGTTTTAGTCAAAATCAGGAATTTTAAACTTTGGTTTATTTCAAGCCTATACTTATTTGTGCACTGAAATTTTACTCAACAGAATAAAGCAGTGACTGAAAAGAAATAATCAACTTACTCAATTTTGCCGACTTTATTCCGAATTTAATCCAATAAAAATAATGATAAATATCAGTAATATCGATCGCGAAATTGCTCACAGATAATGGTCCAAACTTAACAAAATTCCTACTGTCCCGGCATGTAAATAAAATACCCCTACACTATTAAAAAGGTAGATCCTTTTTAAACTTAACAAAATTCCTAGTGTTCCAGCATGTAAATAAAATACCCCTACACTATTAAAAAGGTAGATCCTTGTAAAAAAAAGCTCTCTCCAAGTCTTTGTTTCATTTGGTAACAAAAATTGTTGATAAAAAAATAAAAATTATGAATACGGCAAAGTGGTATGCACCATAGAAAGGTTGAATGGAAATAAACTCAGATCAGCAACTTTCTCATTCACTAGCATTCCTGCAAACTTTGCACCCACAGCTTTCTGTTATCTCCGAACATAAAATGAAATTTTTTGAAAAAAAAACCAGTTTCCGTGGGAACTGCCCCGGTACCCCACATATTTATTGTTTAATGGCGCTTGTTCAAAGATATTATATTTCATTGACACTTCAAACATTTCCAAAACCCAATTCTGACTGGGTGATTTATGACCTTGTCCAGGTGGTGGCCTACTTATTATCAAGGGCGGCGGCTTGTTGAAAGATTATGTAAAGATTCAATCACGGAAAATCAAAACAAAAGACACATTCCAATTAGAGAGGGGGACGGAGACCCCTAGCTATACATTTCGTGAAATGTATAAATGACGAAGAGGTTAAGAGGCGCACGACTTTTATGATCACTAAAAAAAGTTTGCTGTTTTGTTTTTGCAGTATGTGCGTGAAACATTATTTTAGTGATTTGATTCGGCACCTTCTAAGGAACCTTGTAAAGGATATTTTTACACGATGATATAGAAATTATAAGAAATTCCTGGTGTAAAATTTGGGATACACTTTCGCTCGACTCAGTTGCGTCTGCGTCGTTTTGTTAGTTCTGGAAATAGAATTTGATGAATATTCTGATTTTATGCATACTTTTCAACAATGGTAGTGACATGTATTTTCAAAACACGGAGCAAAAAAAGTTCCCCCGAAATTTCATTTATTTTATTATTTTTTGGTCGGTTTTCTTTGGTATTTCACTTTATTTGCTTATGGAATACAACCACAAATGATGTTTTCGTTTCTTATTACGTTATTGACTTTCTTAATAATTGGAGGAGAGATTTCAGGACTTAATTTAACCAGAGTTTTGGGAATAGATACAAATTTCGAAATAAAACATGAAATCTGTGTAAGACCCCTAGCTTCATTTTAAAAGGGAAGAGTGCTAGACTTAATGCACGCGAACATTAAACGAGAGCACTCAATTCTTTTAAAAAATAGTTTCCATTGAATACGTAGAGCAAATTTTACCAATCTCACCTCCCTTAGTATCGATGGCCCATGTGTCAAATGAATTGTATTTCATATAGTCCACTTATAACCACGCAATTTTATTAAAACTTTCTGGATTGAAAATATTCCTCGTAGTAAAGTTGGCAGGTGTACAGTACTCTGATGATAATTGCAAAGAAAGCGTTATTGTAATAGAAATTCCCTAGAAGTCTCGCAATGATTAAATCCTGGGTTAAAATATAAATGATTCAGAAATATACATACGCTTCGTAAGCCCTATCTGAGACTGCATACAACCCAATATCGCAGTATCAGTTTGTGTAATGAAAATAAATTATACCTTTTGAGATAGGAATTACAGAATAATGTGTCTTTTAACATTCCCTTACAAAGTAACGACCAATTCATCAAAAAGTAGTTGTTTTATTGAACTTTCTGCACATTTACGGACAGATTATGTTTACTGCGTAATGTTTTCACACGTTGACATAATTAATGAGGAAACCGCCTGCTTGAAATACAATATATTCTTATGCTATGTTGTCCGACACCCCCTAGGTGTGGAAGGTTAACGTAGTACACGTGGTATGCGTGTAGTTAACTTTATGTATATACGAGCAAACAAATAATCATTCCTTGTTTTGTATGTTAATTGCAAACATTAGAATATTCATTACTACATAACAGCCCCAACGAGGTTAGAGAGCTGTTTGGAGGAGGGGGGAGGAAGGGGGAATAAAACGACAAAATCATTGAACAAAACCCTTTTAAAGTGCACTATTTTTATACGATGCAGCATAATTCACCGCATCACTGCTCGAAGACAAGTTTGGCGCTGACCCAGATTTTATATACAGTATCTAGAGAGCTACAGCTGAATTTACCAAGTCCCGCCTTCTAAAATGTTGGACGATTGCAATATTTTTCGTTTTCAAGATGTGAATGAAATATTGGGTTTCACATCAATCAATAAAATGTCTTTCACCCTCGTCAACTCGTGCTACTTTTAAATAATATTGAAGAGTGTTTTGAAGAGATCGATTACATGAATATCAAATGCAATGTTTCAGTTGCTAAAAGTTTGGACAAAAATTATTTTCTTACACATTGCAGTTGTCATAGTAGTTGCGCGAAACTTTATGTGTTTAACTCGGGTCTTCAAATTACGGCTGGTTTTTTTTTTATAGTTTTTTATTATTGATCAACATCTTAGAAGCCATTAGAACTATGACTTTTTAATATCTCATAATAATTATTTTTTCTTTGGCACACTATAAATGACAATCATGTATAAAAACCCATTTATAGCCATCTCATAGTAATCATTTTTCCTTTGGCACGTTACAAATGACAGTCATATATAAAAACCCATTTATAGCCATGTTGCTTCTTGTGTTAAACCGTGTATAGTACCTATCATGAATATAGTATTCTTATTAAGAATATATTTATTCATCTATTGGACACGATTTTAAATGTTGTGCATTCTTAAAAGTAATGTTTGACTCAGATTTAATTTGTGCCGTGTAATGATGTTGAAACACTCTTGTTCTAGTGTATCATTGCACTTGTTAATAAAATGGCCGCGGCCTGCTGAGGAGCGGCACGGGCACCTTAAACCAAGTTGGCAGAAAACAAATGAACAAAAGAGTTGATTTTGTTTCATGGGGTTCGTATGTCTAGCAGACAGTTGACTATTCAAAAGGGTGGGGTGGGGATGTAATACAGAAACAGGTACTCATGTAATGACAAATGAGGTGGGGGATGGGGGTAATGTTTATCATTGCACCTAACATGTATAAAATGGCCGAGGAGCAGCCGACGGGCACCTAAAACCAAGTTGGCAAACAACAAAAAGTTGACTTTATTTCATGGGCTTCGTATGTCTAACAAACAGTTGAATTCTTGAACGGGTGGGATGGAGTGGGGATGTAATACAGAAACAAGTGTTCCTGCAATTAAGGAAAATGTCTGGCTACGTCACTGGAGGTCTTGTTTTTTTATCCTAAATATACACTTCTTGCGAGAATAAAGATATTAATTTTCCGAATCATAATCCTTAACTTTCGGAAAAGCGATTTTCTTTACAGGTCATTACTCATTTAGTGCACCCGTTAGAATTTTGCAACCAACTTTTCGACCCCATGAAATGTCCGAAGCATTAACCTTTAAGCCTCTCCCCCCTTACCCTCCCTCCAACCACGCAACTTAACCAACTTTTTTAAATCTATTTTGAATAGACACGTAGATTTTCACTATATATAAAAAAATAAATAAAAAAAAACCCGCCTATAATGGACAATGGGCGAGTCCTGTAACCTATCAACAAGATTCCTTGAAAGTCAGGATAAAATAATACATTTATGTCAACACCGCTCTGAAAACCAAAAAAAAAAAAAAAACGTTTTCGAAATTAGGGTATTAAAGCAGTGTGGTCAGCAAAATGTACCAGGCACATTTGATTCCTGCTGTAGCAGAGAAGTCGCTGTAGCAGAGAATTTACTGCAGAGGGAGGGGGGAGGGAGGCGGGAGGTAGAACGAAAGAGGGAAGAACAGGGCGGTAGCTATAGCCTAACTGATTTTGGGGGATGAACACTTCATTGGTGGTAAGCTTGTTTTTCTTTTTATTGGAGGGGGTGTCGGCTAGCAATTATCTGGGCACCCAGTGAGGGACAGAGAGTTCATTGAGATTTGTGGTAGCTGATAGTATGTATAATTACATGAGAGATGTACATGCAACAGGGCAATAACACCTTTTTATAAAATGTGAGGGCTAATTCGAATTATGAAAATATTTTCGTTGTTTTTCATCTTTATTTGTTGTTTTGATTTCTATTTTTTTTTTGACAACACAAAAACAGTTTAAGTTTTTATCTCCGTATAACTAATGTCATTGGCATTACATAAATTTTTAATCACTCAAACTAATGCCTTGAATTAATTGTTTTGGGGAAAATACACCAATCAGTAAAACCAACCGACGTATTTTCGACAGAATTTCAGGTGTATGCCGCATATTACTTTAATCACAATGCTTCTGTTACGATAATGAGTCCAAGGAATATCCCTTCAGCGCGCTCTACAGGCGTGCGCTATGGGCGGGACAGCGTGGTTTTCCAAGAAGAGATTCATAGCGCGGCTTGTTGGAAGTAGTTCCGGCGTGGATGGAAAATGATTTCAACGCATGCTCACTGCGCTTTTATTCGTGGGGATTCAATCTGCCTTTCGTGATTACTTTTAAACAAAATCTGAGAGTAGAAAAAACGATGGAAAACAAAAGTATTTCTTCGACCCATATTACGTCTCGGACAACAGAAAATGGTTCTTCTGTGTAGTACCAAGGTTGAAAATGTGTATTCCCTTTTCTTTTTTTTAAAGACACAAAATTGATGGTGCGATTTATTTCAAATTTGTTCCCGTAAGTAGGTCAAAAGTTTGAAGCTAAAAGAACGCAAGTTCTTAATACCTTTATTGCTGGACGTAATACTAGAAGAAATTACACGACACAATGCAACATTTTATTCTAGAAAATTGCAATATGTAATGCACGTGTTACTTATGTGACCGTACGGCCCACATGAAACTTCATAGCGTACAGTACAGGTATACGGTGTACATGTGGTATGTGTGTAGTAACGACCTAACACTAGTTGTAATTACAACAGGGGTGAGTAAGTTGGATTATTCTAGTTACAATGGAAACCGTGACAATAAATCTGCGTAGCGGTTAACAGTTACCCTGAAAACCTTTTATTTATCAGACCACAAAATCATGTCATTTGCATGTAACATTACCGCGAGATTCTCCGCGATCTCGCAGTGATTAGGGGCCATTGTATACAGACACAATGGATGCAAGTTAATGAGCTCTATGCCTGAGCGCATTTGGGTGTTTTAATCCGTACGTGATTCCGCGGTAAAACGATTTCTTTTGTCCACGCGGCCTGGCGCGGCGGCTTAAAAAAGAACGCAGAATCCCGTATATCTCGGGTTGGCTCGACTCCCTAAATGTCAAGCAACAGAGACATTAACATTGATTAATAAAACTTTACATTTCCATTAGACGTAAAAAAAAAGGTAGATGTTGTTGCAAACACTTCAATTTGATTAAGTCTGACAAAATATTACAGTAAGAATTTTATGTGGACTACGCACGCATGAAATTGTACTGTAGGATCGTGTAAGGGTTGTAAGCCTGATCCTTCTTTCTCGTCTGCAAGCGGTTCAAATTCAAAAGGAACGACATTCCTTCATTATGAGAATGTTCTTCATTTATTTCCAAATCACTTTGATCATAGCTTGAACTTGAAAATGACAAATTAAGATATGAACAGCCATAAAAACTTTCATAATCAGACGCTATCTGTACGTGGTAAGTATGTGTGTGATGCATTGTTTACGATCAGCAGTCCCTGAAATAATGTAGCATACTGTTATGACGTAACAAATCCCTTTCAACTTTTTTGGGAGACACCAATAAATGATCAATTTCTTTCCAAGTCTTTTTTCATCATGAGAATGGACTTCAAACCAGAATTTCTTGAGGGATTATTGAATTTAAGGATACGAAAAACTTATATCAGGTTAAATCTCATTTTTTTTTAGAAGGCATGGCAGAACAACTTAAAATAAACAGTAAAACTCACAGCTTTGGTATAGCTGGATACATATCCGATATCTTCAGTGGCACTGAGGGATAGAAGCTGAGTTGGTACACGGACACGGTAAATACCACCGGTGCTGGCAAGCTCCTGAAAATAATGAACATAATGTGTTATAAGTTAAATGTGTCAAAAAGCAAATGGTGAAATAAACATGTTTACTGTACAAATGTGTTGTGATCCAAGGTTAGATGGTGTTTTCTTCACATTGGTAAGCATTTGTTTTGATGGGGCGGGTGAAAGTTGAAATGGCTGTGGGGAGTTAAAAGTAGTAGAGTGGGAAGAACAGGGATAAACTGAGAATAAAAATCTTTTTAAATATATGAACAATTGTTAAGCTTAAAATATGATAGAATACAAGCTAAGAAATTTGAGGAATCTTAGCTTATGACACCACAAGTAGTCTGATTTCAGTCGTTTCTACACAAATTATACCAAACTTAAAAGTGATATTTCTCCTAAACAGAATAAGATTTGTTAATGCTTTCTTCACCATTTTGTTGCTTTTGAAGTCCTCTTTAATATAAGATGGACATGCTTGACCATTGAACTAATCCTTTAATATTTCCTTAATGGAATAAGATTTTTGACATTTTTCTTCACTATTTTGCTGCTTTTCAAGTCCTCTTTCATATAAGACGGATATAGTTGACCACTGAACTAATCATTTAAAACAGCTTATCTGTCAAAATTGACTGTTACATTAACCACAGCATCTTCAAAGATTCACACCAGAAATCAAAGAGCTTCTACCTCCAATAGTTCACACACCATCTTAGCAAATCATTACACACTTCCCCACAATACTGAAGCTCTGTCCTAGCATACTATATCTTACCCTTAATTGTAGAATTTCCTCTGTTGACAAAGGATTTGGTCGCTCAAATGTTCCAGATCCGTGCTTCAAAGATTTGAACTTTAAATATCCTCGTAATGTATAGGACGGGTCTGGGCCTGTAACAGAAGAAAATCAGTATCTATTTGTATCAGATATTTAGGATAAGTTCTGTACATTGAGGCTTGTTGGTAAAGTGATATACAGCACTGATAATACTGACAAAATGTTATTGATTTCATTGATATTCAAGTGGAATTCTTCTGAGCAGGGCTGTTTGGTTTTGCATTAATCTTGGAAAAATATTAATTTTAAATTATTTTTTGTCACTTTTAGGATGAGTGGCCCCCAAAGAAAGTAAATTGATTTTTAGAAGTTCATAAAATAGATTAAACTAGAATGGTAAATACCGTCATGGTTCGCATGCCCATGCAAATTGACACCCATATCATATTACCGGCCAATTATAAAAATGGTATCTCACACTAAGTCCCACATTGCATCCCATGTACCACATGGCATCCCACCCCATGTCCCACATGGCCTCCTACCCGATGTCCCACATAGCCTCCCACCCTATGTCACACATGGCATCCTACATGTCACACATGGCATTCTACCTTATGTCACACATGGCATCCCACCCCATGTCCCACACATGGCATCCCACCCCATGTCCCACATGACATCCCATAGGCTCCATAAGAAGTCTCATCCTAGCTATCACAGTCCCTGATTGAGCATACTATGTATGAAAGTGTCAGTTCATATAATAACTTACATGCAAATGAGTTGTTGAATTAAAAAAAAAAGGTGGAGTCAAATAATTATGCCTGATATAGCCCTTGGTGTATACAACATGGTAAATATCATATCATGTCTCTCATGGCCCCCATCCAGAATTTTAAGGATTTTAAATCTCAAGTGCTACAAGAGAAACTTGAGGATCTCTGAAGAATATTGGAAAATTGTATCATTTTACAGTTTAAAAAAAAATATCAAATGTTTTGTAGACTTTTTAAGGTAACTAGTCTTCAATCCTGTCTTAAGTATCTCTGAAAAACTTTAACATTTTTTAAGGAAATTCTAACCTTCCATAAGGATATCTGAGGGAACTTTAACTTTTTCTTAGGAACTCTGAAGAAACTTTAACATTTTCCATAGAATTCTCAAAAACTTCAACATTTCTTTGGAAATCTCAGGATAAATCTGTGGACGGCCAGACAGACGGAATCGCCATACATACGTTCGCATGCTTCGCATGCGAACCAAAAATCAAAATTTGACTTGATCGCATGTTAAAAATTAACTGGGTAAATTTTTCAGCTTTGTAACATAATTTTTGGCTGTAAATTTCCTTCTTTTTTCAATCAATGATAAGTTAAAAAGCCAGTGAACATAATTATTCAACCTTAAATTAAGTTTTGCAAAAATTGACGTTCATTTATTTTATACATTCTTTGACCATAAAATTACCATCGGCATAAAGCATGTTTAGACTCATTCATAAATTTGAGTGAATACAGACAAGAGAAAAAGAACAACTTTTCAGAGTTTGGACATTGACTGATTTGTTGAGTAATTTGACCAAAAGTCTCACTTTCCTTAAAATTTAGGTAAACGGTTGATAAATTCAAAAAAAAATTCCTTCATCTTTGGCAATTTGCTATAATTTTAAGAGAGTTTTTGTCAAAATTTGTTGAATTTTTCGCCCAAAATTTTACTGTAATTTTACTAAATTTTCTTTCAATTTTACCAAATTTTTCGGGGAAATTTTATTTGATTTAAAGGAAATTTTGTTTTCCTGAAAATTTCTGAGAACTGCTTTTCAATTTTTGGGGAAATTTCTATAATTTTTGGGAATTTTCTTCAAATTTCAGGACATTTCCTTCACTTTGAGGAATTTTTTGTCAAATTTTGATGTGATTGTGCACCAATGATCATATTTGATAGGGACATCATGTGTTTATGCTATCAAGAACTTTACTTTTCTGAACTTTTTAATGAAGAAAACTAAAATTTATTGAAAGATGTGCACCTAAAATCAAAAGTGTGCATCTAGAAGGTACATGTAAATTTGATATTTGAAATGTGTGTCAAATTTGTCAACAACACCATATTACATCACCACATTGTGATACATCACCATATTGCAATATATCACCACATTGTGATATGTTACCATACCGTGATATACTGTTTACATGTATATCCCCATGATTCCCCAATAGAATCAAATACGCTGCAAATAATCTATTAAATTCCCATTCAGCTCATGTATTTATGAAATTCTGTTGTACAAGTTTGCTTTAATATGCAGTTTACATGTGAGAATGGTGTATCATGATATATTAGTCAGGGTATCATGTAAAAAGTAATATGACCATATCGCAATAATTGGTATATCGTTACAGCCCTATATAAGAGCCTTACCCTCACTGAATGAGTGCTCAATAGGAAGAGATAAACTAGATGACATCACATCCTGAGACGGAATATCAACAGTTGCCTGAAAAGACACAAATGTGAAATGTTAGGTTTCCATCATTGAACATCCATCATCAAAATAAAAATATCAGTTTCCCAAATTCTTGGGTCTTTAGTTCTGACATATATGACACAAGGAAGTTATAGAAATAAAAGTTTACTTCATTTAACTTAACCAGCTTGATTGTAAAATAAATTTCTTTCAAATGTATTCCCACCATAGAAAATGTTCCTAAATATTTCCTCTGTGTAAAAAAAAAAAAAAAAAAATTTGAAGCTATTCTGAAAGCTATGTTATTTGTAACAGACATTTTTTGCAACCTGGATATATGCCACACTGGAAATGGTAATCAGAGCCATACAGTCAGGAAAGCTGAGCAGTTTGCTCCCAGATCTGTGGCGCACTGTATGAAAATATATACCAATTGGTTTAGCGCATGGCATATTTGAGAATTTCAGCAAAAAAGTAGATGTGGCGTGACGTGTGACATTTACGTAGCCATTACCTTTTTATATTCTGGTGTGACATACAATATGATTGATAATCTTTCTTTTGTGTATTCTCAGCGGCAATCAAAAATCATATTCAACTCATATTCAACTGCCACATAGAAGTGCCTTACAGTACTGTACATCCATGATTCACAAGTAGATTCTAGCCTATTTGATCATGCGACGACGCGCATTCCGATAGCATAGGCTACCCACATTGCTAATTTAGGGAATTCCACATGCGTGAGTATACAACCTGGCTCAAGCATAGATAACATGTTGCTGCTGAAAAAGCAAAAGTAGGAATCTCATGTGGTAAAATTTGATAGAAAACTTTACCAGTAGGGGGCCTATTACAAATATGTTCATTTCTGAATAAATTTTGACCAATCATATCATATGCAATTTAGTCGAACATGATAAGACTTTACCAGATTTGGTATATTTTATTTAACTTTGCCAGAATTGTACCCTGTTGAAGGTTTGTTGCAATGTCAATATTAATCATGTATTCAAAGTTGTTTTGCTTCATTGGTTTGTACTAGTGCTGTCATGACATATCGATTATCCTGATATCTCTTTTCCAAAGATATGAAATATGCATCTCGCAACATATCGCAATATCAAAAACTAACACTCAACTAGGAAATTTTCGCGCAACTAGGCTATGCTACTTCGTACATTACAATTCTAACGTTACTGTACTAAATCTAAAAGTCAAGTTTAGGCCATTAAAAACGTGCAAAATAATCGTGAAACATGAAAACAACTAATTAAAAATTGTACTCCGTCACGACTCAATGGCATTTGCCGATTTAAATTGGCAAAAAAGAACCTAAAATTGGTCTAGAATTGGTTCTAGATGATTCATGGTCACGTTGGCTGAATTACCAAACACATGTGTGATACGTGATGAATGTAATAGTCATGCGATCATGTCGTCTACTAGATCTGCAAATAATTTTTTCTTGCGTTCATCATATAATGGAGTAACTTGTAACTCCATGATCATATAACGTTAATGATATTAACAATTTGTGTCTTAAGTCAGTTTTCCCGAAAAGTATCGCAATACTATGATATATCGTAATATTTTTCTCCACGATAATTGATACGTAATAGAGCCATGTCGTGACAGCACTACTTTGTACTGTATGTTGCACAAGAATATAAAACAATCCTTACAACAAAATTCCCGATAGCAATTAATGTAGGCCTAGCCTGTACTAGTGAGATAAACACCTCACTCAGTAGGCACTACTTGCAAGGCAATACTTGCATACTGAGTGAGACAACGCTCCTCAAAACTTTAAAGTATCTTTCAAACTAACTTACAAATGAAATGATGAACATTTTATACGTAAAAATCATCTACGCGTACACAATTAGTGCGAGTATCAGTGTCACCTCAGTGCGCTGGCAACTGACCTCCGTGGCAGTGCGGTAAAGCTTCAGCTTTCCAATCTAACATCCTGGCTTCAATTCCTGGTGGGTCTCCAACCAGTGCTCCACGACTGGTGAATAAAGCAGCCGTGGACGTAATGATGTAATTTGTAAATACTCCAATGGAGGTCTGTTGGAATGTTTTAAACCTTGGTAAACCAAGCAACTGCTATTTTATGTTCGATTTAATGCTATACGCATGTAGACTTCACCGACGCTCTACTGTCTGACAACTTTTCACTAATTAGATATATTCACCCAAGGCGCTGTTTGAAAAATAAGTCAGTAAGCGGCGGTTTTTGCACAAAACGCAACTTCAATTTTGTTCATTAACCCATGCCCAAAATGTAAGTGAACAGCTGGATATAGTATTATTGAATATACCTAGGCCTATATATTTATTTATTTACGTAAGTGTTCCATGACGATAAAATTTAAAAGGCATTGTCAAAAGTGACGGAAAGGCCTAGTTATTCTAGCGCTTAGTTGAAATTCATATACGCTTCTATGAAAAGCCAATGCAGCAGTTTCAACGTTATAAAGTAAAAGTAAAATGTTAGGATAGCCTGTCTGTGTTACTGTAGGCCTAGGCACAAGCAGCCATGTGGTGGCTGGCTCAGCATATTTAGTATTATATTAGTAGTATTAGTATTACTAATGTTAGTTAATGTTATCTGACAAAGCTTGTACTAACTACTGTGACGTTAGGCTAAGCCTAACATTAGTACTCCCCGTAGTACCGTCAGACTGACGCCAGCCTTGTTATGGCTGCCGTTACTGGTGATGGCTGGCCCTGGGAATGTGTGTTAACTAACGACAGTTAGGCCTAGGCCTAACGTTAACTTTAAAGTACTTTTGAGTAGGCCCCTAATGATACTTCGTTGGCGTTTCTGTTTAGCGGCATAAACTAGCTATAAAAAAATCCTATCAACGAGTTTTTAATCCTTCTTAACAATAAGGCATACATTAAATGTCTTACTTTTCTCTGTGCACTTGAAAATCCCGCAAGGATTACCAAACACAAAATAATTTGGGAGAAAGAGTCTAACCACAAACAGGCTGACATTTTTTTAATTTTTCCGTTTCAGATATGAGGTAGCACAGTACAAATCACAAATTTGTTGAGAATTTGAGAATTGTTACGGAATACGCGACTTCACACTTTCAGTGACCACGAGGTCAGTCCAGTACAGAAGTTCTGATCACGTGATACCTTACAGTAAATATACAGAAGGGATCAATTTAGTGGTTTTCTGCAATATATGTGTGCAATCTAGCCAATCAAATATTGCAATTTCGTTTGTTTGAAGTATGAAAAGGATTATTCTAATAGTTGTCTGTGAAAAAATTAGAGTTCCTCGGGTTACGATTGCTTATACCTTCAGCACTTATAGGGTTACGATTACTTATACCTTCAGCACAACACTCATAGGGTTACGATTGCTTATACCTTCGGCACAGTAGCCATAGGCTTACGATTGTTTATACTTTCAGGACAGCACTCATAGGGTTACGATTGCTTATACCTTCGGCACAGTAGCCATAGGGTTACGATTGTTTATACCTTCAGCACAGTATCCATAGGGTTACGATTCCTTATACTTTGAGCTCAGTAGCTATAGGATTACGATTGCTATACGTTCAGCACAGTAGCCATATGGTTACGATTGCTTATACCTCCAGCACAGTAGCCATAGTGTTACGAGTGCATATACCTTCAGCACAGTAGGGTTACGCATTTCGTGTTATACTTACTGTGGTGTATTACAACATTGTGTGCATACTGCGTGCTTTGATTACCATAACTCACTATAAGGAGAGAGGCCAATTGTCGTCGCTTAGGAGAACAGCAGGGGTTGTGGACTATGAGCCTGATTCTAAAGCACGGGGTTGCATCATTCATTAGTGTCTTGCTCAAATAAATCTACCACTGTAATTACTTTGTGATTTGAATATGGTAAGTGTGTTTCATGTTTTTTTAAGTTGATGGCTGGCAATAACATGTGAATTAATAGATTGGTTTATGAATTGCTTGAAATTATACCAGGGTGAAGAATGTACACGCCAACAGTCACAAGGAAGAAAACACACCTTGCTAACCTATGATACGCTAGAGTTGCCTGATGTTAGACGGAGGTAGCGACTGTATTTTCGTCAACCTCGCATAGGGCAATATAACTCGGGCAAAATCGGGTTTAAGTAGTGCTTTGGCACGGCGCAAGGTTCGTCGACGGTCCGTCGTCACGGCAGTTCTCTCCGGACAGTCCTAGACTGGTCGATGGTCACATACAACATAATACACATCTACATTTCATAACGTCATAGATACTTTTGTCCTATTCTCAAGGCAATGACGTCATTATCGCGTGTACGCAATGAAATCGCTCCCTTTTTAACCCATTTCCCTCGTTTTTTACCACTTTTTTTCTTCAAATTATACTCAAAAGTGAATGGTTGAGAAAAAAGAGCGCTCAAGGAATTTCAAAAACTAAAGTACACATCAAAACGAAAAATGCCTTCTTAAATTCTTCTTCCTCTTCTTCTTCTTCTTCTTCTTCTTCTTCTTCTTCTTCTTCTTCTTCTTCTTCTTCTTCTTCTTCTTCTTCTTCTTCTTCTTCTTCTTCTTCTTCTTCTTCTTCTTCTTCTTCTTCTTCTTCTTCTTCTTCTTCTT
>JAIGNY010000365.1:1385000-1555000 GCA_020152595.1 Chiridota heheva | reverse complement strand
AGATGAACTTAAAGAAAAGTGAGTTCAAATCAGAAAAACTTGGTAGAACAGTTAACGGGTAAGCAATTTGGGAAATTGCAAATAATTTTAAGGTTTGGATTTTGCCTAAAGGTTTTTCCAAATTTGTAACATATGTTTAATTCGTGACAGTTTAAGGACATAATTTAATCGAAACAAATCCTCGTGGTGATGGAAAAAGGAGATACCCAGGTAAGTAAAACTGCCGTTGCAAATACGATAGATGTAATCATTGAAATGATTTGGACATTCAGTAGCATAGGGCCCCAGTAAAAAAAATTAAAGGTTTTTCAAAATTTGCCTGAAGACCAGAAACAATTTGATAAATTGCAAAGAACATGACGAACTTCTCGAAGGGAAGCGTCGGAACCATCATAAATTATAACCCTATCATTGGCATACTGGGAAGTGTCTGAACCATCAGAGATTATAACCGTATCATCGGCATACTGGGAAGTGTCTGAACCATCAGAGATTGTAACCGTATCATCGGCATACTGGGTAGTGTCTGAACCATCAGAAATTATAACCGTATCATTGGCATACTGGAAAGTGTCTAAACCATCAGAGATTATAACCGTATCATCGGCATACTGGGAAGTGTCTGAACCATCAGCGATTATAACCGTATCATCGGCATACTGGAAAGTGTCTGAACCATCAGAGATTATAATCGTATCATCGGCATACTGGGAAGTGTCTAAACCATCAGAGATTATAACCATATCATCGGTATACTGGGAAGTGTCTGAACCACCAGAGATGATAACCGTATCATCTGCATACTGGGAAGTGTCTGAACCATCAGAGATCATAATCGTATCATCGGCATACTGGGAAGTGTCTGAACCACCAGAGATTATAACCCTGTCATTGGCATACTAGGAAGTGTATGAACCATCAGAGATTGTAATCGTATCATCGGCATACTGGGAAGTGTCTGAACCACCAGAGATTATAACCTTATCATCAGCATACTGGGAGATCTTAAAATGAGAATAATCAACATGAATACCGTTAATATTACCATAACAATTGATTAATACATTTAAAATCTCATATTATATTATAAATAAATACGGGTTAGGAGGACGCCTCTTGACACTTTAAACAAGTAGAAACATAACCATTGTTTGTTTCACACGTGGCTGCATTTTTGTAAAAGGTTGTTTGCCAGCCAGTGCACCACAACTGGTTATATAAGGCCGTGACTTTGACTTGCTTGTCGATGTTATGTCTGTCCGTACGTCGTTCTGTGTTCTCGTCCGGGTCGTATTAAGCGTTTCGTGATAGCATTGTTACTATCATAACCGATTACGCAGGTGACGACCCCGTCGTTGTAGTTGTGTGTTCACTCGTCGTCGTCGTCGAATTAACGAGGGACCGAAGTTAAGGTAAGAAAGAGTATTGAATATAAAATTCCAATCAAGGCAATCGAATGCTTTCTCATAATCTAAAACTAATAGAATACCAGGTGTAGAACTGTCTTTGCTAAAATAAATAATGTCGTAAACAATTCTAATATTTTCACCAATATATTTCTCTTTAATAAAGCCTGTTTGGTCATAACTGATTATTTTAGATATTACACGTTTAATCCGGGTAGCAATTGTTTTAGCTGCAATTTTATAATCAACATTGATTTTTCAAAAATCTGGGGTCTTTGTTATTTTTAGGAATTAAGCTTATACATGATCTGGTCATCAGAAACAAAACCATTATGAAAACAAAAGTTAAATGAGCTAATTACCAATTCACCCACCTCACTCCAAAAAATCTGTAAAATCTGGGGATACCATCAGAACCAGGTGATTTATTAAGGGACATTAGAAATAAGGACGTGGTGCACTCCTCTAAAGTAAGGTACCCCTCACAACTAAATCTTTCATTCTCCAAGAGCTTAACATGATTAATATTGAAACTATTGTACAAACGATCAGAAGAATTATTACTGTCCCGAGTTTAAAACAATAGTCCAACAGTATAAAAATAAATAGTCCAATCTACAGTGAATAGACTGGTCGATAGTGGAATGCCAGGAAAAAGCCTTGTGTTTAGGGTTACGGTTACGCCAGATATCACATAAGTGAATAGCTACATAGCATGAATTGTCCGCAGCGAACACTAAAATTTGTTTGTGGGAGACCCCCAGCTTATCTAAATCTAAATTCATTACAAAATTGAAGTCCCCACCCCAAATAAGAAAGTCCCAAATATTATTATTACTAGTAATATAGTCCGATATTGTGGAAATAACATAAGCATTGTCTTGGTTAGGGGCATGTTGATTAAGGCAAATTGTACACCGTAAATAAAGATACAAATTATAATAAAACGACCATTGTTATTCTCAGTAACTTTCTTAATATAACAAGTAATAGTAGGCTTAATAAGGATGGCAGTCCCTCTACTTAGGTGTTTTGTTGTTGTTGTAAGTGTTGCTGTGGCTGTTGTTGTTGATGTTGTAAGTTTTGTTATAAGTGTTGTTGTTGTTGTAAGTGTTATTGTTGTAAGTGTTGTAGTTGTAAGTGCTGTTGTTGTTGTAAGTGTTGTTGTTGTTAGTTGTGTTGTTGTTGTAAGTGTTGTTGCTGATGTAAGTGTTGTTGTTGTTTTAAATGTTGTTGTAAGTGTTGCTGTGGCTGTTGTTGTTGATGTTGTAAGTGTTGTTATAAGTGTTGTTGTTGTTGTTGTTGTTGTAAGTGTTATTGTTGTAAGTGTTGTAGTTGTAAGTGTTGTTGTTGTTGTAAGTGTTGTTGTTGTTAGTTGTGTTGTTGTTGTAAGTGTTGTTGCTGATGTAAGTGTTGTTGTTGTTTTAAATGTTGTTGTAAGTGTTGCTGTGGCTGTTGTTGTTGATGTTGTAAGTGTTGTTATAAGTGTTGTTGTTGTTGTTGTTGTAAGTGTTATTGTTGTAAGTGTTGTAGTTGTAAGTGTTGTTGTTGTTGTAAGTGTTGTTGTTGTTAGTTGTGTTGTTGTTGTAAGTGTTGTTGCTGATGTAAGTGTTGTTGTTGTTGTTTTAAATGTTGTTGTAAGTGTTGCTGTGGCTGTTGTTGTTGATGTTGTAAGTGTTGTTATAAGTGTTGTTGTTGTAAGTGTTATTGTTGTAAGTGTTGTAGTTGTAAGTGTTGTTGTTGTTGTAAGTGTTGTTGTTGTTAGTTGTGTTGTTGTTGTAAGTGTTGTAGTTGTAAGTGTTGTTGTTGTTGTAAGTGTTGTTGTTGTTAGTTGTGTTGTTGTTGTAAGTGTTGTTGCTGATGTAAGTGTTGTTGTTGTTTTAAATGTTGTTGTAAGTGTTGCTGTGGCTGTTGTTGTTGATGTTGTAAGTGTTGTTATAAGTGTTGTTGTTGTTGTTGTAAGTGTTATTGTTGTAAGTGTTGTAGTTGTAAGTGTTGTTGGTGTTGTAAGTGTTGTTGTTGTTAGTTGTGTTGTTGTTGTAAGTGTTGTTGCTGATATTAGTGTTGTTGTTGTTTTAAATGTTGTTGTAAGTGTTGTTGTTATTTTGCAAGTGTTGTTGTTGTTGTAAGTCTTGTTGTTGCAAGTGTTGTTGTTGTAAGTGCTGTTTTTGTTGTAAGTGTTTTTGTTGTTGTAAGTCTTGTTGTTCTTCTTCTGCTTTTAAGTCTTGTTGTTGTAAGTGTTCTTGTTGTAAGTGTTGTTGTTATTGTTGTAGGTGTTGTTGTTGTTGTAGGTGTTGCTGTTGTTGTTAATGTTAGTGTTGTTGTTGTAAGTGTTGCTGTTGTTGTAAGTGTTGTTGTTGTTGTTGTAAGTGTTGTTGTTGTAAGTGTTGTTGTTGTAAGTGTTGTTGTTCTTGTAATTGTTGTTGTTGTAAGTGTTGTTGTTATTGTAATTGTTGTTGTTGTAAGTGCTGTTGTTGTTGTTGTTGTTGTAAGTTGATGTATCTTTAGTGTTTTTTTTTTTCAATTAGAACATGTCACCCTCTAAAGTAAAGCAATTTCTTTTAATGTGTTTGAAGATCAGTCATCATGTTAACGTTAATATTAATATAAAACAATAATGCAATCCACGTAGTTACTGATTTCAACACAACTTGTCACTTGGCAATGACCTGTCTTTTATTTGATTGTGGGTCATACTGTATATCAGCCTTGAAGCTTTGACCTTATAACAGTCACCTTTGGCTTTCCCATCACAGCAAGGCAATAGTTCCCAGTTAAATTACAACAGCTTACTGATTCTTATATCAACGAAACTTTAGATACATAAACTGACCTTTCTGCTGAGTTGTTTGAATGGGGTGAATGGGACTTTGCACATTATGGGAGCCTTAGATGTCAAAATATACGTTTGGTTTGAACTGCTTTTAAACTAATAATAAATGACGTAGTTTATGACGTCAAAGCGAAATCTCTTTTGTAATATAATGTGTAGGTGTAGATGTTGCTTTCAAATGGGCCTCATTCTAAATTTTGAGATTTTATACAATAATTTTCTCGTGGTGGATCATTTGTACCTGATAATGCTCAAAAAGAAAGTTTTAGTAAAGTTCTTCAATGTTGCAACTAGAAAAGTTACTTGATGTGAATCCACGTAAATTTCACAATTTACAAATTGAAGATCACAGGTAGTATTAACGTTATGAACAAGAATCCATCCACTAACTATTTGTATCACTTATCAGGTTGCAAATCATGTAAAACAATAGAAAAAGTATTGTCTTGTCCAAGAAACATGTTTATAGATTAATAGCTTCCTTTGGAAATATGAATTCCTACCAGATGTCAAACTATGAGTTGTTTCAGACCGTGATGTAGAATTCAGTTACTCCAGCTCAAGTTCATCATGCTCCAACTCGATATCATACTGCGACGTGTTTTTACGGTTCCCTTCTTCACATTCACCACACGCATTTGTGCAATCTAAACCATGTCGCCTACAACAACACCTATTCGTGTCACAGAGACCTTTACATTGGCATCTGACTATTTTTAGTATAGACTGTGGAGCGGGCGCAGAGTCCATTGTCAAAGGTTCCAGACTGCCTTTGCTCAGCCGCCATCCCCAGTCCTCTGGATTCAAGTTGACATGTTCTTTCCCAATCCATTCCTGAGTTTGGTAATAAACTCGATAAGAATGATATTTTGCAGAATCTGAAGTCGGTGGCAAGCTTTGAATGTCAACACTTTTGATATTTTGGGCTACTTTTTTGCTGAATATTTTCATGCGCAATGTGTCCAAGTTGTTATCATAACTTCCACCATAAAGAGATACTATAACCTTCTCTTCTGCTTCACGAACTATCTCAGTCGTCATACCCTCGGTACAGAAGACATCTGCATATTCTCTGAATTTTGAGCATGCCTGGATCTTCTTTAAAGCCGCACTTTTCCCTATTCCAAACAAACTGGATGTGGTATCGCACCCGCAAATACCATGCACAAAGGGAAGAACACCAGTCACATGATCCCCTAGCCGTTCCCTAAGTAGGCTGATATTCCATGCTGAAACTTTCGCAGCAGTCTTTTCTGTTCTGAAGAACAATCCCTTTGTCGTTGGTGATGCGAGATGACAAAGTAATACCAGCAGGTCAGTATCCTCGCCGATGACATGCGTTATTCCTTCAGCGGCATACCTGACTCCTTCTTGCGCGATCATTAAATCAGCATCTCCGCGTGCTCGGATAACTTTAATGTCCCTCGACATCATTTTGTCACTTAGCAAATCGATAAAAGATTTCTTATTCTCTGTATTTGACAAGAAATGTTCTTTCTTCGATTTCAGTTTCATCTTAGGTGTGACGTAAACCCGTAGCCCAACTGCACCTTTACATCGTCGTGCATGTGTGACATCCTTTGTGGACGGATCACCGTATCCGTCGAACACGACAATTGGTTTGTCGAAACATGTTTTGACATATGTGACATACCTTTCGGCGATCCGCTCAAAGGTTTCATCTTTTCCCAAGAAAATCTGTGAAGCAAGTATCCACCGTCCAATATGTTAAATTGTGCATTGGGGGGCTTTTTCGTGAGTTCTTCTTCAGACAATAGTTTTGAGAAAGCGCATGCAAGTTGTGGTTTCTTAGCCTGACGAAGTTGCCCATTCTTGTCGAATAGAGCAGGTGGATACGTGGAGAGCTCAAAACGGAATAGCTCATTCAAACTGCAATCTGTGTTGTTTGCTATTAACAACAATCTTTGGAAAAGTAGTTGGGGATCTAAAAATACCTTTTCACCAAGTAATAAGATTTTCTAACCAAGTGTTTCAATTTGATCCTTCTTTTTAAATGAAAAGGTGAATGCATCTTCTTCTTTCATTTTTTCAATTATGTTTGTTCCAACTTCTTCGGCATCCTGTGGATTTGCTGTATCTGAGCCACTAATTCCAGTAGCTATGTTATATAGCTCCTCTTTATCTCTAAAGGGATCATGACACTGGAAAAATTCGAGAATGGTTTTACAGTCCTTACAATCTCTGCTTATTCTTGCTGATGACATTTCTTTGTGTTGTTCATTTGTGATGAATTCTTTGCCAGTGAGTTTCTGCATAGCTTGGTTCACTTCAGCACACGAAGGTAAAGCTAGAAGCCATCTTGTACGTTGGTCTTCTTCCATGCCTCACCCTCGAATGAGACCACCATTGGTTTTTAAATATCTCACTAGAACCTGCTCGATGATTAGGTCTGGGGCCAAACCAGCCCACAAGCGATCGGTCCTACGAAGAACAAAGTCACCTGCTACGTAGCTCTGAAACACATCTGGATTGCTTTCTTTAAGATCCACCATATCCTGGAGATATAAAGGAAGCGACCTCGCATAGTTATCATGTCCTGTAGCCGCGAAAAACGGAAGCATCCTCTGGAGCGTGTTTAGATATAGCATGAATTGTCCTGTGCGTTGGGCTTTAAGCATTGCCCTCTGAAGGTCAACCATGTCCATGTATTTTAGCCCTAATTTTTCTGTTGGTTTGGCAATCATCATCTTCTTTTCTGCATTCAAAACTTGCTCGATATTTGTAATTGAGTCATGATTGGTTTCAATACTACTCTCGTCATTTGTTTCCATTAAATGGTCATATGTTTGCAAAGCATTGCAGAGATCACTTTTTCAACAATCTCAGATTCATCTGACGGAAATGTAATATCGTATGCCTTCTGTGTAATGATAGCATTTAGGGCTGTATCCACAAGGAAATTTCCACGCAATGCCCTGGAATATGCCTTGCCTGAGAGCATATGAGTGACAGCGTTTTCTGCATAGACAAGCTCTAGAACTTCTTGAAGTCCAGTCGATCTCATTACATGTCCGATGCAGCCAAGGAAACTCATGTTGATGTGAAATCCTCCCAAATTCAGAACGATCTTCTTCAGATTACTCGTTGTGTCTTCTTTTGCAACTATGATCTTGGCTTTTCACCACAACGTCTGATCAAAAGTGATAACAGGAGCTGTCTCATGTCTCCGAGCTTCATTACAAACAAAATGCAGGGTGGAGAAGATACAGCTCATGTTTGTTGGATCCAGATCAATCATGGGAAGAAAGTGGATTGATGACTTCCCTGGGTGTGTTCCTTTGGTGATTGATTGCATCATTCCAGACCAGTTAGAGCGATGTGCTCTCAGTGGCCAACTGATTTTCCAAAGCAAGTCAAGTCCACGTCGGTCATCACTGGCACATATTGCGGGCAATTTTCTGAACATAAGTTTGGCTGCGTTGGTCGAAGATTCCTTGTAATACGTGATCGGGACCTTTGCATGCGTGAGATTGATGTTAGTTGCCTTGATTCTTGGTATTGCTTTGGTGTTTACACATTCAGGAGAAGATGTCGCTATCATACCCATTCCGTGGAATGTACCACGTCCATCTAAAGTACGAATGTTGTGATCGACATTGTCTGCTATGTAGTGAACAAAACGTCCAGAGTAGGATGTATTCACATCGGTACTACTGACTGATGCAGCGCACATAGAAAATCGTATTGCTTCTGTATAGGACAAAGAGAAGCCTAGTCGATTTAAACTATCAATGAGAAAACGAGAGCCAAAATGGTATAACATCTGTACTGCTAAACCAAACTGTAGTGGAGCGAATATGCCTCTTGGTCTGCATTGTTGCATGATGGATTGTCTGCCCGATCACTTCAATCAAGAAAATACGGAGACTCTGGGGAAGATACGAAACATTTTACTGGACAGACATCAAATCGGAAGACTTTGGATATGTATCTGTGGAATTGTTGATGTTCTTTATGTCATTTCTTATCAGCGCTGCTGCTGTCTGAATTATTCGACGTTTTTCAGATTCTTCATCGGAACTTTTGGGAGTGTCATAGAAATCCTACAAGATCTTCGCAACCGATTGTCGAATTGTTATGACATCGTTACGACCATTCACGTTGGTTATCACTACTGCATCCCCCAAATGTTCTTTTAACTTCATTTTAGTCCACTTTGCGCCGTACGGATGGGGGAAATGGTCTGACATTCTTTTAACAAGATCAGCAACGGTAGTCTGTTCATCATCGTTCTAGATAAACTCATCTAAAACCCGTATGAAGGCCTCTTCACGTGATGTATCGACACGTCGACCCAACCGTGGTCATTTTATGTTAGCTGTTTCAGACTGTTGGAACTTTGCAGGGATGTTTTTCTTTGTACCAAAGTTTACATTGCACACTTGATGATAAATTGCATCTACAGCCGGAAGATCACGTGCCACAACAATTTTTCGCCGAACAGACTCTGCCCATTCATCACTACGAGTTTCACATGTAGATAACAATAAAGATTGAAAGTCCCAGGCTCTGACAGTAAATACGATGTCATCTTTCACACTTTTCTTACCGCAAAAGAAGCAGTGGTCATAAAATTGAAATACTGGCGTATTCGACCGGAGATTTGGCATGGACGCTACACCACCACAATTTCTCTTTCTTGACCCAAATATGTCCTTCTTATTTGTATGTCGTTTTCTACATTCCACGTGGAATAACTGTCCAGTGGACACCGAAATTGTCAAAGCCCTTTCAGCGCTGGCAGCGTTAATCCCAGATGCTCCTTTTTCAGTAATCTTAATGATTTCTCTGCCGTCATTAAGATTGTCACCACATATAATACATTGATTGAAAGCAAGGACATCTTTGTTTGATGTGCTCCCAGACATGATTGATCTAAAGGCGAAAAAGATTAATACCATTAAGACTCTAGTAGAAACATTGAATATATTTCAACAAATTGAGCACATTGCTAATGGCAGTGGAGTAGCCAGGATTGTCATATTGGTGGTGCAATGTTTTGCATGGAACCACAACAAGCAGGGAAAGGCCGATGTCCCGATGTGCTCCAATCAGCGATAACCGGAAAATTTCCCGAAATATATGCATACCGACACAAGTTTAAATAATAAACTCAATTTTCCTGGTAAATATCTATTAGCTTGAACCCTTAAATGTTCATTTTTTTCTCATGATTGTATACATGTTGCTTCGGGTATGATAAGAAGACGAATATACGTACCTTTTTTGGGTGAGAAGTACCAGCCACGTGAATGTGTTGCATGTGTCACACGTTGGGTAGCACGTGTCTAGTGTAAATCACTGCCACGTGCTGCAAACAGGTTGTACTAGCCTTGGTGGGCATGTTTATGTTGTTTCGTAATGATATTGCTTGAAATCGCAAATTATTCCTTTGAAATTACTTTTTATAGGCAATGCATATTCATTTTTAGTTGAATGGTGATTTGTTAGGCCTATTAACATAAAGTTGCAGCATTTCAGATATTGATGCTTTCAATACGCTAAACCGGATAGGGAATTGTAATAAAGTTGCTAATGTCTGTGTTTAAGTTTTCCCGTTTTGACACTTTATACTATGTATTTTGGCTGTTATTAAATACTGAACGATGATAAAATTAACTCTCTAGGCTCAAGCGATTTTGACGAGAAAGACTGTATGTTGATACCAACCCCGCCCCCCCCCTCTCTCCCCACCTGCTCTCCCCCGCCCTTAACCCACACACGCGCCCGACACACCCACATGACTTCTCCGGCCTTTTGCAATGTAATACAAAACTAAAATGGGAACTCATCGGCACTCTTCCAGTCGATGACAAAAGCATAAAATAATTCATCGGAAAGGCGAACCATCCGTCAGTAAAATCTTACACTTAATACCCCAATCAAGGACGCCCACTGGCACCATTTTACCCCACCCCCATTCACGCCATCCTCCAACCATATCCAACGAATGCTTGTATCATCCTTGCTTATAGGTTTTTTGGAAATCATTTTATTTCATCAAGGAAGCATTACATATTTACAACGTGCGTTAAAACTTTCTTAAGTGAAATATTACGTATTCGATGACGCAATATATTACGTTAACTATTACGTAATCACTAAAATTGTCATTAAACGTGATGAAAATCTCCATCCTTTTGTTCTTGTGCTAGTTTAACTTATTTGTTGATGGTTTTATATTAAAAAGCAATGTAATTATGTACCATATTGTTAATTCTTTATGTAATATTGGCATTTAAAGTTCATTATGGCAGCCATTTTGTTTTTATGCAAATTAGGCATTGTGCAGATGACAGATTTTGTCCGATTTTCAGTATAATGTTGTTGAAGGTGTCCCTTACAAAACCCACCAAAGATACCTAATGTTGCAATTTATTCTAGGTTCAGACATTTCACGTCTTTATTGACTGGACTATTAACCGCAGGTTTGTTTATCGAAAAGGTGTTAAGAGAAGGACGGATTTTAAAAGTCACTCAGAATTACGCTGCTGAAAATAGTGCTATTTTTACGATTTCTGCACCAAATGAAATAATTAAACCAGTTTTCAAGGGATAAATGAACGAAGTAAGAACTCGTTGACGTTTAAATATTCAGTTTTGATAAAATTACAGCATTTTTTGTTGACTTGTCTCAACTACCTGTGTGGCCGACTTATTGCGTAATACCTTTTCAACTCGTTGAAAGAGTGTCCTTCGAACGGGACGAAAATGACACTGGCAGTTTCATCCCATCCATGTTTCAAGGGGCGCTTTCTTCAAATGTGGGCGCAAACGCCTGAGAATTTGAATATTTCGCGGTAGAAGACACTGTAACGCGGCTGATCGTTTGGTTACAAAATCAATCGATTTAAGCGTATCAGGCGTGCGCAACACTAACATTATTCCAAATGCACCTCACAGTCTATGCATAATGCACTGACCTTTGGGATTTCTACGACTATTCATTTATTTTAGATTTATTTTAATTTTTCTTGACGCCAGGATGTCCTGTAAGTATTCATAATTTTAACATTTCTTTAGTTTAGCACACAGTGGTCGTAAACATTTTCAATTTCGTTGAGTTCTCTGTAGAACCTGGCAGACTAGCCTAACTTAATCTGTATATGCGTAGGCCTAAGTGTAGGCTCATATCACAAAAGAACGTTAAAATTGCTATGTTCTGTAAGAAATCAATAGAATAAATAGCCGAATATAGTATGAAAAGATAACTGATTAATTTCTTCGGCATTTTAAATACATATCTAACGAAAATATTTTGAATCTTCACATTATTTTGTGTATTTTCCCCTAATTTAGGGCACCCCAAATTCCAAGGAGTTGACATAAATTAATCGAAAAGTTATTTTGACTGGCAGGTATCATCTGAATTACGTAACCCAGAGAAAGGGCTTGTTTAATGAATTAAGTTTTGAATTTTCATTTAACTCCTACTTAATTTCATGTGCCATTAGCATCAATCTGAAAACAGAAATTAACACTTGAATTCTGAACCCTCAAAAATCAATAGTTTTAGACATGGGGCACTAAATTCGATACCATATTAGGTATTTTCGTTAAAAAATGAACCCAATAAGTATTACCTTGACTGTTAAAACCCATCACCACCACCACCACTATCACCAGGACGACGAGGATTGTATTATATTTTATTTTTTGTAGCGGGTTAGCCTGGAGTCGGATTTTTTTATGGATTCCCCCCTTCTTCTCTCACCACCTTGCAAAAAGTCTAGCGTGACGCCACTGGGGGAGGTGTCATGTCTACACTCATGTATGTACGCCTCTGCTTAAGGAGCGTTTATCTCCAGGTCTTTGCAAAATGTACTAAGAACGTCAAGAAGAAAGTTTCAAAATGACTGAATCAGCTAAATCTGTTATTTAATCAACAGATGGACAGCAAACGTGTACTTGGATGTTTAATGTTCTTTGCTGCCGTTTACTTTATGACGAATTGGAATTTTCATTTACCTCATGAAATGAGAACATCAAGTAATGGGTGAGTAGAGTCAGCTTAATGGATTAGTTCAGTGGTCAAGTAAGCAATTTTCCCACATGTCTTATATAAAAGAGAACCTCGCAGTAAACAACTTGAAATCATAATGAATTATATAATAAAATACATTAAGACTTTCAAGATTTTGAGAATGTGACGTCACAACTTGTATGATTCCAGTAGGTTCTACACTAATGATACAGAATTTAAAAATTGAATATCTCCTTGCAGCATTGACGGAATAAGCTTTTTGAATGCTTTCCCATGGGCTTTTGTTTTGTTCTTTTCTTTTCTTTATTTGAAGTCTTTGTTTCATATTGCTTAGCCACTGAACAAATCTCTTTTAGTCAACTTTAATATTCTAAAGGACGTCTAGACGTAAATATCCAGATCTTTGACTGTTAGTGGGGTGGAGTGTGTTGAGCGTGACTTTTGGTCCCTACGTTCATTTCCGATCTACCATAACCTACAGACCAATGCATTTAATCAGGTTTAGCCTGAAAATGCTAGTGGCAATAACAATAGGGTAAAACGAGTAAGAAAACATCCCAGCAAACACTATCAAGAAATACAAAGCATTCCAACATCCGGCTGGGCCGATGACATCATAATCTGCGTGGTTTGAAATAAAAATGGCAACTCCCATTGTACTATTAAGTAGAGGCATTGAAGTTTTTAATAATTACAACAAATATGTTAGATCGCTTCGGGAGCTATGAAACTTGGTCACAAAAATTGTAATTTCAATTCTATCATATAAAATAACGATTATGTCAGACTTTACAGCGAGCGGTTGATTTGCAGCAATCCTTATAGATGTTGCTCAGAAAATTTCGAAAATAGCGAGAGGGAAATTTTAACGCAGCTAATTAAGATTCCACCCACTTCTAATGTCATCGATAGCGACAGGAGGTAACAAAAGTACGAGTCTCAGATACAAATGTACACATAGTCCTTGCGCGACAAAGGACACAGCGTATCTACCAGATGAAGCACTGAATCAGTTGTTTGGAGTTTGTTCATTATTTTCTTAAATGTTCTTGTATATACTTTCTATATATGTCATTTTGCAAATTGTAAGCCTATTAAACTGTGTTACTATCGGCCACTTATACCCAACCTGTGACGCATATTTTGTCCAGCGATTTTGCGACTTAAATCCATTGGATATAATGATGTCAGGAAAGTAGTAAAACAGGATCTAGTTGGGGTAATGGTAACTATAATTTACAACCTGAAGATAGTTCGAGGAAAAATAATTCAAATAATAAAAAAGTTAAATATACCTAACTTTTATTTAAATACATTAATATTGTTAAGCATGTGAGGATAAGGGCGTCAACCTTTACTACATCAGTCAAAGTTTCTACAAAAGAAATTCCCTATTTTTGAATGCTTTCTTTACCAATTTGTTTTTTAAAGTCTTTTTTCATATAAAATAAACTTGCCTGATTATTGAACTAATCCTTTAAAATAAACTAGGACTAGCATAAGCATTTGGGTTACAATTTCCTTAAAGCTCAGGTAGAAATTTCCTCTGAAAATTGAAAACATTCGGGCAAAATATTATTGGACATATTTCTGTATTCTCATTAAAACCTGTGAAAATGGTCACAAAAGCGTGGAAAGGAAAGACAAATGTTTTAAAGTGTTTTCTTCCATATTGTGCCAAACAGCCAAAAGTAGCCCGGCAAAATAAAGTCTCCTTACAGAAAGTGGGGGCAGCGTCGTAAAATCATTCTAAGATTCACAAAAACACTAACAGATATTAATATTGCAACAAGTGCTCTCCCTGTACCCTCTGCATCTTGAATCACACCAACCAACAGAGCAAATTTAAAGGTAGACTATTTCACCTTGACCAGATAACGGAATAAGAGTTTTGAAGATTTAAATCACCATTTTACTTCTTTGGAGTCCTCTTTCATACGATATAAACTTGCTTGACCCTTGAACTAATCATTACAAAAGTCATGTTAGACTGAGGATCTTTAAACGGGCCACGGGACGCCATGCCGTCAATACGCGTACACGTATTGGCGCCACAAATATTTTTGAGAACATTTTAGTGCGTTCATTTTTTAACTTGACCACTGTGACCGCATCCCCACCCCACCCGCAGCCAAAAACTCTAATGAATCCTCGGATCAACATTTAATGTTTGATCGCAGATTCAATGCGATTTTTCATGGTAATAGTCGTCATGTCGGGGAAAAGAGTCCTTTCCTCTGCCACCGAGTAAAATACGGCCATGCATGTGTGTTGAATATCTGGATTAGGCTAACCATAGAAAATCATAGTTTAAAGGCCATCTATTGTGAATAAAATGTTGCGGCGTTCATTTTATTCTAAAACGATACTGCTTGGCCTACCAATGTAAGTGCACATTGTACCAATGCGTTTCAACCAATCAAAACACAGCAATTGAATTATATTTACCTCTGCCTATTAGAGACGATAACTGGCCTTTAATTAATGACTTGGTCATGGCAATGCAAATATTGAAAAGATATTGTATAATTCACGGGAATATTCCATTAAAGAAATTGATTAACAAATATGATTCAAAATATAAAACAACAAGTTTCGTATACGAGTTTCAGATCTGTCTGTCCCATGATGTGCATATGGAAAGTCTACAGAAGACGGCCGATGCTCTCATCATTTCACTTTCTCAGCTTTTAAGGGTTTTTTTTTTTTACAATTTAAAACAAATTTCTTTAGATAGTAAATAAGTATAGACTTTTTCAAATCGAGTTTGGAACACAGGTGGTGGTTATTGTTCTTGTTGTTGTTCTTGTTCTTCTTCTTGTTCTTGTTCTTGTTGTTGTTGTTGTTCTTGGTGTTGTTGTTGTTGTTGTTGTTCGTGTTGTTGTTGTTGTTGTTGTTGTTCTTCTTCTTCTTCTTCTTGTTCTTGTTGTTGAAGTTGTTCTTGTTGTTTTTTTCTTCTTCTTCTTCTTCTTCTTCTTCTTCTTCTTCTTCTTTTCTTCTTCTTCTTCTTCTTCTTCTTCTTCTTCTTCTTCTTCTTCTTCTTCTTCTTCTTCTTCCTCTTCCTTCTTCCTCTTGTGTTCTTTTTACAGTTACATTCCAATTATTATAATCATTGTTGTTGCTACTGCTGCTGCTGTTGCTGTTGGTGTTGTTACTTCGACCAATCAAATGCTGGGAAAATTTTTCCTTGTTTCTCAACCAATCAGGCAGGTGCGGTTTTAAGGAAAAAGTTATAAGCAGTAATACGCGCGCGTATTACCTTCATGTATACCGCACGTACGTTACAATTGTGCGCTTGAAAACATTTGTCCATACGCTTGGTTCCATAACATGCGTAAATTGTGCAGACGGCCATGATTCAACCTGTGTTTTATTGGTCAATAAGATTCACTCAGTGTACGATTGGTCCAATATCTGAATATGGAGATGTGAATCTCGGCCATGTGACATGAACTAAATTACTTTTCCGGAAATTACCGATTTAGATTTGAAAAGGTCTATAATATACGAGATTGTGCCTTGCTTCTTTTAAAATTCAATGAAATTCTCTTTTGAGGAACGTAAGGGTGTGGTGTAACATCTAGTCTGATTTCAGCCGTTTCTTTCCCATGTTTTAAAAGATCTCTTTCATATAACTGTATAAGATGAACTTGATTGACTACTGTACTTCTTCTCGAAATTGAGTTTAGTATATGAACTTCTTTAATCCTTACTCTACCACGCGGCGATATCATCACCGTTTTGGGTGCCTCGTCTTTGACACTGCCTTCCAGGCGCATTTTCAAAAAAAGTGCCGGTAGAGTAAGGGTTAATAATTCAATAAAATACCTAAATATCGTTGGAGCAGTGGCGACGCCAGCACCACTAACTTGGGAGGAGGAACAATTAGTCCAAAATTAATTTCATTGGATTTCAATCGATCATGTACCCCCTCGTCCCCCAGACAGTTTCTCCTCGGTTTTAAAAGAATTATAAATAATTCGATTTTGCTGAGAAGTGGGGGTCTCTCGTCCCCAGTCCCCGACCGCCGCTATTATGTTTGAGTCATGTGTAAAAACTAACAGCTAGTCTGATTGTAAGTATTTTACAAAATCTATATGTAGGCCAAGTAGGGATAATGAATCTATGTCTTCTTCGCTATCATCATTTTACCATTGGCAGATTGGGGTCGTTGTATCTTTTAACATGAAAGTCATAATATATATTGATTTAAAATACTCATTTTCGTTCCCTTATTTTGCAAGTTCTTCAAACGAACGGACAGCAATCGTACGCTTCAGCAATCCAGCTTTTCTCCGTAAATTTGAATTTGAAGAAAAGAAGAACCGAGACGTAGAAGGCATTCAGAGCATCCGTGTGCAGGTGAATACATACCCAGCTCGCTCTCAGGAGATAAGTAACATTGTATTTTTAAAAACTCGCAAAACTGGTAGCCGGACATTGCGTGATATCTTGCAGCGATACGGATTAATAAGAAATTTGTCTTTTTTGTTCTATATTGGAAACCGTGATGGCAACCTTGGCTACAGGAATAAACTATCGGAAGTTGGAAAACAACCGCCATTTTTCCCTCCACTCGGAGAAAAGATTGGTGATTATGCAAATTACAGAAATTACAACATCTCTGCCACACATATTGAATATTCAAGACAAGATTTGGAGTCTTACATGATGGCAGGATCAAAGTATATTACCATTATTAGGAGACCGACGGGACAATGGCTGTCAGCTTTTTCTTTCTTTGGTGTCAAGAGGTTTATCGGAAAAGAGTTTAAAGATAAATCGCTCCCAGATATACTAGAAATATTAATGAAAGATCCAAATAAATATCGATCGAGACTTAAGGGATCGTATAAACTATACTTCAGGGATAATCAAATATACGATTTAGGGCTCGACACCTCAAAAGGTAAATCTGATGTTGAGATTTATGACCATATCAAAAGATTAGACAAGGAATTTCATCTAGTTATGATAACCGAATATTTTGATCATTCTCTTGTTTTACTCAAGAAACATTTGCACTGGTCATGGAATGACATTCTTTATGTGGCCCGGCATGTAACGCAGAAGAAAAATGTTTTTAAAAGTGGAGTATTGAAACAATTAAATGATTATAATAAGGGTGATAGCATGATGTACGCCTATTTCAATGCCACCCTATGGAAGAAAATCAGGGAATACGGGCAAAATTTTGAAAGAGATTTGAAATATTTCAGGACGTACTTAAACAATATAACAAAAGTCTGTCAACCGGCTAAGAAAAAGATAACAAAGGACCCTTTTACAAACGGAGTAAATGATTTTTGCCTTCAAGCAGATAGTGGGATACAAGTTGATACCATACGTAAAAGACAATATGTGAAATGACAATGACAAATAGGTTGTAAAATAACCTAAATAACAATATGATACAGAAGGAAGATGTGCATTTAAACCAACTTCTAACCAACTTTGTTTTCCATTTTTTTAATGATATTATATGAAAAATATGTCTGTCAACCGGCTAAGAAAAAGATATTAAAGTTATCCTGCCATTCCTTCTAAAAAAAGAGATTTAACCAGTTATAGGTTTTTCATATTCCTAAATTCAGTAATCCGTCAAGAAAGCCTGGAAATAAGTATATTTTCATGATGAAAAAAGACTTTAAAATTGATCATTTATTGCTTGCTCCGAAAAAAGGTTGAAAGGGATTTGTGACGTCATAACAGTTTTTTCACGTTATTTCAGGGACTGCTGATCGTAAACAATGCATCACACACATACTAACCACTTACAAATAGCGTCCTGATTGCGAAAGTTTTTCGGGTTCTTCAGATTTTAATTTGTCATCTTCAAGTTCAAGCTATGATAAAAATGATTTGGAAGTAAATGAAGAACATTTTCATAATGAAGGGATGTCGTTCCTTTTTAATTTGATCTGCTTGCAGACAAGAAAGAAGGATGAGACTCACAACCCTTACACGGGCTCTTACACGGTCCTACAGTACAAAGCTTGCGTAGTCTGCGTGAAATTCTTACTGTTTCGCAAGTAATATTTTGTTAAACATAATCAAATTAAAGTGTTTGCAACAACATCTATTTTTTTTACGTCTAATGGAAATATATAGTTTTATTTATCAATGTTCAAGTCTCTGTCACTTGACGTTTAGTCGACAGTCCTACTTGAACTGATTAGTTCATTCACGCAATCCGTTTGCGTTTTTGCACTTTAATTGAAAGTTTTTGATAAGAAACTGTGAAAGTTTTGTTAGTTTACCTTTTAGCTTTAAAGATACTTTAAGCTTACTTTTTATGGACACATTAATTACAATTCAGTCCTATTTGATTGATTTTTTTCCTTCGATCACATTCCACAAAATATAAATAATAAATTATACAAATTGTTCACCTAATAAAGTAGCCCAGTCTGTTAAGGCTTCGTCTTTTGCAGTCTGGTTCGTACCCCCTATCGGGAGGACAGTTTTGTTCTCCCGATCGGGGGATCCTTTACAGAAGTATCCCACAATGCATTTATCCAATTTCAAAGTTTGTATAGGAATAACATAAGAATCAGACACATTTCGAGCGAGGTGAACTCAACCACTGCGAAGGGTTCAAATTTGTCTTCATGATTTGAAATAATGGCATATGAGTAATCTTTTCAACGTGCGCTTTTCGAGAAATTTGAAGAAAAGCGATGAATTCTTATTATGTGTTACTGTTAGGCAGTCGCCCTTTAACAAGGTTTTCTGAAATTATGAGAAATAATATGGGGATTTGTAAAGATTATTTAGCAATAACTGCGTGATTGTAACGAAGTTGTTTTACTTTCGAGAAATTGAACATGAATAAAGCAAACTTTGTTACAAACATTCAATGAAACAACTGATAAGCGTCTATGACTGAAACTTCACAATAAAAATGGCAGCTTCCATATATCACTGTAAGCTTAGTGCGCATGCTTGAGTCTCCCGATCGAGGGACTTATTAAGCCCCCCGATCGGCGGTACGAACCGAACTGTTTTGAGCGAGAGGTAATGAGTTCGAATCTCACTGAGTCTTTTTTTTTTCTTCCTCTGTTTCTTTCATTTGAATTTGTATTACTCGCGAAACAGTAAAAATTGCATGTCAGAGACAATGCGGTCGGTCAAGCTACTGTTTAAATCGAACAGAACAGGGGTAACAATCTGGCATAAGCTGAATATGACACTGTACCCGGTAAGCCCCGAAAACTCGGTTCATGTCAAGTGCACAAAACACATCCAGGATCGTCTCGTTGTGTTGCCCCTTGCCATTGATAAACGACTTTTAGTTTGAGAATATATATTACTGCATCCTCCAACTACACAACGCTGCGGCATTTTGTTTAACATTTGCTGATGTAATATTTTAGAAGAACAAACAGAGATGATATCGATACTAGTTGTGAAATTTCAATGGCGGACACACACACGTTATACGTGGCATCGATGCATTGTTTACATACAGGCGTTCCTAAAATGACGTCATTGCGTAAGAGCCTTATTGTTGTTTTTTTTGGGTTTTTTTTTGTAAAGGTGACGAAAAATGCATTTTTCTTTTGCGATTTTCTCGCAATCGACTGGGTTTTGTGTAAAAAAAGTGATATTTTTGCAAATCAATTAA
This sequence comes from Chiridota heheva, assembly GCA_020152595.1. NCBI lineage: Eukaryota > Metazoa > Echinodermata > Holothuroidea > Apodida > Chiridotidae > Chiridota > Chiridota heheva. Next base: position 1,535,129 of record JAIGNY010000365.1, on the reverse strand, counting down.
TCCAATTAATATATTTAATGTAAGTTCCGACCCCATGGTAGGACCACTTTAAAGGACCCTTTTACAAACGGAGTAAATGATTTTTGCCTTCTAGCAGATAGTGGGATACAAGTTGATACCATACAAAAAAGACAATATGTGAAATGACAATGACAAATAGGTTGTAAAATAACCTAAATAACAATATGATACAGAAGGTGGGTGTGCATTTAAACCAACTTCTAACCAACTTTGTTTTCTATTTTTTTTTTATGATATTGAAGATTGGTTAATCGTACAAAGTATACTGATCAGCTGGTATAATCAAGATTGATAATTCAAATATAGGTTGTATGCTATACGCGGATGATCTAGGCATATGATTATTATTTTCTCTGAGAGTGCCTATTCTTTACCAGTATACAAAAGCTAGTGAAGGCCAGGCATCGTGTTAACACGGTAATATACAATAAAAGTCAACGTTTCTGATTTTGAACATTGGCGGAAAAGACTTAAGAGTTATAGGAAACCTATACTGGGACCAGGAAGCAGCAATAAGACTTGAAGGAGATTACAGTGAATTTAAGGTAATCCGAAAAGGAGTCAGGCAGGGGTGTGCTTTGTCAACAGATCTTTTCAACATTTACAGTGAGACAATACTTAGTGACATCGACAGTCTTGAGGGGCTGAAAGTTGGAGGCTATAATATAAATAAGCTACGCTATGCATATGAAACGGCACTTATAGCAGAGTCAGAAGAAAAACTGCAGTCTCCTCTGGATAAAGTTGTAGAGGAAAGTGACAAGAGAGGGCTGTCTCTAAATGTAAAAAAATAGAATGTATGGTGGTTTAAGAAAAAGCTATAAACCCATTATGTAGTATACAAAGCCAAGGAGAAATAATTAAACAAGTACAACAGTTTAAGTACTTGGGCTACACACTAACATCAGATAGTCGGTGCATTAACGAAGTTAGAAAAACCTACTATTCTTATCATCAAAGAGTTCTTCGATGTATTCTGACCATCGGTGTAGGATGTCCTCTTTGTCCATGAGGATGGTACCACCTTTTGATTTAATGCAGCCTGTCTGTTTACAGGTACGTTTTCCTGTTAGTTCTCTGACTTTTTCCTGCATATATTACTGTTTATGTGACGTGTATTCTCAATTTCTGTGCACTGTTGATTGATTGAGGTTTCTTTGGCTGTTTGGTTTCATTGCATTTTTTCATTGCAAAAACCGACAACCAATCAATAACCGCTGCAGAAATGACATTAAGTGCACTGCACAATGCGCACATTGTAAAAAAAAAACGGTAAAAGTCATGGCAGCAGTTTTTCCATTAAAAAACCCGTAAATTTTACGGTAACCGTATTCCCCAATGTGAGCGTAAATTTTAATTTGACCGTAAATGCTGCACCGTAAAATTTTGGTAAATCGTAAATTCAAAATACCATTAAAAAAATATATAAAAATAAAAAGCCTTAAATTCATGGCAGCAGTTTTTTTCCATTAAAAACCCGTAAATTTAAGAGTAACCGTATTTTCTATATTAACTGTAAGTCTATTTTAAATGCGGGACTAAATGATATGTTAAAAATACAAAATGGAGCTTGAAAACATCGTAATTGGTTAAGTCAAGAAGCTTTACTTTTCACTATATATATATATATATATATATATATATATATATATATATATATATATATATATATAAAATATATATATATATATATATATATATATATATATATATATATATATATATATATATATATATATATATATATATATATATATATATATATATATATATATATATATATATATATATATATATATATATATATATATAGATATATATATATATATATATATATATATATATATATATATATATATATACATAGATATATATATATATATATATATATATATATATATATATATATATATATATATATATATATATATATATATATATATATATGTATGTATATATAAATATATATGTAAACAAACATACTACATTAAAAAAACTACAGAAAACATACTACACTTAACACACAACATTAAGCATATAACATTACATTCCACAACCTAACAAAACCCACCATTATCCAATCAATGATCTGAAGCAGTGCGTCAACGACAACATTAAAATCTACCAATGAACAGCAAAAGTTGCAAAACCACGACGTTTTGTGGTTGTGATCCACAAATATTAAATTGTCGTATGGGAACATCTTATAAAACTTGTGTACCCTACTTTAGAAAATCACAATATATGAGATGTTTTAAATGAAAATAAAAAACCTGAACTCTTCCGAAAACATTTTAACCAACCAGACCCAATTGTTACTTTTCTCTGGAAGAGCAATGGAAGCCATCGAGTAAACACATGTAAAATACACATTTTAGGCAAACTTACCAAATGCAGCAATGAATGGTGTTTGTGGTGCCTAATTATTCACCAAAAGAGCACCTTCTTATCAAATAAAATTAGAAAAATAGGTTTTAGTTAACCTAATTCTTTTTATTCCTATAACTGCAGAGAGAACACTTTTCAACACAGAACAGCCATTAAGGCACATATGTTACTAGCTGAACCTTGGCACAATTGTTTGGTAATATAAACAGATAAATGTGCATGCTTATGATATATATGGACAAGAACAGGTTGATAATCAATCGTGTAGTGAAAAAAAACATTTAATTCCGAGTTCAATTCTGAATTTTGAAAATAGCAGATGTAGTTTTCAAGCTATGAGTAAGCAAGGTTAGAAATTTTGTAATATATTGAAAATGTGATGTATAAACAAGACAATATCTCAAAATACTTTTTTTTTTTTTTCTTCACTTAATTTGAGACCTTGAAATGTTCAAAATCTCTAGCTTTATGTTGCTTGGGAGGCATGGTAATCCTCTTCATTAAAATGATCTTCCTTTTTGTAAAGAGAAATGGCAGAGGGGTAAAAACAAAGGATATACATAAGGATATACATAGGATATACATAAGGATATACATAAGGATATAGAGACTTCTGTTCACACATAATGAGACTAAGAACAATTTTTGGCATATTTGCACAAAAATCTTCACAAATCTGTAAAATGGCAAATAATTAAACGATTTGATATTCATTTTTTTTGCTTTGTGTATTTTAGTGGATATTAAATCAACAGTTAATGCTGTCTCTGTCCGTAATAACACCTTTAATGAATAAATCAAGTATATGCTAAAAAGAACACTTTGATATTATTGCAGAAAGAGCAAGAACCCAACCTCTCCTTGTATTTAGGATAGTGTGGTACTACCTCACTTTGTAAGCAACAAGTTTATGCAGCAGTCAATTGCCAAACTTATATATACAGTACATTCCTTCTTCGAGCCTTTACCCTGTTTGCTTAGATGAAGAGTGTTCATTTCTATTAGGCAAATATGTATATTTTCCCAAACATGTATATTTTTGAAGCAGAAGAATTCTCCTGAACTAGATAAGGGTACAAATTTGCCGTCTTCGTTGTTTTTAAGGTCAGGATACACTATTGTCTATACTTCTTCAAAAAAAAAGAGAGAGTGTAATACACTTTTAAGTTATTACTAGGTAATAAACTTGTATGTATTCATGATTTCTGATCCAGAAAGCTGCAAAATAATTGCTGGATATATCAAACAATGAAATTTGATTACCTCGAAAGCCTTCACAAGAAGCTTGACGTCTTCCTTATTCTTTAAGAAAACTGCGAAGATGCAACACTGGCATGCAGATTGGTGTTTGCAGCAAGTTACATTCCTGGTCATGGTTGCCCATGTTCTTGAAGAATCTATGAAAACAGCAAATATATCAATCTAACTTGTTGCCCTCAGTGACCGAGTTATGACTGATCAAAGTTTTCATGCGCGCCAAAGTTTGTTTCCTGCAATGCGATTGGTTGAGAGGGGACACACCTCTAACTTGCAGTCCGTTGTTCCATGATATGTGGTCATTGTCAAGTTGGTGAAAATCAATCAACATATTGAGGTTGCTAGGAAAAACAAAGAATATTTAATTATAGCTTTCACCAATCAGTTAACTTGCTTGGTTGCATGTACTGAATACCAATGAACTCGAAATTTGTGTAGGATTTGAGTGTAGCCTTACGCACAGTATGCAACACTGAATTCCAGAAGACGCACTTTTCAATACGCATATTTGTTGTGTGGAGTATGTATACTTGTAAAAGCAGACACACGGTGAAACGAACCGAAAATATTTTTTTACCAAAGTTTGCTCTTTTATTCTCAAAACTAGTTCGTATCTCCTATGTCGAATTAAGCTGAAAGGTGAGATAACATTCCCACTGAGAAATCTTCAGTTTGAGTTTTCTGTGTAAACCAGGTATAAATCACAATGCGTGTACACACTTCTTTTCAAATAATTATATATGAGGTTGTTTTTATATTGGAGCCTTTGCAAATTTGAAATTGAACATAAACAAATAAATAATAGTACGTGTGTGATACGCGGTGTGTGCAGCATGCGTATGATGTAAGCATAAGAAAGTCTATCCCCAAAGGTGCTTTTTGTGCATATGGCATATGGTTTTGGACTTGTGAGAGTAACCATGAATAAACCATAGAAGGTTATTCAAATTTGTCCTATGGTAAAACTTTGAACTTTTAATGAAAGTATTGCATCTCCTGTTAAAATATTTTTGCTGGGTAATTTTAAATACGAAAGATGAGAATGAATAGGGGCAATGGACTTCAGCCATCCTGTTATTTCTCCGTACCACCCTGCTGCCGTGTGAAATTAGACAGTTCAGCTCTGCAGATCTGTCTATCGGCTTGTATGCCAAACAGCTAAAGTGACTTAACCGATTCAATATCTGGCGACAACTGGACTGTACGGAAAGCTGACCTGCATTACCACTTACTTCCCAGTTTTTGATTCGTGCACAATTTATGATATATGTCTGGAGCCTGGCCGAACAGCTCACAATCTTTATGAACTTCTTCTAATTTCTTTCCTACATCTTTGGAAAAGTATATTCCTGCTAGAATTTGAATTTTGAAAAGACATCAAAACCTTTAGTCAGATCTTGTTGCAGCACTTCAAACTCAAAGAATTTTGAAATATTCAAAAAACAAAGGTAAAAGAAAATTCCATGGTCGCCCTGTAATACACCATAAAATTTGCATCTAATATGCAAATTGATCCCTGGGATTTTAAAAATGTGATTAATGTTAAACAGATTTTGATGAAATGTTTGCTACTATGATGGCCTCTACACAGCCTTATACCTTTAATCATTACATCATCAGGTCGAACGAACTTGGACATCGTTGATTAATTCACGGCACCAAAATAGTTGTTTCTGGTACATGAAACATTGACTGATGCATGTTTACTTGAAGTTTCTGGCGAACGGTTGCATCTTAAATACCAAGTTTACGAAAGTTTCCTGTTTACGAAAGTTTCATGTTCATGATACGAATCCGTATACAGGAAAGACTGTAAACATAGTAAATAGTTTCACGATGCGTTTACGATATGTTACGAAATATCCGTTAAGATTTCCTTTGGCAGAAACATCGTTAACATCATCTCGTATATTTACGTTGCATATTTTCCCCCACTCCACCCGGCTGTCCATTTTGGTAGGCTTTGCTTCTCTCATCGATCAGCTGCAGTGGTCCAAGTATGTGCACCATGGGATGATGGGCGACCTTGAGATCTAAATGTGATAATTCAATGAAATGTTTACTGTTTATTTTTGTTCGGGCTTTGCTTAATATGTGGTAAACAAGTTACTATCCAACAGTCCAGAGAACATTCTAGTTGGAAAAAATACAACTTTCAACGTAATGAATTTCTAAAGATATATTAACATACTAGGCCTATTGGCCACCTCAAAGAGCTTTTAGTTCTAAACCACTCTTGTCTGAAGAAAAAAACAACAACATGACTTTCAGTCTTTAAGTTGTAATTCATCAAACTTTTAAAGAATATGCAATGTGTGTGGTATATGAGAGGTGGCACAGCTCAAATTATTTCCGTTTTTCTTTTCACATTTTCAGAGATTGAAGTAGAGATGTGGTTAACATTAAAATTCAATTTGCAAAAAACTAGTATAATGTCCTTCAAAGTAGTGCGACCAAGAATTTAAAAACAATGGGTTGACATGATTGGAAAAATGTGGAAATGTAGCACTAATATCTTACAGATATATCATGAATATTAATATAATTTACATTTGGTTTAAATGGTTTTTAATGGATTTAAATGCCTTTCAACAGATCTTAAAAATTGACAATGATGTTTTTGCCCAAGTTTTTAACCCATAGTGTTATAAGAAAACTTTGATGCTTTAGCTGAGCAGCACTGCATTCAGCAAAGGTTTAGATTACCCCACGGTTTCGCGATTAGCGCAAAATCTTAACGCACTTACTGCGTTAAGCGCGTCTTTTGTTCAGCACCCCTTTCTTGTGCTGCCGGACGGCACCGATATGCCTCCCAGAATCGATGGTAAAACGCGTTATATAATCCAGTCCCTCACCCCTCTTAGTAAACACGTTAAGAAATCCTCGTAATCACTGAAGCAAAACTCCTCCCTACGCACCCCTCTTAGTAAACACGTTAAGAAATCCCTAATCACTGCAAAACCCTCCCTACTTAGTAAACACGTTAAGAAACTGAAGCAAAACTCTCCCTACGCCACGTTAAGAAATCCTCGTAATCACTGAAGCAAAACTCCTCCCTACGCACCCCTCTTAGTAAACACGTTAAGAAATCCTCGTAATCACTGAAGCAAAACTCCTCCCTACGCATGTGTAAATAGGAAGTGCCCAACTTTTCTGCTTTTGAGGACATTTAGCGTATTTTTGGTCAATTTTTTCGGGCATTTTTACGATTTGGGGAAAATTTCCTTTCAAATTTAGGAAGTCTAGCCCGGGCGTAATTCCACTATATTAAAAAGTATCGGCCTATGTTTTACCTCTCTGCTTGACTATATAACATTACGCCCAATTCTCGCAACAAATTTGCAGTCTTTTCACCCGCAAGAACCTTTATTTCTGGCGGGAATAACTTTTAGACGCTGCTGGAAGCAATTAAGAAACCCACCACAGATGGTTTAGTGATTTTACGCATCAGTAATTACACTCCCAATCATTTATATGTGCACAATGGAACTTATTGTAAAGAGCCAGGTATAATGGATTTTCTTACTGCAGGGCCAAGTCATGCTTGTAATGTGGGTCTGAGGATTCATTTGGACTTTAAAAAGGATGTTTACATCAGTGAGTTATAAACACTCTGGTGAGTTTGGTTGCATTAGAATGAAAATTATTATCCAGAGTTATTTATCATGAGATTGGTGCCGAAATATCATATTGTCAATATCATGCCGATTCGGGAAAACATGACCCAGATATCTAGCCGAGTCGACATGATACTGCCCGACTGATGGTGATTTGGCCGACAGGGGTCTTCTCCCACTTCCGCCTCGTACGGCAATGGAGAAGAGGGTTTTTCTTACGTGAATATGAAAAGCTATAAATATGGCCCCATCAGCCCATTCAGCGTTGTGAGTGACCAATGAACAATAGCTCAACAGACTGCTTTTCGCATAAATAACAGACAGCAGCTAAATGATATTGTTCATTTGTTGTGGTCAGCTCTTGTTTATCTGAGGCTGCAGACGATAGTGTAAGCACAGAGGAAGGGGTGTAGCTCCCCACCCCACCTCACACACAATATTTTCAGAAACGATGTAAAGTAACGTGGTATGTCAATTGGACCCGCTCTGCAATTTATTGTATGATAACATCAATTTCAAGGTAGGACCTCCCCCTTACTTCCCCAACACATTTATCCTCCAGCAAATTAATCTAACGACTCCCCCTCGTCTTTATTACATAGGCCTATACCCATCCACTCCTTTAATTGCGCTAGGCTACTTCTCTTAGCTAGATAATTCTTGCTAGATGACGAGATCAGGGAATTTTTCTAGCGAAAATGAGTGTTAAAGATAAGTTCAGTGGTCAGCATGTTCACCTTCTATGAAAGAGGACTTCAAAAGAAACAAAATGGTGAAGAAAGCATTCAAAAATATTATTCCGGAATGAAAAAATCTCATTCCCTAACGGAATGAGATTATTGAATGCTTTCTTCAACCATTCTGTTTCCTTTGAAGTCCTTTTTCATAGAAGATGAACATTCTTGACCACTGATCTAATCCTTTAAACTCAAAACAAAGACTTCCACTAAATTAACGCCAAGCAAACACATGTATGTACAGTGGGGTCGCTTGTTTCTCTTTCAAATGTTTGTGGATTTGCTGACAATACGGGTATAGTGTAATAGAAGGCAGGGATGTCTGCACGTGGGAAGGGAACTTCAGTAGCGTCGCAACCTTAAATCTCGACAAATAATTTCCCGATAGCTGTACAGCTTTACTATTGCTAAGGCCTATAATTAGCAATGGAAAGATCTTTTTTCTTGAATGTGCACGCGATTGTGCGAATCCCCTTAATGTTCAATAGCGAGTTACTTCAGCTGGATCTATGTTACAGCGGAACCAATTGAACAGATTTTGATCTGTTCTTTTTATAATATGTACCAAATTTAATTGAATTTAAGCTGCAAAATGATTTAAACTATATATGAACGTTTCTAAGACCTCTTTTTTCAGTTTTCCATGGGCATACTGATTCGAGGACGGCCCTCTATTGGGTAGGCCCGTATTTCAGTGGTTTTTCTACCTGCTCACCTGTGCGCATTTGTGTATATAACTAGATTGTATAGGGGGTAAAGACGTTTATATTTTCTGTAATTTCTAGATCTTTATCAATAATAGTTTCTTATTTTCTCGATTTTGTTGTCTTAAACGTTCCATACTGCCATACCATGCTTTCAAAATAAGTCACTAACTTTCTTACCGCCCATCACTAATATAAAAATCCAAAAGAAGGTGGAGCCTAAATTGAGACAATAAAATTTCTCTCTAGCGACTTTCAATTTCAATTGTTTGAAGAAAGTGTATCAAAATTTAAAAGTTAACTTTTATTAAGCCTTTTAGGAAATTTCTTGCGATTGATAATTTAGATCCCATCTGACGAAACAACTTGGAAATGTATTGCTCTTTACCACCATGTAAGACCTCCTCGTAAGACTGGGCTGTTCAAATCTTGTGTCATAAACATGACAACCGTGAAAAAATACTTTAAATAACTTAATTTCTACTATGCTTCAGGGATAAAAGACCTACAATTACTTTACATTACTACATCCATTACTGTTCAAGTTATAATAAATTCTTTGATACATTTTAAATACTACTTTCATATTGCAGAGTACGTTAATTAACATAAAATTAAACTCCACTAACTTTTATTTTCCTTGCTGTCTAAAATACAAGGCGTTCCGTAATTTACGCAGCTAATCCATGCAGAGATTAATTTAATTGATTTTAGAACCACGTTACTCAACTCTAAACAAACTTTAAGCTAATTTTACAGGGCCTGTTATATGTCACCCTTAATTCATACCATCCTTTTAAGTTAATCATTGGGATAAATAGCTCCTCCCTAAATCTGTTATAATAGAGAGATCTATAATCTTATCTTATAAGAATAACACATGCAAATGCACACTGAAATAAAGTCCCCTAAATGTATTACCCTCGTTTTCTTTCCGAAGAGAAATTTAGAAACCACTTTGAATTCCGCCTATGAGATTTCGGAGCACTGGCAAGTTTAATGCAGGCTGAAATAAAATCAAATGGGACAAATTTATTACTATCTTTTTTCTTTCTCTAGCGAATTTTGCAATTACTTTGACCACCCCCACACCCCTTTCCCCGTGATCCCCTTTCCCCTCATCCCACCCCACCATCAACACACACCTGATATTTCCCACAAAGGGTATCACCTTCAGAACACTTCCTACAGTCCCGTGTTGGCGACCATCAACAACAATGACCGTCGCCTGCGTATCCGGTTATGATAGTAACAATGCTATCACGAAACGCTTTACGACCCGGACGAGAACACAGGTACGACCTCCAGATATAACATCGACACTTCAATGTCCACGGCCTTTGATAACCAGTTGTGGTACAGTATCTACCCAACCCAGGCTTGAACCCATTCGTGGTCTGTAGACAGGTATGATAACTAATAGCCATATCCTTAATATAAACGTTTGAATGATTGATGCTTGGTGAAATTATAAGCAGTTTAATGAAATCAAATAGGCGGAGTCAAATTAATGCTCTTTTTATAATCATCTTTATTACTTTATTTCAAATTTCATTCTGAAAAATTAAGTTCCTAATTTTTAGATATTTATATGATTATTTTCTATATGGTTTTAGTGTTATAAACTAGTATATACAAACATAACTGAATTTTTTTAAATATCATTCTTTACCGCAAAACGCCTAAGTTTCGAAAACCGGACCATGAAGCAAATAAAGAAGGCGGAGTTATATATGCAAACATTTTAGGATATATTTAAACGTTGTTAGCTTTTGTTTTTTTTATATTTTTTGAAAAATAATATATTTTGTAAATATAATGTGTATAATTTGACAAGAGGTAAGATCAAAGGAAATAAATTTTACTGAGAGATGATTTGTAATTAGTATTAAATAAATTTGTTTTGATTATAAAGTGCTAAATATAATTTTACATGTTTATACAGATTCTCTTGGTACAGTGGTATCACACAAAATAAATACCAATTTTTGAAAATTACTTGTATCGCGTGAGGTAGCCGTCTAGCCACTGTAATTTCTAATGGATAGATATTAAGTTATTATAAGTTTTTTAATGGAGAAATTTAATAATGTATATTACTGGATCTTTATTACATACACCTGTTGACACTGCCGGGTGTGATGGTAAATTTTGCCCCCGTGAATTTGGGCCCCCGGTCATTATTTCCTAAGGAATGTCTAGTGAATTTGGTCCCGTCCGGACTGATTTTACTAGGTACTTTACTGGTTTGTCTGTACGGTTCCTTTCAATCAATTTTGTGTATTGAAGTGATAAGCAAAAACCGAACTTAGTGATATTTATGTACGGAACACAGCGCCATTGTAGAATTTTCCCACGAACAGAAAATATAAGCTCTTCGGTGAAAAAGAAATATAATCTTTTCTTTTGATCTGGGCAGTACCCATCGGGATACATTAAAATAGAAAGAAAAAACGTGCTTTACGCAAAACGGCAGCAAGAATTACTGTGAAGGAAGTAGAGGGCTTTTTCTAGCAAAAGGGGGACATGTTGTTGTCTCCAAATTTACTAGAAAAGAAGGGCCGGGGCCCAAAGTTCCTAGCGGACCGTTTTTACTATGAGGGGGACCAAATTTACTGGATGGCAACAGCTTAATTGTCTGGGGGCCCAAATTTCCTAGGAAATAAGGGCCGGGGCCAACATTTACAGGGGGGGGGGGGGTGATTTACTTTTACACCGGTCTCCAACCACTTGACTACATCCAGTGCCCAATCTGGCAATTTGTAGTTAAAATTAACTTAAATCGTAGAGGTCCATTATTCTATGGTCCGACGTAGCTATATTAGTCTGTTAGTAGGCCTATAGTCATATACTCACAATATATTTTTCGCCATTTTAAGTGGCGTGTGCGGCCGCAGATCAGTAAGTAGTACGAAACTAATCATTTTCCCCATTGAAAGTCATGATGAAAGAATCGCGCCGACGAGTGAACACACAATTACAATGACGGGGTCGTCACCTGCGTAATCGGTTATGATAGTAACAATGCTATCACGAAACGCTTAATACGACCCGGACGAGAACAGGTACGACGTACAGACAGACATAACATCGACAACCAAGTCAATGTCCACGGCCTTTGATAACCAGTTGTGGTGCACTGGCGTGTCTCTCCAACCCAGGCTTGAACCCAGGACCTCGTGGTCTGTAGACATGTATGATAACCGCTACACCACAGTAGGTAGATAATGAACGAATCAAGTTCAGAGCCCTTTTTATACCAGAACGAGAACGAGTTAAAATGTTTTCCAAAAAAGACTATCTTATACCTCTTGAATGAGGAAAGTCTCAATAGGGGTTCACCGGAGGATTTTGGCATTTGTTTTAGGCCGAAGTGAAGAGGTGTTGTGCACCCACATCAAATCACTCAAATTTTAATATGGGTCCACGGTAAAATAGTTCCCCATGAAACTTTTTTCTGAAGCAGATCTCGTTAAGTTTGGATATGCATAGTCAAGACCTATCTATTCTCTACCATTCCTGAAATTTGCAACTTCTCAGCTTCCTGTCCCATGAAACGAGACCTCTCGAAAATATTTATTAGCCTTTTCTCTGAGGGATCTCATATTGAGCTGGCGTAGTAATACCTAATTAGTACTGTGTTACCAGTAAACGAGAAATCAAACAAAGTCAACATACATATAAGCGGGTTAATGTGACAGAAATTCCCGCCAGTTGCTGGTAAATGGTTCCATAACTAGCTCTGATGGTGTCACCTGTATCTTCGTCGCCGTAAGATCATATGTGTAGGTCTAGGTACGTGCCCCCTCCCCCTCCCGTAGCTTTTCTGAAAAATGAGATAAGTGCCCTTTTTAAATATTATGACTCCCTTTTTAAGATGAAAAGTGCCCGTCAATTTCTCCTAAAGATCTAAGAATTGGTCAAATGTGTGCACGTCACGTTTCACAAGAATACTATAAAAGTGCTCCATTGAAAATGAAGTGCCCCTGAAGTAGGGAACTGGCGAATAATGACCGTCCCATACGGTAGGAATGTGTCCCCATTGGAAAAGTGTTCCAGTTTCTAACAATAAAGTGAATTACTTTGTTGTTTTGGGCTCATGTCTACAGACTGGGATGAATGGGGATATAAGGCATATACATATGACTTGGGAAGTGCCCACTAGTTCGTGCCCCCACTTTTTGAAAGCTTCCTACAACCCTGTATAGATGCACTTGTCGCAGCTCAGGGCTGACGAGAGTTTCACATAGATGAGACTCATGGGGGTGGGAGAGGGGGGTTATGGCCGTACGGGAACATCCAGTAGTGAGGGCGGTGACTTTTTTCCCGACTCGGAAATCTATTATAAAGCGAAAATCGCAATGAATCTGTGAATAAACAATAATTTTTCAGTTTCACCACAGTTTGGCTTCGTGGCATTGGTGGGGGGTAGGATGCGGAGTGTTCTAGCCTTTGGGAAAATTTCAGTGAAATTTCCCCAAGTTTTTCGATTTTTGGGAAATTTTCGCAAATTTTTGGGCCACTTTTTGAGAATGTTTCCTCAATATTTGGGAGCTTTCCTTAATTTCCTTAATATATTCTTTAATTTTCGGGAGATTTCTTTCATATTTTGGGCAGGTTTTTCAATTTTGGGGACATTCAGCGTATTTTGGGTCAATTTTCGGGAATGTTTTTTCCATTTCCGGGCAGTTTTTCGATTTGGGGAAAATGTCCTTTCAATATCGGGAAATCCAGCCCGGGAATGATTCCAATAAATCACTGAAATAAAAAGTAGGCCTATGTTAGTCTCTGCCTACTATATGCCGAGTCGGCCAGAAGACATGACCCAGATATCTAGCGGAGTCGACATGATTCTGCCCGACTAAGATGGGTATTCGGCCGACAGGGGCTGCCCCACCCCCGCCTCGTACAGCTAAGGAATGGGGGGATTACGTGAATATGGAAAGATATAAACATGGCCCCATTCAGCTTTGTGAGTGACCAATGAAAAATAGATCAACTTATTTTCCCATAAATAGCAGACAGCAGCTAAATGATATTGATTTATGATATATATATATATATATATATATATATATATATATATATATATATATATATATATATATATATATATATATATATATATATATATATATATATATATATATATATATATATATATGTATATATATATATATATATATATATATATATATATATATATATATATATATATATATATATATATTATATATATATATATATATATATATATATATATATATATATATATAATATATATATATATATATGTATATATATATATATATATATATATATATATATATATATATATATATATATATATATATATATATATATATATATATATATATATATATATATATATATATATATATATATATATATATATATATATATATATATATATATATATATATATATATATATATATATATATATATATATATATATATATATATATATATATGTATGTGTGTGTGTGTGTGGTTAGCTCTCGTTTATCTGAGGCTACAGACGATAGTGTAGGCACGGAGGAAGGAGGTGGCGCCTCCCTCCCCACACACACATTCTTTTTAGAATGATGTAAAGTAACATGGTCTGTCAATAATTGGACCCGTTCTGCAATTTATTGGATGATAACCCCAATTTTCAATGTTGTTTCTCCCCCTCACCTCCCCAACACATTCATCTTCCCGCAACTTCTAACGACCCCCTCTACATAGACCTACACACATCCACTCTTTTGGGGTGCTGGCCACTTCTCTTAGCTGAACAATTCTTGCTAGATGCCGAGATCAGCGAATTTTTCTAGGGAAAATGAGTGTTAAACTTAATAAAAACAAGACTTCCACTAAATTAACGCAAAATAAAATGGTATAAACAGTGGGATCGTTTATTTCTCTTTCAGTTGCTTGTGAATTTGCTTACGTGTATAGTGTAATAAAGGACAGGGGGTGGAACATGCTCCCCATCACCCCCTATCACCCCATCAGCCCTACCAATCACCCCTCCCCATTACCCCTCCCCATCACCCCAATCCCCAATTGAAAAGCCGGCATTAAAACTTTTCACAAATGACTTCAATTTCAAACATTCTCCGTTCTTTGTTTCTATAACTCCTCAGATTCATAGATCCTAATACTAAATTTATTTCCTGTTCTTTGTTAGTATAACTCCTCAGATTCATAGATCCTAATAATAAGTTATTTCCCGTTCTTTGTTCCTATAACTCCTCAGATTCATAGATCCTAATAATAAGTTATTTCCCGTTCTTTGTTCCCAAACTCCTCAGATTCATAGATCCTAATAATAAGTTATTTCCCATTCTTTGTTCCTATAACTCCTCAGATTCATAGATCCTAATAATAAGTTATTTCCCTTCTTTGTTCCTATAACTCCTCAGATTCATAGATCCTAATAATAAGTTATTTCCCATTCTTTGTTCCTATAACTCCTCAGATTCATAGATCCTAATAATAAGTTATTTCCCATTCTTTGTCCCTATAACTCCTCAAATTCATAGATCCTAATAATAAGTTATTTCCCGTTCTTTGTTCCTATAACTCCTCAGATTCATAGATCCTAATAATAAGTTATTTCCCATTCTTTGTTCCTATAACTCCTCAGATTCATAGATCCTAATAATAAGTTATTTCCCATTCTTTGTCCCTATAACTCCTCAGATTCATAGATCCTAATAATAAGTTATTTCCCGTTCTTTGTTCCTATAACTCCTCAGATTCATAGATCCTAATAATAAGTTATTTCCCGTTCTTTGTTCCCATAACTCCTCAGATTCATAGATCCTAATAATAAGTTATTTCCCATTCTTTGTTCCTATAACTCCTCAGATTCATAGATCCTAATAATAAGTTATTTCCCGTTCTTTGTTCCTATAACTCAGATTCATAGATCCTAATAATAAGTTATTTCCCATTCTTTGTTCCTATAACTCCTCAAATTCATAGATCCTAATAATAATTTCCCATTCTTTGTTCCTATAACTCCTCAGATTCATTCCTAATAATAAGTTATTTCCCATTCTTTGTTCCTATAACTCCTCAGATTCATAGATCCTAATAATAAGTTATTTCCCATTCTTTGTCCCTATAACTCCTCAAATTCATAGATCTTAATAATAAGTTATTTCCCGTTCTTTGTTCCTATAACTCCTCAGATTCATAGATCCTAATGATAAGTTATTTCCCGTTATGTTTAAATTAATAAAAGAAAACCCAAATTTTGGTCAGTGTTAAAAAATATACCAAAATAATGCTTGGCAGCTATCACCAATTTATTGCAAAACAAATACCAGGAATGTATGCATATACACCGTGGGTTTGTGCCAGACTTCATAGTTGTTAGTTACGCGAAAGACCTAATGCCTAACAGCCTAATGCATCTATCAGATTATATATACCGTACTGCCGTACATGCTGTATACGGGCTCAATATTTTTAAGAGGAAAAAAAGATAGTTTTGACTTATAAAGATGCATAATTCCTTGCGGAATCTAACGGACTTTTATTTTGGCGAAAAATTACCAACAAAACATGCAAATGACAATGACATTTTTTTTGTTTTTTGTGATGCTTTCCCAATTTTTGTGACCTATCTGCCTATCAGAGATATTTGATTCAAATATCCAATCATGATTCTTCACCCGAATTTTCTTAATTTTCAGAGAAAATTTCTTCTGCACCTCATCTGAGTTGATTTTATCGTTAGCCGTTAGAATTTAAAATGTTGTGATTTTCTTTCAGCTTTTAAGGATGCTATGGTATTTATCCAACAGTCCAAATTGTCTCAATATTCCGTAGGGTAACTTGTCTTTTCGGCCTGTTTATAAATGGTTACGCAAATGCTTATCTGAGTTGATTTAAAGCCATTTGGGGCATCAAAACCATGAAATCTGCAGAGCTTCCGAGGGTTCGCCCATGGACCCAACTTTTTTGGCGGAGGGAAGGGGGGGGGGGGCGATTTATCTCAATTTTCAGGGGAAATTACTTTTCTGTCTGAATAAAAATGGTAACCAAAATGTTTATCTAATTTGATTTAACGTTAACTTTGAACCTACATTTTCTAGGAACTTCTGTGTTTGACTTTAAGTAATTTGGGGGCATCAAAAACAAGAAATATGCAGAACTTTCATGAGCTTCGCCCCCATGGACCCCACCAGGGGCCCTATAGCCTGTTAACGGCATCTGCACCCACGTCAATACGCACACGCTTGCGCGGTGCTTGGCGGCACTTTTATAGTGCCCCATTTTTCTCCTTTGAACTACTGTGCCCCCAAACGAAAATCTCTGGCGACGCCACTGGAAGCGAATTAGGCGAAGAAAAGCAAAGACAGTCTTCTGTGTGACGGGTACGCATGCGCGTGGAATTAGTGGCTGGGTTGAAACTGAGGTTGATCTTATTTCATTTTTATTATTTTATATTTTACGACGAAACCATTAATTAAGTTTATGGCAAAATATGGTTTTAGTATCACAACTGTTGGCTTAAATTTCGAGTTGGTGTCTCCGTAGGGTACTTTTTTCCTCTTGCCCTGTGCCCAATTGAGGACAATTTGCATGTGGAGCAAAACGGCCTTGATAAAATAGATAGCCTACACCTTCCTATCAATGTTAGATTAATCATGCTTATCAAAGTTAAAAAAGATCAAATATTCGAACTAAATTTACATAGGAACAGAGTCAGGAATATAGCCTGGTTGAAGCATGTTGCCTCTGTCATCATCAGTGGTTGAAGCATGTAGCCTGATTGAAGCATGTTGCATTGTTGAAACATGCTGACTGATTGAAGCATGTTGCCTGGTTAAAGCATGCTGACTGATTGAAGCATGTTGCCTGGTTGAAGCATGTTGCCTGGTTGAAGCATGTTGCCTGCTTGAAGCATGCTGCCTGGTTGAAGCATGTTGCATTGTTGAAACATGCTGACTGATTGAAGCATGTTGCATTGTTGAAACATGCTGACTGATTGAAGCATGTTGCCTGTTTGAAACATGTTGCCTGGTTGAAGCATGCTGCCTCGTTGAAGCATGTTGCATTGTTGAAGCATGTTGCCTGGTTGAAGCATGTTGGCTGGTTAAAGCATGTTGCCCGGTTAAAGCATGTTACCTGATTGAAGCATGTTGCATTGTTGAAACATGTTGCCTCAGTGGTTGAAGCATGTTGCCTGGTTGAAGTATGTTGCCTGGTTAATTGAAGCATGTTGCCTGGTTGCCTGATTGAAGCCTGTTGCCTGCAGGGCTGATTTCTAGGGGGCTCAGCGGGGCTGAACCCCCTTATTAAAAATTGACCTAACTTTGGAGGCCCCTCCGAAAATGATAACAAATCAATTGAATGTGATTTTCTTTAATTTGTAAAATATCTAAAATGAAATATCACAAAGGCAAGGATACTCATTACTGTTGTGACTGACGTCATAATCTAAGAATCAAGATTTGATTGCAAACTGATTTTAAGAACTTCATAACTATCGGTAGGAATCTCAGAAGATAAAGCAAATTTTACCGGGGCACATTGTGCTTTGGCCCTCTCTTTGTGAGCACAGAGCCCACCTTGTTAATATTTTTTTTATTTTATAGAAATCAGTCCTGATTGCCTGGTTGACACGTATACCCTTTATATTGTATTCGACAGGCCCATATCCAGCAGTTTGGCAGAGTACGGTACACCTTTAATCACTGGATGAAGAAAACAAATATTGATGACAAATAATGTATACGATAAGAATAGTATGGGCATTAGGTCAAATTATAAGGTCCCGACCAGGATAGTTCCGAATCGGTCCTTTTTTTTCTTCTTTATAAATCGGTGTATTTCCCATTCGACAGTTCCTGCGGGGTATTTCCAGACCATGCGCAGAATGGGTGTGACCAGAGTTTGTTCATTGGGCCCCGATT
Source organism: Chiridota heheva (assembly GCA_020152595.1). Classification (NCBI taxonomy): domain Eukaryota; kingdom Metazoa; phylum Echinodermata; class Holothuroidea; order Apodida; family Chiridotidae; genus Chiridota; species Chiridota heheva. The sequence continues at coordinate 1,516,468 of JAIGNY010000365.1, read as the reverse complement.
AGCAAGCAAAACGAGGCCGCAAATGCAGTCTGAAATAGCATTTCACAGCTATTGTAGATCAAAATAATAATTAAAACATCACTGAAACTTTGCACCTTTGAAATATTGGGCTGTTGGATACGGTGGGCTTGGGGTGGGATGGGGGTGGGGTGGGGTGGGGGTGGGGAGGGAGGGTGGTACATAGGCTATACGTGCAGGTGTTGAACATGCATATTATCCCATAAATACATTTAGAACACCGATGTGTTGGTAACGCCACTCCCGGTTTTCATTTTTTCTTCTGTTGATCGCGAGAAATTTGCGATCGTATCGATCACACATTCGCCGGACCGAACATAGGAGCCTACATTATTGATAACATCACAGAATTTTCGCATTCAATAAGGAAAATTGAATACCGGAAGTGAAGTTTCCAGCAGCGCGGCGTTAGACCTACTTCTAAATTTATTTGTGGGACGATACGATTCTTTTGTACAAGTGGAGTATGATTTGATTGTTGTTGTTGTTATCAATCTGTTGATACCATTTCAAATTAAATATACTCATTCCAGAAATGTCACGGAAATTGTTGTTGTGCTTGAAACAAAAAACGATTATCACTGATCATTTAAGTATTCATATTATTGTATAGCGCCTTTACATCGTTAAAATGAATAAGTTGAGATGAATAATATGATACCGGTCACGTGGCCTATTGCATGTTAATTCATGATATCTGTCGACGTAAAAGGACGTAAAAGGCAATTACCTTTATTCTACCTCTGGCATCGGTGGGGGTGGCGGAATATGCACACATGTTACGGCTCCATCGATACAGTCGCAACCACGGTTAGCCCATTCAGTGGTCCAATGCTCACCGCTCTTTCGAAATAAGTGTTCATCATCAGGATCCGCGCAGCCAGAAGCTTTGCAAACGAACAAGATCAAAACTAGTGACGCACATGCGGTGGTCCATTAGGGACATACATTTTTGTTTTTGAATCTCAAATTAATAATTTGAAATTTCAGAATTTATATTTTATCATTTACCATTTTAAATCAATTATTTGACCTCTGACCTTTAAACTTAAAGTGAAATGTACTATCTTCTGCGGAATACAACCCTACGTCACCTTCCACGAACCCACCTAATACCAACCTAATATCACTAACGGTTTTTGAGATAAATAATACAGTGGTCACGTATGCTTAGCGTCGACATAAAGACGTACTGAGTACAATTACCTGTTATGTATTCTACTGGGGAAACATGCGAACATGTTACGTCTCCATCGATACATTCACAACCACGGTTAGCCCATTCAGTGGTCCAATGCTCTCCGTTCTTTCGCAATAAGTGTTCATCATCAGGATCCGTGCAGTCACCAAGACCACCTTTGCAGACAAAGAAGATCAAAACTAGTGACGTACATGCGGTGGTCATTTTTGCTTTTGAATCTCAAATTAATAATTTGAAATTTCAGAATTTATATTTTATCATTTACCATTTTAAATCAATTATTTGACATATGACCTTTAAGTGACATGTACTATTTTCTGCGGAATACAACTCTACGTCATCTTCCACGAACCCACCTAATACCAACCTAATATCACTCACGGGTTTTCTCGACAGGAAGCGCGACACAAAATTTACCATTTTAATGGATTATTTGACCTCTGACCTTTAATGTACATGCCCCACCTTATGCGGGACACAAGTTCACATTACCCCACATCATCCCACCAAGTTTCAACATGATAGCTTGTACGGTTTTCTCTGTAAACACGACACCAAATTTTGACACATACACACCAATCCACCGACTCACCCACATACTCGCACACCCACCCACCCATGCACCCACCCACACACCAACCCACACACCCACCCACACACACACAAGTACAAAGCCTTATCGCCATATATGCTATATGCTGCGATAAGATGATTATGTTGAGATAAATAATACAGTGATCACGTATGCTTAGCGTCGACATAAAGACGTACTGAGTACAATTACTTGCTATGTATACTACTGGGTTTAGGATCGACAAAACATGCGCACATGTTACGTTTCCATCGATACAGTCGCAAACACGGTTAGCCCATTAAGTGGTCCAATGCCCACCGTTCTTTCGCAATAAGTGTTCATCATCAAGATCCGTGCAGTCACCAAAACCACCTTTGCAGACAAAGAAGATCAAAACTAGTGACGTACATGCGGTGGTCCATTAGGAATATACATTTTTGCTTTTGAATCTCAAATTAATATTTTGAAATTTCACAATTTATATTTTACCATTTATTATTTTAAATCAATTATTTGACTTATGACCTTTATGTGACATGTACTATTTTCTGCGGAATACAACCCTACGTCATCTTCCACGAACCCACCTAATACCAACCTAATATCACTAACGGTTTTCTCGACAGGAAGCGCGACACAAAATTTACCATTTTAATGGATTATTTGACCTCTGACCTTTAAGGTATATGCCCACCTTGTGCGGGATACAAGTTCACATTATCCCACATCATCCCACCAAGTTTCAACTTGATAGCTTGTACGGTTTTCTCTGTAAACACGACACCAAATTTTGACACATACACACCAATCCACCCACCAATCTACATACTGGCACACCCACCCACACACCTACCAATACACCCACCCACACACCAACCCACACACCCATGCACACACACAAGTACAGAACCTTATTGCCATATATACTATATGCTGCGATAAGATGATTATGTTGAGATAAATAATACAGTGGTCACGTGGCTTAGCGTCGACGTGAAGACGTACTAAGTACAATCACCTGCTATGTATATTTCTGGCGGCGGTGGGGGTGGGGGCGGCGAAATATGCGCACATGTTACGTTTCCATCACACATTTTCCTCACACACACTATTTGTGGAGCATGACTATCATCATGCCACTGAATACATGTGCAAACGTTATTTTTTAAGTCTTTATTATTAATGTTCGGAATCGCGAGCCAGAGCTTAATGGCTTACCTGACTGCCTGAATCATGGTCAAAAGTTGTTCAATTCTAGAGGTCGGACATCCGGGGATGCTGTGGTGCACGGCGACGTAACAATGCTTTTTTGACGATCTCAAACTTCACTCAAAGGGGAAAACAAACAGTCGGCCGGAGTTATCATTGCAGTCAATGGGAGACAAACTTATTTTTTGTCATTTTTCAACAAATACTGGACAGAATTTATATTTCTTCAAATATGTTGTGTATTAGAAAATAGTTTCCAAGATATATGAGTACCATTAATTTTCGCTGACTGGGTGGGGCGACACAAGTATTAATAAAAACATCCCATTGACTGTAATGATAAAGTTTCCCCTCCACTGAACTTATAGCAAAACCGTACTGAGCGCGTACACAGTTACGTCGACTTCGACCTCGAGAATATTCCTGAATGCAAATTTCAAAAACCAAAGCAAGTTCGGTTTCAAAGTCCGTGTGAATGGTTAGAACATGGACCCACCCCCGAATTTTCATACCAGTAGGGAGGGCATGGTGATGATTGGAGGCGATTTCTTTTGGCTAATCTCAATTTATTTGCCTGCCCTTTTTAAACTTTCAGTAACTTATAGCGAGTAAAATATTAAAATGATATGATTATTATTATGATATACTTCCCTACGCGTACGTGATATTTGCTGTCGTAGAGCCGTAGAGGTTGGGTATATACTCAAACTGTCAACCATACAACGTGTCAACAACCCAACTTTTTTATTTTTTATTTTTTATGGCAATACTCTTTTAAGGAGTTTTCATAGGGTACCAAGTAGTCTCTTGGGCAGTGGGGACCCCCTCGCCAACATGCAAAAAAAAAAAAAAATCCTGCCGTGTATAGCTGTTTGGCTGACAACGGGAACCAATGCCGTCCGCTACACAAATTTACGACTGATGGAAAGTTAATATATCAGGAAATTGGGGGAGGGGGGGGGGGGGGCGGCGAGAGGAGTTCCGCTTCTGGAGTTTTGATCCTTCTCGTGTACACGCGCCTGCTATCTGGTTTTAATAGCCTTTGATACAAATTATGTATGTTGCTCGGCTTAACCAGTTCAATACTTATGAAAATGACCATACTCACCCTCGATAGATCTTGCAATGGCAAGGCCTCCTGTATAAATAGGAAAGAAAATGTTATGGCTGATATGAGCAAACAGGGAAACTTGTGCTCAGTCCGGGAAATTTGACTTAGGTTTTCAAGATACTTTGAGAAGGAAAGGTATCGTCCCATAAATAGATTCATAATTCTATCACCACTAGTGTCCGGTTATTCACTTCAAGCTCGTACCTAGGTGGCTGACAAGCTTCATTTGCATAATCCTAATTTTCATGAACGCCACCGTGTTAGTAACGTCACTTCCGGTTTTTAATTTTCCTCATTGATTTTGAGAAATCTGTGATGATAATAATAATAATAATAATAATAATAATAATAATAATAATAATAATAATAATATTAATAATAATAATAATAATGATAATGATAATGATAATGATAATAATAATAATAATAATAATAATAATAATAATAATAATAATAATAATAATAATAATAATAATAATGATAATAATGATAATAATGATAATAATGATAATGATGATAATAATGATAATAATGATAATAATGATAATAATGATAATAATGATAATAATGATAATAATAAATAATGATAATAATGATAATAATAATAAACAATGATAACAATGATAACAATGATAACAATAATAACAATAATAACAACAACAACAACAACAACAACAACAACAACACTTACAACAACAACAACAACAACAACAACAACAACAATAATAATAATAATAATAATAATAATAATAATAATAATAATAATAATAATAATAATAATAATAATAATAATAATAATAATAATAATAATAATAATAATAATAATAATAATAATAATAATAATAATAATAGTAATAATAATACAAATGATTTATAATGCTCACATATCCATTTGAAGAGCGCTCAAGGCGCAAGTAAGATAAAACAAACAAACAAATAAAAAACAAAAGCACAAAAAACCTATCCAGGATCATTAAAAGCAGAATTCATGAGGTGAGTCTTAAGTTCCTTTTGAAAACGTTTAAATGCATGGCCTGTCTAATTTCAATGGGTAAACTGTTCCAAGTATGTGGTGCAGCAAATGCAAAGGACCTCCCCCCTTCATATTTCAGATTTACCTTATATTCCTTGAGAAGGGACAAATTACTGGACCTAAGATTACGAGATGGATTATACATGAAAATTAAATCAGCAATGTAAGTAGGACAACAATTATTTAGGGATTTATAAACAAGTAAGATAAATTTGAAAATAATTCTATAATAGACAGGAAGCCAATGGAGATCTTTAAGGACCGGGATGATGTGACATGATTTTTTTTTGAAAAAGTCAAAATGCGGGCAGCAGTATTCTGTGATTTTTTTAAGAGGAAGTAAAGTTTTCTTGGGGAGACCATATAATAGTGCATTTGCATTGTCTAAACGTGAGGTGACCAAAGCGTGTATTAACTGTTCGGTTGCACTGAAATCCAGGTATTTACGAATACGACTTATGTTCCTTAGATAAAATAATGAAGAGCGCACAATATTGGAAATATGTGGTCTAAAAGTCATCGATAAATCAAAAATCACACCTAGATTTCGAGCTTCAGAAACCGGCCGTATTTCATTATTACCAATTTTGATAAAGGGTATTGTAGTCTTTTGTAGCTGCTGATGGGTGCCAAACAGAATGACCTCAGTTTTATTATTATGTGATGATATCGATAACAAATGTAGGCCCCTATGTTCAGTTCTACAAATGTGTGATCGATAACATCGCATATTGCTCGCGATCAATAGGGAAATCAAAAACCGGAAGTGACGTTACCAGCACGGCGGCGTTCGCTTTTGAATGTATTTATGAGACCGTCGATACCTTTCCTTTAATTTGAAATATTTAAAAACGCAATGGATGGCATGGAGGGTCGTGCATAACACGCACCTCCCCGCGCCCGGCCGCCTATAGCGAATTGATTTCGAAGAGCAAGATTCCATTATATCTTTTCTTCCGAAAATCTTCAGATTTGGGGAAATCTCCTTCAATGTTCGTAAAATTCTCTTCATTTTCGTTAAATTTGAGTCAATTTTCGTGCAATTTCCTTCATTTAATCAATCTCTGGAAATTTTCAAGAAGTTTTAAATTTTCTGGAATTTTTTTCAATTTTCGTAAAATTTATTTATATTCGTGAAGTTCCTTTCATTTTAAAGAAATTTCCTTCAATCTCGGAAAACATTCTTCCCTTTGCTTCTACATGTTTCCCCCCCCCCCCCCCCTCCATGCTCCAGATTTCTTTAAAAGGCTATGCTGTTTGCATGCATGACTCAGCTTATGGATGGTAAACTGATTACAGTTTATGTTCATTACAGTAGCATGGTCATTGGCAAACAGGACATGATCATATCATATGTCTGTAGGTACACTAATTGTGCTCTATCAGTCTAATATGAAATCTTCGCTGATCGACATAACTTCATAAATTGTGATGATCTACAAATCCAGACTCCGAATGAACCTTTGATAAGCATGAATGAAAATATATGATAATGGTGATTTATATTGGACCTCGGTCCTCGCACAATCTTTATAGGAAACATAACAAAAAAGTTCTTACCGATCAGCGCCAGAATAGCTATTAGTAAGAGACACCGCATTGTCAGTTTGTTACTCAAAAGAAAATTACACGTAACTATACAGATGAAAATGCGTCAATGATCTGATGATGCTTCGTTCCCCCGCTTCAATCAAGCAATGAGTGACGGTCATAGGTTCGATTCATTTATAAGTAAGCGACCCCGTTAACTGGGCCTCGATTGCCGAGGGCGTACATTAATGTTAGGTTTTAGTATTGCTGGTACCAGTATTTCAAAACATTTAACTACTTTAATATAATGGTTAAATTATATTCAAAGGGTATACCATAAAAGTGTTTTTTTCTTTAAAAATCACTTTACGATTTGGGTGTATACTCTTAATACACAATACTTTCTTTCTTTTGTATCTCTTTTTTTTTTTTTTTTTTTAATAATATCCCAATGGCGTTCTGTGAATACGACCAAGCATGCCAAGAAAGGTTTTGAATCTCAATCAAAATATAGCGGAATTAAACAGTCTGATGATTTTCAGTGACTAACATATAGGACACAAATTATACAGAAAATGAAGCATTGTGAGCTGACGGGTACATGCCCCTTTTGTGGTAGGGGAGGGGAGGGGGCTACAGTGAGTCGACCTGTATATACACGGGGGCTAAAGAAAACCTGAAAGTTAACTGATGAAATGAAATGCTTCTGAGGGAAACATTTACTTTCAGTGCAATTTACTTTCAGTGCAATGGGTAATTTGATTCAATGCAATGGGTAATTTGATTCAATGTAATGGGTAATTTGATTCAATGCAATGGGTAATTTGATTTAATATTTTGACAGGCTGAGGCTTATTCAAACAATTGGAGGATATGGCCCTACAATGATGACCAAAAGTCAAAAGAAGTGGTACGCATTTTCGACTTAAAATGTTCATTCTAGAAAAAAGTCTTTAATTCCCTGTCTCCTCTCCCTATAACTTCACATTTGTTTTAGTATGGGCTTTAAGTAACCTTTCAACTTTTACGTGATATGATGGCTTTGTCTAAGTCCAAAAAGTGTGTTTAAAGAAAGAGGGAGAGCAGGTGAGGGGCAAGGGCTTGATCTAACAAGCCCTTTATGCATAGATATGGACGTAAAGTTGTAGGTCCATTCGCCGTGCATGGCTACTCCAATGAATTGGAGCTTCAAGTCAGATCTAGAGGCATAGGCACTATGATAGTTTCAAGTCAGGAAGTAGTCACTGCTTAAAAAGGTGATAGGTAACCATTCACCAATCGACATTACATTATTCGTTAGTCACGGCAAAACAACACACGGTACGTGTACATAAAGTACAGTATGTTCTCTTATTGCCGAGAGCAAACAATTGCCATGCAAACGTATATTAAAAAAAACATGAAAAATACGGGTTGTACAAGATATCTTGTTTTCTTCATTAAAAAAAAGGATAAAATTTCAGGTATATAGAACAGTAAAGAAATCTTGAAGCATATCACGTTGCCAGGATATGTGCATGGGTCCACATCCTGATGTCGAACTTTGTTCCACCCTGCCTTGCAGGGCTGGATTTAGCAATGGGCAACGTGAGCAGTTGCCCATGGGCCTCCACAACCAGGGGCCTCCACATATTTCATGAAAACAAATTGTAAGGGGAAAATGTGGTAGCATTTGCATTGGTAGGAGTGGTAGCAACCTGTTCATTTGTACTGCAAATTTGGCAGGCAAACAGGCTTACAAAATGAAAATTCTTGAACATAAATTTACGTCAAAATACTGCACCATTTTTTACTAAATACCCTTAGTTATTTCAAAAAATCCAAAGGGGTACACCTTCTCCCCTTAGACCCCTCCCCCAGGACGGCAGTCATTAAAGTAGTGTAGACCTCCACTCCTGAAGTTGCCCATGGGCCTCCACATGTCGAAATCCGGCCCTGCTGCCTTGGCTCCATGACCTAACGGATATAAACCCCAAATGCTATACGAATAAGTTAATTGCTTAATTTGTATAACAATATTGAAACATCTATACTCACCAGTCAAACTGTCAAATAGTGAAAAAGCCTGAATTGAAACGAGGCGTTCGAATCTAAGGGAAGGGGAGTTGGGCGTATGCACTTTTCGACTGACGAAAGCACGTACGACATCATCTTATCTTTAGGAACATTCTTACGCCCCCTCCCCGTTATATTTCTAAACTTGTATTCGTTTGAGAATTACTGGCGACCCTTTTGTTTTTTCTTAAGCACAGCCACAACAATTTTAAATCAAGATATTTAGGACGAAAATTCAACCAGGACCTTGGAAAATTATCACGTATTACCAAAATCCACAAACATTGGGAAACTTAGATCTCGAAATGGGAAAGATCATCATTAGTCAGCTGTATTGATCATGAATTTAGAATGTTCAACGTTCCAAATCACGTGACAAACTATTAAGGGTTAGGCTGTCATGGGGATTTTCATCCGTCACTCGAGCTGCTAAAAATAAATAATGCTCAATATATCAGTATAGTCCAAAATCACATTCAGTCTTCATCTGATCAGTGACACTGGGTCCTACGGTAAGTTTATCCCTGCCATCGCAAATTAAAGGTACCCCGCTGGGCCACCAGGAAGCTGGGTAGCTTGCACAATGAAAATGATGCCAGAGTCACTTTGTTAAATCTGTCATCATCAGGTATCATAATAATGGAACTTGTCTCTAAAATTAATTTATCTATAAATTGGCACTGCACTTTTGTAACTAAAAAGGTGGGGGAGAGCACGTCAGTCTCTATGGCAATGCCCGGGCCCACCTCGTGAATTTTGCGCGGCATCATGGGCCCTACTTCAGAGAGATGCCTCACTCACTAAATAAATTTGAGGTTACTCGCTTACTATACCAACTTGGGACCTCATTTGAGTTTATGCAAATATAAAACAGGGAAAACAAAGGTAGAGACAGTTGAGATCGAGGTCATTTCAATGGGCGCATATTGGGATGTTTGGTTCATACGCTTGCGAAAATCTCAAAATGTTCTAAAAAAAAGTGCATCCTTTGCACTTCAAACGTTATAACTAGAGTCGCTAAATATTGTGGTGTTCCATTTCAAAGGGTATAGTAAAAACTATTTGGGCATAGAAACTTGAAATCATTATCTATCGTTTGAAACCATTTTTGTTTGATTATTAAAAAAAAAAAAAAAAATGGTACGGTACTTTGTAAACTATAAAATGAGTTTTTTTCGTATTTTTCAATGAGATCACTTTATTTTCAGTCAGACTTAATCCTAGCACGCCCAAACTGCGTGAACTGTACTACTGTGTGCAAAGGGTTTTCTGTTGTATGTGCGAATAAGTGTTTTCCAATGTCGGTTTTTGGCTGGTTTTCTTCAAGTTCTTTTTTTTGTTTTCTTGTTAATTTTGTTACACTAAGATATATATATATATATATATATATATATATATATATATATATATATATATATATATATATATATATATATATATATATATATATATATATATATATATATATATATATATATATATATATATATATATATATATATATATATATATATATATATATATATATATATATATATATATATATATATATATATATATATATATATATATATATATATATATATATATATATATATATATATATATAAATATACATATATATATATATATATATATATATATATATATATATATATATATATATATATATATATTATATATATATATATATATATATATATATATATATATATATATATATATATATATATATATATATATATATATATATATATATATATATATATATATATATATATATATATATATATATATATATATATATATATATGTATATCTTATTATATGACTGTATTCATCAAAAAATAAAACACTATTTGGCTGAAAAATATTATCGAAAACAATCATGAACGAAGCTGTCACGGTGCAAAAGCCAGGCATAGTGATAACGTTAGGTTGCATGATTATAATACCAACAAATTAGGAACTATGCTATTTATTTAGAATTTTGTATGAATTAATATTTGTTTATTACATCCTTGAATAAAGCTCTTTATATTTTTCTCATGAATTTTTTTTATTTCAATAAAAAAAAAAAAAATCTATTTAGCACAAGTACAGTTTGTCATACATTTGTTTAAGAAAAATGAGTTTAAAAAATTTCTCATCTGTAATGCTTTGTCTAACTTTGGAACTGAAGTTGTGTATGCATTACATTTCATTTAATTTGTTTTGCTTCAAAGATATTTCATTGGCTAGTTGCTAAATAAAATGTTGTCTGAAGTTGCATTTCACTTTACCTACATCCCACATACGGCATATTTGTTTTCCTTATGCCCGTTTTGAGGTTAAACATTCCCATATGCGTATACGACAAAAAGTGCAATGGTGTTGAGCCATTCAAAATCATTCAAATTCAAAATCTATAGACCTAGAGTGTATTCACATGAAGCGCATATTTTTAAACAACGTTAAGGCGATTATTTTTTTTACTAAAACTCGGATATATAATCTTTTAAAGAGGTACGAAGTTTTTCAAGGTTTTAGAGGGCACGTTATTTTTCTAAAAAGGGCAATTTTTACTGAAAATGGACTAAATTCTTCACTAAAAAAAAAAAAATGTATTTTCATAAACATTCTTAAAAAAAAAAAAATAAACAATTTGGAACAAAAATCATATTCATATGTTATTCCTACCGGGAGATAATCAAAACTTAAGGTTCACAAAAAATGGCAATACAAACGAATTGGAAAAGGCTCAGTATGACATCACAGCAACACATTCTTCAACAAAGTTGATGTTTCATTTAAATCTATCATCCTTTTTTAATTAATTAAACCTGCTAGAAAAATAAATTGATGTAAGTTAGGTATTTATATACATTGCCAAATATACCATACTTTAATAACTTTAAAAAAATTGTTTCTAATCATATAGAAACAACCAATTAACGTTTGAAAAATATACATAAACATTTGCAATGGAATTGTTTCTATGACATCATCAACACGAATTCCTCAAACAGTACAAAAACTATAAAATGCATTTTTCAAATAAAATTTTACAAAACAAAACAAAACATGGGAATATTCATATAACGTTTGAGTGTGGGGATACCCCTCACCCCTGTTACCACGCCTCCGCGTGTTGACAACGTGGGTAGCAAAAATGAGCATCTCACAAACTGACAAATGAAATTGTTTTAAATCTATAGCTGGTGTCCCTGGAAAAAGTCGTATATAGTCTGTATTGCCTTTCGTAACTAAAGTTGCCTGTTTTGCCTTCAAACTACTATACATTATTCATGCACAGTTGGCATGAATCGAAAATTTACCCCTGACCCAAGATCTATAGCCTCCCCTCCCCCAAATCATGTGCGTGTAACGTTGAGCACCATGATACTCTTTTACAGGGGACGTACATCCGGGACATGGTCGTACACTACAACTATCGTTAGACCATAGAACTTGTATGATGTAGACTCACCACCCGTTGTACCTTATAGAAATGCTTCCGCTGAAAGAAAGTAACTTAGATTTGATTTAAAACAGTATCTAAAATTAAGCCTTTAAAACCTATAAAGCAAAATTTGAAGCTAAAATAAGATATTATACATTTTATTATGATATTCATCAGTGAATGAGTAATAAATTTGCGGTAATTTGTACGATATCTTTCAAATATATATCCGCTTGGTTATCCAACACTAACTTTGTTGGAAGAACAAGTGGAGATATGTCGCGCAGGTGTACAAAGCACCAGTAGAAAATTTCCGAAGATGTCAAACAGCGAGCTCCAAAAATTACAGCAGCAGCTTCGAATAGAAATACAATGTCATCAGGTAATTATCAGATTCAAAAATTGCTCATAACTTTGTTCTGAAAAACAAAATCCCATGCAGTGTTTGTTGGGCTAACTCTTCCGCTTACCCCATTTTTTATCGATGTGCGTTTAAAGTGCATGTATTCCGTTGTTTTTATTCAAAGTATAAATCATACGTTTTGAAATGACTTTCCACGACTAAAAAAAGAGCAAGACGTAACAAGAAATTTAATATTTTTCTCCTGAATATAGTTTTGTATTCGTACTGTTATTGATCGTCAACATTAAAATAATTATCATCATATTTTATGATTCTAATTAACGAAATGATAATGAAAAGAACGGTGTACTTTCAATGTGTAAGATTTACTTTAAATAAGTTTAAATGTCATTTTGCATACAAACTCCATCTAGTGTACACACACTAGTGCACTTAGTGCAATGTACCACAAACAAGTTAGCGTACAGTACATCATGAAAACTGAATGTGGGGCACAACCTTTAATTTTAAAAGTTCTTTCTTTCCGTTTTAAGCTATAAAAAGGAAGAAACAATAATAAAATATAGTTCTTTTGCTTATAGTCTGAGCAATTATACATATTAAGAGTTTCATTGTATTTTTAAAAGCTAACATAATATTTTGTAAGTTAAAGGACACAATATGAAAAGTATGATCAATGCTGTGGTTTTAGGCCTTGTCCTACTGTAGGCTAGTTCAGCATCAACTTCTGTGGTACCAAGTGCAGATCATATGGAGTCTAAAAAGTTAATAATTTCGTAGATTTAAATTTAATCTTCTCTCGTATTATTCTTGGGCATCTTTCTTTGGCATCTTTCATAAATTTCTTCCACGTTCATGTCTGTGTTATTGTTAATTGTTTTCTACATTATTTCTGTTTACATTTATTAAAAAATGACAGTTGATGACAGTTTATTATTTATATTCTGAATCATTGGTTGCCAAAATTTGTTACCGCGGAGGCCATTCTCTGTTTAACGCTATGTGTGTGACCAGCCAGAGAATGGCCCCCAGTGGATCCTTAGAAGACCCCAAGAGTCCATCTAAGGGGGTACAATTCAACAGCTGTTATTGCTAAGTTATGTTTAATTTGACTGCAGTAATGTATGTTTTATTACTGTGCAATGGTTAGTATAATGACAACACATTATTAAAGTCATTTGATTGACAATTTGGATTTGTATATATTTTTTTTTCTTCATACGGCCTACAATTGAGTTTTACTTGATAATCGATGCTACTGTATGGCATGGATGCCATATTAATTTGTTTTCTTTGTATTTTGCTGCAATGCGTTATCTACAATTAAATTTTTGAAGTTGCATTTTATTGGAAGAAGAGCGGTTCTGCCCTTTCATAAAAGTGTGAATAAACTTATCAAACTGAAACTACAAGTGCATTACAATGCCTAATAGCAAAAGAGAAGACATGCTTTTTGCTCATTTTTATTTGCACATCATTGAATGGTTTCCTCAAAAAATTATTTGACAAGTAATCTACCATTTATATTTCTGTTCCTTTCCCAGATACTAGTTGTCAAGGTTCAGGCAGACCCTCATGTAAGTACCAATCTGGAAAGTATGTATGTTACGCCGAAGATCTTCGACGTGGAGCCTAACCACTTTGAATAAATTTGGCGGACTTTTCTCTCAGATTTATACAGAAATACATTAAAATGATACAGTGGTATGAACAAAACTGGCATAAATAGCTTTTTTTTTTAACTCTGGCCCAAATCTTTGGCGTGGAGGTAACAAACTTTCCACTGTGGCGTAATTTACATTATTCTAGTTTAGTGGTCAGGCAACATCCAGTTTTGTTTTTGTTTTGTAATGAACAAAAATACAACACAACTTTGAAGAAATCAGGTCCTGTAAAAAAAGATTTTATCTTATCCAAACCCAGTTGGAAAAGTGATTTAGGCACACATTTTTTTTGTTAGATTATTCTACCACCTCATGACACTGCACTTTGGAAGTACAGGATTTTTTCCCAAGCCACTTCATTTTGGTGATTTGATCAGGTCAACCATGTCAGGCATAATAAATCTGCCATCGTTCGTATTTCGGCAGAAAGTTGAAAGAAACAGAAGTACAGTAGGGATGCTGAATGACTGATCTGAGAGAAAATATGGTACTTTATCAAAAAGGAAAAATCTGGGATTCTCTCAAACAAAACTGATGTGCGCGAGGGTGATAAGCTAATATTTTATTGGGCCTTACTGTAATATCATGTTATGTTGAGGAGATATTGAAATGCTAAGATTTAATGTTTGCCTAAAGGTATATGGACAGGAAGAGGCAACCTGAGCTAAATCCGCTATAAAAACATGAAAAAAGCAAAAAATCATTAAAATCGGTCAAAAATTGGCTATTTTACAGCTTTTTGAAGAATTTTGGGCAAATATGTGTGTTACTCTTGTAAAGTAGAAATGTAAATCCATTGTTTTTTAAGCCTCTGCCATTTCTCTTGGAAAAAGTGAAGATAATTCTTAAGAAGAGGAATTGGTAACCCCCTACCAATTTGAAGCTGCAGAAGGCAGTTTGAACATTTTCAAGGTCTAAAATTAAGGAAAGAAATATGAAGAAAAACAAGCATTTTCCTGTTCACATTTTTTCAATAGATAAAAATATCATCAAACTTTGATTACTAATAACTTGAAAACTACTAAGTTTTTTTTCAATTTTCAAAGACTTATTTAATTAAGAAATTAATGCTATTTTCAGCCAGTGGTTGACTTTTTGTACCTGTCCAGGGGGATTTCATCACATGACTACACTAACTCCACTGGAAGCCATTTTGCTTGGTAGGGCGTCGTTGTGTTTCACGTGTCTTCACACAGCTCAATCACATCTTACGTTTAACCTTATGCATGCTAACCTACAGTACCTACAAGTTCAGCGAATATTACTGATTGCAGTTTTTTTTTTTTCGCTTCTGATTTTACTTAATATTTTCTTTAAGCTTTATATATTTACCGGGAATACGAAGAGTAACTTTTAAGTGAACGCCATCTGATTGTTTTAGGTGATTTTTTGGATTTTTTTAATTTTCATGATGTTTTTAGTGTTGCTAATTGTCACTGTACACTAGGCCACCCATATAGTATTTCATGATTAATCGCTTCAAAATTTGAATAAATGTTTTTGAAGTCTTGCGAGCGATTAATCGCTAATCGTCAATAGCACTAAATCGAGCATAATATATTCTTACCAAAATAACCTTATATAAATACATGGAAGTATATGTAAATCTTATTAAGTGTACAGTAGATAACAGTGTTCCTGCCCTACAAAATGGCGAAGTAAACAAAGTCATGTGACCTCAAGAAGTCAGCTAAAACACCCTTTAGTGCAGTACATTCGACCAGTTACAGTGGTGCAGTAGCTTAGCACTTGGTGAAGGAGTCTTGCTTATAAGCGAGGTACCTGGTTCGATTCCCGCCATGAGTGCTGCATTGTGTCCTTGAGGAAGACACTTTACTGTACTTGCTCCAGTCCACTCAGCTGTACAATGAGGACCAGTATTGATAGGAGTCAAACCTGCGATGAACTGCTGTCACTTCCAGGAGGAGTTATGTGTTCTCATCCGCTTACGCCAAAGAAACCAGGGATAAGCTATGGGCCTAGTGGCTTGGATGGATCTCACTTTTAACTTTACATTAGACCACTGAAATTTTGTGGAATCTTCTTTAAACAGCTTCTATATCAAAAATGGATATCTATTGTCAAAATGGACTGGAATAAAGCTTTCACATTACCATTATTCTCCTTTATTGGTACTTAATAACCTAAGTATCAGAATAACAAACAAAAAATTTGCTAGCTATTCTGGTACAGAGTCTTTTTAAGTACCAAAAAACGAGTATAATGGTAATGTGAAGGCTTTATTTCAGTCCATTTTGACAATAGAAATCTATTTTGAAAATAGAAGCTGTTTTTATTTTGAATAATTTTTGCAGAATTTCTTCAAATAGGTGAATAGCGATTTCCTGACATACTTAAAAAAGTCTCAAAACTTTTTCAAAACAAAAAGTTTCATGCAACAATTCTGGTTGACCATTTTAAATCCAATTGATGCTTAAAACGCTTTAAATTGAATTTATTTTTCCCAACAGAACTCGCAGCTGAAGAAGTCAATCCACGAACAGCAGAAAAGAATCACTGCCTTGAGTGAGAAACAGGTACAGTATGCTATAAATAATAATAATAATAATGCACAGGGTTCACGTTAACGACAAATTTGTCGTATATTATGCTATAGCTGAAATTTCTTACGATACATGTTGTACCTGCGTTGTAAAATTTAGATGTAGCATGTGAAATTAGTCCTTATTAACGTAGATAAAAATCATGAACATCTGATGCGAATGAAGGTTTTTTTTTTCACACAAAAATGATTTTGAATTACTTAGAAATAAAAAGAAAAATGACACAACTACGAGACTAATGGCCTAATGATTCAACATGCCTTACATGTACTGTGCATAAACACATATAGGCTAGTACATAGGCCCTATACATGATGTACGTACACTGTACTTAAAAGTTTTGATATTGTTTTGAATGCAGGCTGTCAATTGTCAACGATATTATTAAGAGTAATAGTAATTATTTTATATAGCGCCCTTTCCTATACAAGTTTATTTAAGAGCGCTTTACAAACATCAGAGCTTTAGCATAGAGGAGAGCTACCCATACGGCGCATCATCCATCCATTAGCTCAGGCCCGGGGTAGTGAATGAACACCGTGTTTTCACGCTCCTCTTCTCGAATAGTGTTCAGAAAACCAGGTAGGGTGTGACTGTCCTACCATCGGGACTGACAGCTTAACGTCCCCTCCGAAGGACGGCGAGCGCATTCAACCATTGCCACTTCTGTCAATAGCTGGATGTGGAGTAGGATCTGCAAACGACGTACTTGCGCTTTGATGATTGACGTATCTGTCTGCATAGCTGTGGAAAAACGGGTTAGACCTGTCTGAGGCTTGAACCGGGTACCTCCAGCATCTCAGTCGTGCGCTTTACCAACTAAGCTACCTGACTATTAGCTAGGATTCTACGTTCTCCCTGTATTGTGTTGATTGTGTATCTGTGAAGTGATCACAATCTGCAAGTCAAGTAACTGTAATGTAAAGAAGTAGGCGTGTTCGAGATCTCAATAGTATATTATTGTTGACAATTGGTCAAAGTTCACTAAAACCTAATGAAAGTTTGGATATGATAAACAAAAGTATTTTTCTATTTTATTTTGGATTGTTAACCCAAATTTCATGATTCAACAATCAACATTATATAAGGATTGGGTAAGAACTTTTTCAAAATAATTTTCATGATAATAATAGTCTGATTTTTTAGTGTTTTTGGTATTGTAAACGCAATTTTCATTCACTTTAGCGAGGCAGGCCTACGCAAGTGTGTGTGTGTTAA
This sequence comes from Chiridota heheva, assembly GCA_020152595.1. Classification (NCBI taxonomy): domain Eukaryota; kingdom Metazoa; phylum Echinodermata; class Holothuroidea; order Apodida; family Chiridotidae; genus Chiridota; species Chiridota heheva. The sequence goes on along the minus strand of JAIGNY010000365.1, from coordinate 1,498,485 downwards.
CAAAACTTGCAAGCTTCGCTAGCATGCAGTGGCCTGTACATTATGCAGTGCACTGCACACTATGCAGTGCACTGTACACTATGCAGTGCACTGTACACTATGCAGTGCACTGTACACTATGCAGTGCACTGTACACTATGCAGTGCACTGTACACTATGCAGTGCACTGTACACTATGCAGTGCACTGTACACTATGCAGTGCACTGTACACTATGCAGTGCACTGTACATTAGGCAGTGCACTGCACATGAGGCAGTGCACTGCACATTATACAGTGCACTGCACATTGCAGGGCACTGCACATTATGCAGGGCACTGCACATTATGCAGTGCACTGCACATTATGCAGTGCACTGCACATTATGCAGTGCACTGCACATTATGCAGTGTACTGCACATTATGCAGTGCACTGTACATTACGCAGTGCACTGCACATTATGCAGTGCACTGCACATTATACAGTGCACTGTACATTATACAGTGCACTGTACATTATGCAGTGCCCTGTACATACGACAGCAAATTTACAAAATACGCCGAAAATCAAGGGCTTGTCGTAATTAAATACGGCAGACAAAAATTTATAGCGCAACCTCTGCCTCCGCCCCCTGTTCATTCCCCACTGGAATACAATCTACCTCAGAAACCATATGATTGACCCACTCTGTTAGAACCCCAAACAATCTCTTTCTCACTGTAGATCTGTATTGCCATTTGCATTCTAAGCACCTGAGGGTCATCACTTGTGATCATTGTTTTCAGTTTTATTCAGGCTAAGCATTCATTGCTTGAGCTCTATTCAGCCAAGATTCACATTTCATCAACTTTCATTCAAGAAGCCAATTGTTTTGATTCTCTTTGATACCAGAATCTACTTTATCTGATTGTCTTAAGAGTTCAGAAAATTGATTGTTTAGAATTATTTTCAGGGCATGAATTCATTGTTTGGGACATCCATTGGAATCCATTGAAAAGTTTCAACTATATAAGTCTTCACAGATCTCATCCTAAAACATCCACACCCCTTAATTTGTGCCCTTTCCCTGTTCCAATAAGTCCTAAATCTTAGTCACTATATTGAGATATCTTGATGACAAACAGACAAACAAACAATGAGGCAAAAAAATCACTCTTAACGTTGATCAGGATTAGATGGAAATCGAGAAAATGTCTTTTTATTCCCCCGCACACATCCATTAGTGCAACCAACAGCACAGCAAGATTCCGGTATATCTTACAAAAATAATCTTATATAACAAATGCAAATGTCTAATTAAGTGTACAGCAGACGACAGTGGTTTTCCAGACAAAGTGGCGAAAGTCTTGGACCTCGTGACGTTAGCTAAAACACCCTTATAGGGACAACGCTGATGGAAGTGCAATGATTATACTGTATTCTTTTGAATTTGATTTTCGTTTCAGAAAAAGGTAGTGGAACAATTACGATCACAGCTTGAAGTCAGGAAAAATACTTCTCAGAATGATAAGGTAAGAAAAACACAACTTCTAAAAGGGTGCCAATGGACCTGGAATTCTTGATAAGTCATTGAATACAGAGGAACATTTTTGATGGTTTAACATGTAAATTAAATTGTTGAGGAAGGCATTACATTTTTTTTTGGGGGGTCACTACCCCAGATTATTATGTGTAGGTATCAAGTGAAAAATTAATCATGGACAGTAAGAAAAAACAATGATTTTATAATTTTAGATTTAATTTAGAATCGTTCTTTCCTTTATCTTCCCTTCTACACCTAACCTTACACACCCCCTTCTTTTCACCTTAATTTTTCTCCCAAATTCACCCTATTTTCCCCCTTTTCTCCCTCTCAATCCTCTATCTCCTCTCTGCCTTAACTCTTACGCCTTAAATTTTCAACACCCTTTTGGCACATTTGGCTCCGACTGTCGTGGTGCTGTTAAACATCAACAAACAAACAAACAGAATCAGATCCTTAGCTTGATTCAAAAAGCGGCAGGGTGCTAGACTTGTTGAGGGGCACATTAATGCGCATGTGAAGCGCTGCGTCTTTTTGGCGTGGAGTCCTGGGGCCCCCTTAAGGCTCAATCCTATGGTGAAGAAGCTCTGGGATTTTAGCTATAATCATACCTCTGAATGAAACTATTCTTGTTGTTAAGGACCATTCATGAGCCAAATAGGACAATTGCTTACTATGCTATCATTCAGTGTTCTGTATCCATGTAAAGTATTTCATTTATGAGGTTAATTAAGATTAGTAAGTTTTAAAAAGAAAAATCTTTAAAACAAATCATTTTGTTCTCATCTGGGGCAGGGAGAACTGCCAGGGGGAAGGGCGGACCCCCAGGGGAGGGGGAAGGGCAGGCTTATGGAGGGGCGGGGCGTACCGCCCTGTTTACCAGCAAACCTAGGGGTCTGAGAATCATTTTGGCCATGATCTCGTCTTCAGTTGTCTATATATTAATGATTATTTTAAGTCTTTTAATTTAATTAAAGCGAAAAGTTAAACACAAACATTTCTACTACTGTAAGTTATGTTATGCAGAAATATTGATTTTATTAACTTGAAGTGAATCTCATCATTTGTTGAACAGTAATCTATGGCAATACTAGAATCCCCAGAAATATACTTTAACCCTTACTCTCCCAGCGTCACGGTGACCGTGACAGTTACGATCCATTTTCCAAAAAAATTTTGAGTACCTTCCCAAAATCCTATAGAGCTGCAAATACGTTCATTCAAACCAGATTGAATAGATCTTTCATAATATGGTTATTTTGTTGGGGGGTTAGATTGAAATATTTTGAGTAAAATCGTTACAAAAAAGTGCATTTTTTTAAAAAACGGCATTTTTTTTTTTTTTTTTTTTTTTTCGAAAGACGAATGTCATACGTGAATATTTTTTCTAATTTTTTTTCTTCAGGTAAAGTATAAAGATAGTTTGAATTGTTGGTTGCTACACGATTTTTACATGTACTTGGTCAATGTTTGTGTTTTTTTGGAGAAAATATGCCCAAATTTGTGATTTTGGGCCATTTTGGACCTTTTCTGATCAAAAAATTATAAAAAACGGCCCAAATATTGTATTGGAATTTTTAAAATCTCTACGGGTAAAGGAGAAATAGATCGTTCAGACGAACTATTACAATAACAGATGCACCCCCTCTACTTGCCTAAAAGGTCTCTGATGATGACGTCAATTTGCGTCTTTTTTTTTTTTTTTTTTCCTCGCACATTCGACATCACAAAATGGCGACATATAAGTTACAACGTCGAACGTGCCTTCCGACTCCTATGTTTTCTTCAGAATAATGATGACTCAGAGGGGTCGGAAGGTACTTCTGATGAAGAAGATGTACCAGAACTCGACCAGATTGAGGAAGAGGAGAATATAGAGCCTGCTGAGATGGATAGTGATCTGTTCCAAATTACGGAGTTGGTAAGTGTTTTCTTTCAAAAATAGCGGAAGTACTACATTGTAAATGTGTAGTAATAAAATAAGGCTTATAGAATTCTAATGATAAATTAGCGGGGATTTTTTGCTTGTTACGATAAACAAGTAAAAGGGACACTAAAATCACATATAAAAAAAGGATTTAGGTCCTTTCTATAATAGCCCGGATGAAACAAATGAAAGCTGAACCCCAATACTAACATTTCTAAATGGACTGAAATATATGTATTTCCCAATGGCAAAATTGTAAATTTAGGCCTACTGAAATATGTGTATTCCCAATTTCACAAAATCCAAGTTCCATTATTTCAGGGGCCGAAATCACAATTTTATGGGGGAAAGTGGAGTAGGGGTCCCATGTTAGGGCAAAATACACATGTTGGGGGTGCCCCAGGCCCATTTAGAGGGAAATGCTTGTATATAGGCCTAGTACCAGTACATTATTTTGATGCCCCATTTTTTGGGACCATGATCCTTTTCCCCTCCCCCTGGCTATGCCACTGTTGTGGTGATGACTAGATCGATAAAACAAACATTTTGGACCCCTGTATGTACCCCCGGGCTTCCCGGCTGTAAAAGTCTGTCCCCACGGTTACCACAAAATTGTGGGGCAGGTTAGAAACCACAATAACATGTTATGCGATAACATGTTATGCGTATGCTTGAAGAGGACGAGCCGCCCGCCACTAGAAACCACAATAACATGTTATGCGATAACATGTTATGCGTATGCTTGAAGAGGACGAGCCGCCCGCTACTCCCCAACCCAAGAGGAAGAGGGACAGACCGTTGAAGATGAGCCCAGGCCCCTCTTCCAGGCCTTCAGCTGCAGTCTCGCCACCATCACCACTCAAAGAAAATCCGACTGCAGCGGAAAAAGCTGCCTTCAAAACCAGGGAGGAAGAGCGGAATGCTCGGCTGCAGGAGATACAACGGTCGAAGGTCATCCCTGCAGCCGATAAAGACTATCATCTGTGGGAAGTACTGGTGGAGAGTGACCGGGATCGACACGAGGTCTTCGGTAACTGGTTATGGCAAGACCAAACTAAAGTAAGTTGAATGAATATAGTTGCAATTTTTTTTTTTTTTATAATTTTATTTGCAGCAACAAGGTATAGCAGAAGACTTTACAAATTTGGACCTTTTCCGCAAACATTTCTTATGAATTCCATGTGGAATGAACAGAAGTAAGTGTTCAATAGATAATCAGCATAGTCTATCAACATAAAAGTAGCTGTGAAGCTTGTAATGGCTGAAATTGGGTCAGAAATAAACAAAAAACACTTTCGTGCATAATAACTGAGGTAAATGACCTAATTTGCATATCATTTGCATAATTTCTTATTTTATTTTTTGCAAATGATGATGTAAACATCTTGTTTTTCTGCATTCTATTAGTTTTGGACATAGAAGGGGAAAATGCATTTTTTTTGGAAAATTTAGTGCCATACACTATTAGATTATTCACAGAATTGGGGGATAATTTTTACGTCAAAATGTACCAAATTTTTCATATTTGCATCATTTTTTTTCTTCTGATTCCTAAAAATCCATGAATAGTATCAAATGAAAGGTCTTTCCAAGGACGATTCAGAAATTATATCCATATTTTTTTGCTATTTAACCACAAGGCACAAGCGTGTCATAAAGATAGAATGTTTGGAGACCTAATATGCTAATTCAATGACCTAATTTGCATATTTGAGATCGGAAATATGCACATTTTTGGAAAGTTCAACATGTTAGCTTTCATAAAAGTCAACTTGTTTTGGTACAAATGGAACAGAAAGTGCTGAAAAAATCCTCTTTCCAAAAATTTCAGAAATAGCTTATTCTATTTTTGGAACCTTGGGAGAGTAAGGGTTAAAGTGACTAAACTGTTATGTCACACATGTAATTACAGTTAGCATCTCTTACTAATAACTAGTGCTGTTGACGATTAGCAATTTAACCCTTTAAGACCCAGTGGTTCAAAACGTGAAAAAATATTATTAGAATTATTTTCTCTAAATTTAATTTTCAAAACTCTTCTTTCGTTTTCTACCACTACAAGTTAAGTTTAAATGAATGTTAAGACAATAAACTTTTCAATGAAAAAAGTCAAAATAAAGAAATTATTGACAAAAATATGCAAACTTGTACATATTAGGCCAAATTAGGCCAATTTTTTTTTATTATGTATTTTTTTGTGTGAATAATAATAAAATGAGGATTTTTTTTACATATTTAGATTGTTTGTGAGATTTCCTTTCCATTGATACCAGTCTTAACATTTTTCTAAAAGCAAAACATGCAAAAACAATAAAATTAAACAAAAAAATCACCGCTGTAATTACCGGGGGAAAAACGGAAGCCGCGTTTCTGGTGCGAGGATCGAATGTGGGTCATTTGGTGTTGTGCACAGAGACTTGCCACTAGACCAAAGTGACTAACTGTGAAAGAGGAAGCTTCGTTATTACTTAAATCTAGATGTTATTAGAGAGGGGGTACTTGCTATTTTTGTTATCAATTGAAAGTACATGGCTTGGCTTTTCTTACGATACATTTTGCATGCGGTAGGTGTATTGTGATCAGAACTTGTGATTTTTTCAATATTTGGGTCTCAAAAAGTCTAAAAATCATCAAATTTGGCACAAATTTTGCCAAAAAAAGATATTGATGGTAGGGGCAGTCAAAATTCAACTGGATTTGGATACTTTGATGTCTTTGACAGTTGTTCACTGCTTTTTAAGCAATGCTAGGTCTGGAAGTATGGCAAAGAAGCTTTACAAAAATAGGTTTTTTCGTAAAATTTTGTTCATTCTTTTAATTCTCTCTTTTTTAAACCAATTAATTGCAAAAAATTCAATATAACCTCCATCAAAAAGTTATATTTTCTGTAAGAACTATTCAAGCTCTTTCAAATGATACCAAGATCACTGCTGTGGGACAATTTGACAAAGAACCATATTTAAAAAAAAAATACGTTCCTAATCGAGCACGACACGCTTGGTCTGGGTATTTAAGGGTTAATGGCTAATCACTTGCAACACTTGACGTTTAGTAAAACTTTGGAGAGATTAATTGCGAAAATCCTATATGCTTGGTCTAGTGTGCAGTCACAATAGCAACACTGACACACATCGTAAAAAAACTAAAAACATCACCTGAAAGGTTTGAGCTACAGTATATACTGAAATCAAACCTCTCTTTGCTTAAAATGCATGACAATGGCATTAAAATCAAGCAAATTCCTTAATTTCCTTCATTATCGATCGTATATATCTTTCTACTGCACGTTCATGGCCAGATGTAAATTCAACTAAAATTGTTTTTTTTCCCTCATTTTTTTTTCTCAAATTTTAAACACTTTTATTCAACTTCCAAAGACAACAATCAACAGCTCAAGAAATATACAAAAAGTGACGGTTTTTACAAAGCAAACAATTTGAAAGAAAATATAGGGAAAAAAGGAAATTATGAATTACTGTTACTTTCAAAAATGTATCTTTAAATAATGAAAAATAATCATAACTTCTTTTTTGAACATAAAAGTTTCTTTCCATTACGAGCATCATCTTCATAGCTGTTTTAAATCTATAAAGAGTAGGTACAGTATGGTATTAGTATATTTACATGTGAAAATAAGATATTTAGCGTGAAAAATATGTAATTGTATTTAAAATAGTTTCCATCAGTATAACAAAAGCAATAACTTTATAATTCAAACTTGAAGTTACATCACTTGAAGTATTAACTAAAACGTCATTTCAAAACTTAGATGAAATATTACATGACCAAAATAGATGCTTGAGGGTTTCACTGTCATTACCACAAAAGGAACAAAGGTCATTATCTAGTATTTTTAACTTGTGGACGTAGCTATTTACAGAAAGTATTTTGTGAATGAATTTAAATTGGAAACGATAAATTTTTGTTTCGCGGACTGCTATAAAACAATTAGAAAAAAATAACCTGCCATTCTTTGTCATTTATATCGAAAATACGATCCCAGTAATATTTAGTAATATGTGTCGCCCTGTCTGAATGACATAAATGATTATAATTCCACTTTGTAACTTCATTAACCTGTACCTGTAAAATGTTACTTGAAACTTTTCTTGAGAAGAAGGTATTTTCCTCTGAAAGGTACAAATATCAGATTTCCATTGCTTAGGAATGGCAGAGATCAAGCCATAGAAAAATGTAAAATTCTTAGAATTTAAATCATAAACATCATTAAAAGATTCAAAATTATAGATATTACCAGCGCCGGAGTATAGATCTGAAATATATTTAACACCCTTTGAGACATAATTATTACTAAAAACTGTAGAATTGCCAATACGAATAGAATGATTGTTTCAAATAATTTCGGAGTTAAAATTACAGGTAGGTTTGACATGACTTAATTTACTCCATGAGATACACACATCTCTCACAAATTGATTAGGAGTCTTAACAAGATCAAATTCACTGAAATTGCATCTGAATATAAAAATTTTGCCAAATTTACTAAGATATAAGTCAAAAAATAATTTCCATGGCTTAAACACAGTATCAATATACCTCTTCACCCACGATAATTTATTGGCATGAATAAAATTAGACAGATCAATCATACTTAAACCTCCGTGATTATAAGGGAGGCACATAGTCACACGACGTACTTTGTCTGGTTTTCCCGACCATATAAACTTGAAAGGAAAACTATTTACTTCTTTAGCAAAGCTGATATTTGGGTTAGGTAGAACTGAAATAAGACAAACAAGTTGGGATATCCCAAAAGTTTTAATCAATGTAATCTTCCCCAAAGGGGTGAGATCGTGTTGAGACCAAAGGTTGAGCTGAGTTTTAAGACACGACAACTTGGGTAGATAATTGAGACTCTAAAGATCAGCTTTCTGGTGGGTTATATTAATACCTACATTTACAAGAATGGCCATTCAAGGGTATTAAAAGCTTTACGAAAGTCTAAAAAAAGAAGAAAGCCTGGAATATTATTTTCATTGGTAAAATCTATAATGTCAAGAATGATACAAACGTTTTCCTTTATATACCGGTTTTAAAGAAAACCGGTTTGATCATGATTCACTATAACATCTGAAACATTTTTTATACGCTCAGCGATGCACTTGGCTGCGATTTTGTAATCCACATTAAGCAGTGAGATAGGTCTCCAATTCTCTAGTTTCGTTGAATCTTTATCGGGTTTGGGAATTAATGAAATAACACTTCTACCTCGCTCATGAGTTAAATGACCACAAAAAAAAGAGCAAATTTTAGCGACTGTACCACCATACCACCAATATCATCCCGAAAGGTTTGATAAAATTCAATTGGTAGCCCATCGGTCCTAGGAGATTTATTTAGTTTCATAGAAAAAACCTCTTTTTTACATTCCTTATATGTAAGAAAGCCTTCACAAGAGTCACGCTCGTTATCACTTAGTTTTATGAAGGGCGGTAAATCATCAAAATAAGAAGATAAAAACACATATTTCGAATTGTCCACAAAAGAAGACTTGTAAATATTACTGAAATAATCTTTCTGTAGTTTTGATGTATCCTTAGCACTGGTAATGAATTGGCCATCACCACGATCTTATTTACGAATAACATTATACTTTCGATTACGATTTGCTAGGTTTAAGAAATAGCTAGTATTCCGCTCACCTTCTTCCGACCACCTTGCTCGAGAACGGATTATGATACTCTTGATTTTCCTGTTATATATATCTTTGAGTTCCTGTTTTGCTTTATTAAGATTAGCTTTAGTATCAGGGATAGGATTTTGGATATAATTTTCCTCTAAAAGAACAATATTATTCATTACATTTTTTTCATCAATTCTATGTTGACGGGCTTTCATGCTTGAATAACTCATTGCCTCAGACCTTACTCGATTCTGAATAACTCAAAAACAGCATTGGGATTAAGGTGTCTGTAAGTATGCAAAGTATGCTGAATGACATTTTTGATCATCGTCACATAGCTTGAGTCACTTAAAAGCGAAACATTAAATTTCCAATACCCCCTTCCACGAGACTCATTATTGGGACTGAAGCAAAAGATGACGGCTGAATGATCAGAATTGAGGCTAGGAAGGGTAAAAATATCGTTAGTCGTGCAAAGGATATTGCGACTGGTAAGAAAAAAATCTAAAGGACAATGTATATTAGTACTGCTGTTTGAAAACCAAGTAAAAGACTTCTTTTAAGGAGAACATTCCCTTAAAATATCAACAAGGTCAAGATCAAACATTATATCTAACAGTACTTTACGAGCATTAAAATGAGTAGCAGTATTACCCCCTGATTTGTCAAGTTCTAAATCAAAAACCAAATTAAAATCACCACCAACAATCATATAATCATTGTGATACTTATTCAAAGTTATATGAACATAGTGAAACAAATTAGGATCGTTATTATTGGGGGCATAGATGTTTAAAAAAGTGAAACGTAGTTCATCAAACTCAATATTGAGCATTGGAACTCTACCATCAATACCTGTGTACTGGTTGTGCAAATCAAATGCACGCTTGGGGTTGCACAAAATGCAAACACCACGACTTGAGGTGGTACCATCGAACAGAAGACAGGTCCTCTCCATTCACTTCCCCAATATTTCTTACAGCTTACAGAGCTGTAAGTTTCTTGTAAAAATATAAAATCGAATTTATTATTATGGAGCCAGGCAAAGCATTGTCTTCTCTTAATTTTGTTCTGGATGCTCCTAACATTTAGGGTACAGATCTTAATATCATTATTTATCAAGCCCATGCAAAAAATAGTATGAATATATAAAAAACTTTACTACAACTGTATAAAGCATTATACACGAACCTTTGGTAATCTTCTTAGATGATATAAATATTTTTTTTTTTTTGAACTGTTGCTTAAAAAAAAATTGTATTTTAAAAATAGAAGTAATGTTTTTACAAATAGTTGCAAATGCTTGATAGCGCAACCAATCATGGTAAGGTACTCTTTACTGTATGAATGGTGCGCCTTCCGAACTACATCAAATTTCAACAAGTTGAAAAAAAAATCATCTGTGTATGGACTTTTCATGTCAGTATGAGTAAAAAAAAAAACTGATGGACGTATAGATAAATCTAGTCAAACTTCATGAATGCGAACGAAGATTCGGGTTTCACTGATTCATCAATTATCGCGGGAGATCTATTTTTTCTTGTCTACCGTCGTCACGAACTGCCATGATGCAAGGGGGGATTCTGAGTGCGACATAGGCGTAATTCACCCCTGGCCACGTCTTATCGTAATTCACCCCTGGCCACGTCTTATCTCGGAAAGTAACAATCTCAGGCGTTTCCTCTCATTCCGTACCACGGCTGAAACGTCATCATTTATAAACAATTTAGTATCTTGGAGGAGTTTATCTTTCAGCTAGAATTGTTGGCGCACTTTAACTTTAAGAACTAAAAACTGATTTTACAGGCCTTGGCCAATGCTGTACTGGGGTACGGTCTGTCCATAAATTATTTAGTGAAAGACCAAGTGAAACTCCAGAAATCAAAAACGTTTTTATGAATATCTTTTTTCTACACCTTTCTTGATGTTATCTTAAGCAAGGATCTTTATTTTCAGGTAGTTTTATTAGCCTAAGGGGTAATTCTAAGACATGATGTTTGGATTTTGGTAAGATTCTTAGCCTATTTGTGGTCCGAAAATGCATATTAAGTTAGTATGGGAACTGGACCAGTTCCACGATTTTTTTGGTTGAAACTTGGTTGCTATTAATTTCGAAGCGCTCAAAAATTTTGGCAATTTAATATTTTATTTTAGTAAATTAATCGGAAATTAAGAGCACTACTTTGAAAATCAATTACAAAGAGAAATGATAAAAAGTATTTTAGATGTGAAAAGTCAATGTTATTTGTAGAACTTCAGTACCTTAGGTTGAAAATTGAATGAAAATTGTAACGTGAAAAGGAAAAGAAAAGTTTTTATCATATGTATGAAAGAACTCTCAAACTACACCTCTATCTATACTGATGGCTCCAAGGAAGGTGACAAGACAGCTGCTGCTGCTGTCATCCAAGACATCACCCTTAGTAGCAGGCTTTCTGACTACTCGCCCATCGCCAAGGCCAAGGCCATCCTCCCCGCCCTCAACTTTACTGAGTACTCTCTGTTCAGCCACTTTGCCATCTTCTCCGACTCCAAGGCTGTCCTTCTTTACTCAATCTTAAATGGGATAACCCCACATCCCACCTTCTCCGTAAGCTACTTTTGCGCCCCCCTTCCATGCAGGAAAAGTATTCTTTCCTTCAGGATACCCAGCCATGTTGGCATCCCTTGCAATGACAGAGGTGATGCAGCCGCTAAGTTTGCCCTCAACCTCCTCCCTACCCCCCTTCCAAAACCCTTTCTGACATCAAACCGCTTATTGCTTCCCTTGTTTGTGACCACTGATAAACCTCATGGGACTCCCAAATGATAACAAACTTCACGTCATCCAGCCCACCATTCCGATCAAACCCACCATCCACAACCTCTCCCATGTCGACAACGTTCACATTACCGGCCTTAGAATAGGTCACACCTGCTTCAGTCACTCCCATCTCCTAATTGGCTTTCCCACCCCTCTGCAACAATTACCATTGCACCCTCAGAGTCCACCACGTGCTCCTTGCTTGCCCTCTGTACAACCTTCCCAGAGCTTCCTTCGCTCCCCACAACTTAATAACCGAGCTCTTCTCAAAAAACCCTTTATATAAAATGATCTCTTTCCTTCATCATGCTTTTCCTCTACATCCATATTTAGTCGTCCTTTCCCACCACCCTCTCTCTCTACTTTAGTTTTTTTCACCCATGCACTTCCTCTCTCAATCCCAGCTTTCTGGCTTTTAGTTCCTGCGTTTCTCCCCCTGGGGTCTTTTCTTCCTACCTCTGGAGTGACCTAACCTCTCAGGCACAATTTGACCCTCGCTGTCGTGGCACCGTTAAGTCCTCATCTAACTAACATTAAATATCATACTGTAAATATATACATAGAAAATTTGAAATATTTTTCAGGATGACATGGGACCCTGTTTTAATGTTTTCTTTTTTCTCCCCAGAAATCCAGCAATACTACTCCACTGGGGACCTCACAGCACCTCAACATACCATCCAGACCAAGCATGAAGGCATGCTTCAAAGCTCACCACACAACTCAGGGACCAGGAGGGGGCTCACCCCCACTCACCCCACCACGGATGTCTATTCTCACCAATAAACCAACCACATTTCCTATTAAGGTGCCTCAGATCACGTGCAGGCTGGGTTCAACAGAGAGCAAGATCACATTTTCAAAAGTAAGTATAGTGCTACTGAGGGTCAGACAGGGAAAAGTCTACAGCACAGGCTTCTATGACTGCGGGAAATGACCGTGGGAAAAATGGATATTGGTGGGAAGAAAACTATTTTCCATAAATTATTTAAACGATTTCTTAAGTACGCAGCAGCAATATATATGGTAAATATGTGCTCTAAAGATGTCCCCCATGTAAATGTGCAATGAATAGTACATTAAATTGCAAAAGGTGGTAGCTACAAAGATGGTAGCTATAAAGATGGTAGCTACAGTATAAAGATGGTAGCTACAGTATAAAGATGGTAGCTACAGTATAAAAATGGTAGCTATAAAGATGGTAGCTATAAAAATGGTATCTATAAAGATGGTAGCTATTAAGATGGTAGCTATGAAGATGGTAGCTATAAAGATGGTAGCTATAAAGATGGTAGCTATAGAAATGGTAGCTTTACAGATGGTAGCTATAAAGATGGTAGCTATAAAGATGTTAGTTATAAAGATGGTAGCTACAGTATAAAGATGGTAGCTACAGTATAGAAATGGTAGCTTTAAAGATGGTAGCTATAAAGATGGTAGCTATGAAGATGGTAGCTATAAAGATGGTAGCTATAAAGATGGTAGCTATAAAGATGGTACTTATAAAGATGGTAGCTATAAAGATGGTAGCTATAAAGATGGTAGCTATAAAGATGGTAGCTATAAAGATGGTAGCTATAAAGATGGTAGCTATAAAGATGGGAGCTATAAAGATGGGAGCCATAAAGATGGTAGCCATAAGGATGGTAGCCATAAGGATGGTAGCTATAAAGATGGTAGCTATAAAAATAGTAGCTATAAAGATGGTAGCTATAAAGATGGTAGCTATAAAGATGGTAGCTATAAAGATGGTAGCTATAAAGATGGTAGCTATAAAGATGGTAGCTATAAAGATGGTAGCTATAAAGATGGTAGCTATAAAGATGGTAGCTATAAAGATGGGAGCTATAAAGATGGGAGCTATACGGATGGGAGCTATAAAGATGGGAGCTATAAAGATGGGAGCTATAAAGATGGTAGCTATGAAGATGGTAGCTACAGTATAAAGATGGTAGCTACAGTATAAAGATGGTAGCTACAGTATAAAAATGATAGCTACAGTATAAAAATGATAGTTACAGTATAAAAATGATAGTTACAGTATAAAAATGATAGCTCTAAAGATGGTAGCTCTAAAGATGGTAGCTCTAAAGATGGTAGCTCTAAAGATGGTAGTTATAAAGATGGTGGCTATAAAGATGGTGGCTATGAAGATGGTGGCTATGAAGATGGTGGCTATGAAGATGGTGGCTATGAAGATGGTGGCTATGAAGATGGTAGCTATGAAGATGGTAGCTATGAAGATGGTAGCTATGAAGATGGTAGCTATGAAGATGGTAGCTATGAAGATGGTAGCTATGAAGATGGTAGCTATGAAGATGGTAGCTATGAAGATGGTAGCTATGAAGATGGTAGCTATGAAGATGGTAGCTATGAAGATGGTAGCTATGAAGATGGTAGCTATGAAGATGGTAGCTATGAAGATGGTAGCTATGAAGATGGTAGCTATGAAGATGGTAGCTATGAAGATGGTAGCTATAAAGATATATTACTACGTGAATATTATTTCAGTCACGATTTTTGGTGGGAAGATTTTTGACACCTTGATTCAGAAAAAATGTGGGAAATTTTATAATTAATTCCAACTCTGCACATCGTAAATTTAATGCTTACCCTGTTCATGTATATGTTTCATGTATATGTTTTTCCTGAAAATAATTTTAAGGGCTGATTTATGAACAAATGTAGGTTTTATTAACTATTTAATTTTGTATATATTAAAAGAAATATTTTACAAGATTACCATTAACAAATGCCACTGTAAATATGGATTATCTGTGATCAGCTGAGGCCTTTCAGCCAATCAAAATGTAGTATTCTCACCACATAAGGCCTAAAAAAATGTTTGTTTTCCTCCTCCACCGCCCATAACTTGCTGAAAAATAGGAGCGGCGTTTAAAAATATAAAAAAAAAGATTTCATTTTCAAAAATATTTTTTAGTAAAAAATCCCTGCAAATTCCCACAAAATGGCGTGGCAGCATTTTTTTTCTGTAATAGTTGCTGTGGAGAAAATGAAGCACACTGCCCACAAAAGCTTGTTGGATCGCTAAACCATTGAATTTGAGGTGGGGAATTTTTTTTCTTTGTGTGAAAACATTTTTGGTGTATGATATAGTCCCCACCCCTCCTCCCCCCTGCCCCTCGCCCATTTTCATGATTTTTTTCCCCCAAAATGAAGTCTAAGGTAATGATGCTTACATAATCCCTCCCCTGTGCTCAGTGAATTTCCTCATATTTTTCACTTCACACAAAATGCTAGATGCCCATTCCCCCTCCCGATTTGATATTGTTGTCTTTTTTTATGGCTTTTCTCCATTTGGAATGTTTACATAAAAGTGTAAGTTAAACATGATGTCTTTCAACAAATTAGGCTGTGCGGCCATTTAGTTCGTGGAAACCTGGCGCAAGGTTATAAACCACACAGAAGTACATGTAACATGTGTAGGGGGTTGTGGTGGCTTATCATGAAAAGAGATATTTTACTGTTGTTTTTCTGACACACTTCTAATGAAAGTAGGTACTGTATTTCACATGATGGAATTTATACTGATGCGATGTCCCATGCGATGTGTGGTGTAAAGCTTGTGTGGTATAAAGCTGTACATTAGCTTGGCACCCATTAACTGGGGTGCATTGATTGTCTTGGAAGGAATGTACCACTAGTTTATATAATTTTTTGCTATTTGCAAAGTTGGAAGATGGAAGTTGAACATTCGTTTTCAACACAAGGAAATAGCTTTTGTTTGCAGCTTTACAGCTTTTATATTTTTTTGTTTTCTTTTATTTTTTATGATGGAGGAGTTCTGAACAAAATATTTTGTTATCTTTGTTTGGATGGTTTATTAATTAACATGTTTAAGTTTTAAACCATTTTTTGGACCACGGCTAAATATTCAAAATAATCATTTTTCTGCGCTTTGTAATCGGCTGAACCATATATTTTGTCCAACTCTTGAGTAGTTGAATCAGATGAAATGGTTTAGGCCTTAGTCACACCCCCGGACAAATTTAAAGGATAAAATACATCAGACCCCTAGCTTGATATTAAAAAGGGCAGCGTGCTAGACTTGTTGAGGTGCACATCAATACGCGCGCAAAGCGCTGCGTCTTTTTGGCGTGGAGTCCAGAGGCCCTCTTAAGTAAGGCTTAATCCCATGGTGAAGAAGTTCTGGGATTTTAGCCATAATCATACCTTATAAAACTATTCTGACTGATAAGGACCATTCATGAGCCAAACAGGACAATTGCTTACTATGCTGTCATTCTGTGTTTTGTATCTATGTAAGGTATTTTGATTATGAGATTAAGTAAGCTTACAAAATTAAAAAAAAAAAAAAACTAAAGAGAGAAAAAAAAAGTATATATATATATATATGTTTTTCTCATGAGGGGCAGGGCGGACCTGATGGGGGCAGGGCAGACCCCCAGGGGGTAGGGCGGGCCCATGGAGAGGCAGGTCGGGCCCATGGAGGGGCAGGGCGGGCCGCTTCTGTGAAACAGCAAAGCTAGGGGTCTGTACTTTTTGCTCATTTCCAAAGACCTGAGATGGAAGAAAACTATACAAAATTACATGAAGATTTCAGAAGCTTACTAGCTCATGCTCATACATGACAAGTTTTGCATCTATCGAAAAAATCATCAAACCTTGATCATCATAACTCAGAAACTTAAAAGAGTACTAGACCGAAAATTAGGGGCGTATTTTTAGGGGGTTCCCCCAAAAAAATTGAGTGCTTATATAGCACGCAACGGTATAGCAATTGTCTGGTTAATATGAATATTGAAGTGACCTTCGCCCTCACCTCCTCTGTGGGCTATGGAGGCATGAAGTTTATCGATATGTTGAGGATAATGCATCTGTGAAATTCGCAAAAACGAGTGCTCTCACTTTTTGGTCTAGTGCTCCTTTAATTTTTCATTTGCATTACTGTATGCAACATAGTAGATGCCCCTGCTCTAATATGCGGCCACCCAAGATTTTCTGACTTCTAACATATCCCAACATCAATAAATAATGAATGCTGTTTTATATGTATTTATGCTCCATACCTTTTTCTTTTGTCCCGAATCCCTAGTAGGGGGTGAAATAATTTGTGGTAAGTACTTATGATTAGGGCTATCTTCCCCTTTTTTTGCCGAATTCACACTGTTTGCGGCTCTCCAGCCTTTCAGTGCCCATTAGGAAGAAACTGCACATCTAAAAAGTGGTACAATTTTGTTTCCGTAATTAAGTTAAATACGATATTTAAAATCTGTTCCTTTAAAGATGTAAATGCTCTTTTAATAAGAAATAAAACGTGTGTAGCAGCAAATAGGTCTTTAAATGCTGCATAACTTGTATACTCTTTTTCTTGATAATGCAGTATTTAATTTAGAGTACTTTTCTTTCCTCTCATATATTCTTAATAGCAGGAACCTCCTGCCCTGTAGTGAAGAAGCATCGTGTCATCTCAGCCTATGAATCACATAGACCAAAGAGGGCTTTAACAATTGAAGAAAAGGTGATTTTTTTTAGAGATTTCTTGTTATTTCCACATTGTTGTTTGAAAATATATTGTTTTGTAGATTATACTCATACATTTTTAGGGCATAACATGTAAAATTGTATCAAAAAATATGTCTATTGTTTGATAAAAAAAAGAATGAAAACTTTGAATGAAAGAGAAAAAAGTATATGACGGAGCCTTATTCCTTAAATACCCAGACCAAGCGTGTCACGCTCGATTGGGGACATACTGTACTTTAAAAAAAAATATTGTTCTTTGTCAAATTGGCCCGCAACAGTGACCTTGGTATCATTTGAAAGAGCTCTAATAGTTCTTTCAAATAATATAACTTTTTGATGGAGGCAGGGGGTGGGGAGGGGGGGTCTTATGTTGAAGAATTTTGCAAATAAATGGATTGATAAAGAGAGAATTTAAACAAAATCACAAAATTTTCGAAAAACTTTTTTTTTTAAAGAGCTTCCTTGCCATACTTCCAGACCTAGCTTTTGCTTGAATAGTTGTGAACAATTGTCAAAGATATCAAAGTATCCAATTGCGGTCGAACTTTGACTGCTCCTACCATCAATATCTTTTTTTGGCAAAATTCGTGCCAAATTTGATGATTTTTAGCCTTTTGAGACCAAAATTCGGAACAAATTGTAAGTTCTGATCGCAATACACCTACCGTATGCAAAATGTATCGTAAGAAAGGCCAAGCCATGTACTTTCGATTGATTTAAAAAAGAGCACAAAGTACCCACTCTCTAATTACGTTTAATTGAAGTAATTATAAAGCTCTTTCACAGTCACTTTTGTTAAGTTTCAAATCTCTGTGCACAGCACGCAGATGGCCCGCGTTCGATCCCCGCACCGGACACGCAGCTTTAGTTTTTCAGCTAATAATTACAGCGGTGACTTTTTTGTTGTTTATTTTCATTTTTTGCATGTTTTGGTTGAAGAAAAAAAATATGTAAAAAAATCCACATTTTTCATTATTCAAAAGAAAAAAGAAAAGCTAAACAAAATTGGCCTAATTTGGCCTAAAATGTGCAACTTTGCATATTATTGTCGATAATTTCTTTAAGTTGACTTTTTTATTATAAAGTTGATTATCTCATTTATATAAACTAAACTTGTAGTGTTAGAAAACGAAAGGAAAGTTGTGGAAATTAATTTTAAAAAGAAAAATCCAATATTTTTGTTTCACATTTTAAACGCCTTGGTCTTTAAGGGTTGTTTAACGTGTAAACAATACATAGATGGCATACAATTTGGGAATTACCATATATTGCCAATTATCATGTGTACCACCTTATATAGATACGCCTATGTGAAGGTCAATGGACAGTTACTAAAGGTTTCTGTTCCATCACATACTGGGTGTACCGAAATAACATTCTGAGTTTAATAAATAATCTTTGAATTTTGAGAATAGCATGTGTAGTTTTTAAGTTATGAATAATCAAAGTTTAAACATTTTTTAATGTATTAAAACAAATGTGATGTATGAACAGGAAAACGCCTCAAAAGGCTTTTGTTTTTCTTTATATTTCTTCCCTTACTTTCAAACCTTGAAATTGTTCAAAATGCCTTTTTCAGCTTGAGGTTGGTAGGGAGTAAGGTAAAGATCAAATCCTCTTGATTTGAATTATCTTTGCTTTTTTAAAGAGAAATGGCAGAGGGTTAAAAAACAATGGATCACAAGAGTAGCACAACAATTTGCATATTTGAACAAAAATCTTTGAAAAGCTGTCAGTTGGCCAGTTTTTAACCTATTTTGATGAAATTTGTTGCTTCATCTTGTTTAGTGGGTTTTAAATCAATTTTAGCTAACGCTGAAAATAGGTGCATGCTGAGAAGTCTTTCTTTAAGCCTACCCGCACCCGACACCTGAGTTGATCCTGAAAACTCAGGTATGACAATTACCAACCCGACTTCCTGTTTAAGTGTATTGTGCTTCTATTCCAAACAATGGTTGTTTATCTGCCATTCCCATGCACACCACAGGCAAGTAGTTATTTGTGTGTAAAAGATTACAGAAGCCAGTGCTGAGTATTCAGGGCACTTTTGGTATTGAAATCCATGTTTGGTGTCTCAGTATGACATCACACTGTACACTGTGAGGTCACTTTTTAACACACTCGTGCAATCTTAGAAATACAAAAACTCCTTAGCATAAAAAGATAGAAACATGATTTTTACACCACATTTTTTCTATAATAGTTGATCATTTAAAAGAAACAACATGAAATTACTACCATTTTTTGATTTTATATGTCAATATTTTTTCTTTTGCCTCTCACAGAAATTAGAATTCATGGCGTCATTGGGGTTGATCACTCAGAAGACGTTAGAACACCTTCAGAATAAGAAGCAGGAGAGGAAGCGAAGAAGCACTGCCAATCCTCAGTTTTCAAGTTATAATCGCAAGGAGTTAGAGGTAAAATATTGATGTTGTTACACTCCAAACATAATACAACTGGCAAATTTTGATGAGAAAACCAAATTGACATAAAGTGAAACTTAAAGGGCATCGGAAAAATAGATTGTTTTTAAACTACGGGAATTTATTTTTGAAATAGGAACATACATTATACAAAATAATACACCCTCACAATCCATCACGTTCTCCTTGCTTGCCCCTGTACAACCTTCCCAGAGCTTCCCTCGCTGCCCACAACTCAATAGTTGAGCTCTCAAAAAAAAAAAAAAAAAAAAACCTCCGTATAAAATTATCTCCTTTCTTCATCATGCTTTCCTCTACAACCATATTTAGTCGTCCTTTCCCACCCCCTCTCTCTCTGCATTATTTTTTTCACCCATACACCTTCTCTCTCGATCCCAGTTTTCTGGCTTTTAGTTCTCGTGTTTCTCTCAATCTCCCCCTGTTTACTCTCCTTCCTACCTCTGGAATGATCTAACCTCTCAGGCACAATATGACCTTTGCTGTTGTGGTGCCGTTAAACTCATCAAACAAACAAACAAAGAAAATAATAATAATAATTTGGGATTGTATAATGCTATTGAGTCAACAATCTTATGATGCCTGTTTCAAGCAAGAGGCAAATTGATTGCTTTTGTTTGTTTTGGGTACTTCTCTTTGAAAACGTTACCTTTTGCCATAAGAAGAGTCCTTGCATTCAATAAAACATCTCTACACGCAGGCCTAAATCAAATATTAGAAATATGAGCTATTGCCCTGGAGCGTTGTGGAACTTCAAAGCAAGTTGCAGTACAATGAAAGATGTACTTTCACCCCCATTAGGGTAGATATAGTTGAGGTGTCACAAAATGCCACAGAAATTATAAATGAGGGTCATAGACATTGGTTTGTTCATACAGATGGGAAACCTTGTCCAAAAGCTTGTCAATTGCACATGACTTACACTGTGTTCGATGAAATGCAATGCAATTTGAAGTTATTTTATTTTGGTTGTGTTCCTCAGAGTCGCCAGTCAGCATCCAGCTACATTGCAGCGGCGGCCGCTAGCAACTGGGTAGATGAAAATGTGAAAAGAGGTATGCTTGGCCCTTATTTTCTCCCAAGTTTTACTGCATAGTTTTGATACACATCGTTAAAGAACATGTAGGTGCAGATCAAGCTTTGTTATTTTAAAACCTGAAAATTTGACTAAAAATTGGCTATTTTAAGACATGTTTGTATATTTCATATTAATATATGAATATGCAATACTAGTATATTGCATATTTATTTATGCATATGAATATTTTTTTCTTCAAATTTTGATGTGTGAACGGACAGACCATTCCATTGTTTTACCAAACTTCTAACCAACAACGAACTGAAAAAGACACCATCGTTTTGATGAAAATGATCACACAACGATTTTCAGCTGCCTGCTCGTTCATACATCCCTGATAGACCTTTTCAAATCTGAATTTCCGGAAAACTAATTTACATAATGTCACATGGCCTAAATTCACGTGTCCATACTGGACCAATGGCATCCTGGGGAATTTTATTGACTAATCAAATACTGGGGGATTTTGGTTGTCTGCACAAATCACACAAGGTATGGGACCAAACGTATGAAAAATGATTTCAAACGCTGATCATACGTGTGTTATACATGAAGGTTTATATGAGCATGAAAATGTTCCTCCAACTTCAGCTGATTTGTCGGGTAACAACAGGAAAACCCTAGCATTTGATTGGTGGAAGTACTGAAGTAACTATAGAGGTGTAGTGGCTCAGTGGTTAAGGAGTCGAGCTCTTATTCGAAAAGTACCGGGCTCAATTCCCATCGCAAGCGCTGCATTGTGTCCTTGAGCAAAACATCTTACTTGCTTCAGTCCACTCAGCTGTGAAAATGAGTACCAGCACTACTGGGGAGTTAATCTGCGATGGACTGGCTTCCCATCCAGGGGCAGTCGTGTACACTCATCAGCGTGCGCTATGAAAACCGGGGATAAGCACCGGCTCTATGAGCCTAATGACTCAATGGAATTAGCTATAAAAAAAGTGAAGTAACTGTGTTTGACTAAACTCTGTTTAGTATAGCTACCTTATTATGGTAGGGTCCTTGCTTTAAAAAAATCATTTTGTAAATCCTGTTTCTATGTCATTAAACATCAACAAACCAAGCCTGTTCCTATGTACAGGGATCAACAGCTGTTACCCATGCAGATCATAATCTCTTCTAGGAGACTACAATCATGGACGAAACTCGTTGGGGCATCCCCGTTTTCCCATTCAATGTTGGTGAAATGAATGGAAAATGTTGATAATTGCTTTCCATGTCTCTGTATTTCCTAGTGAAATATTTTGACATTAAAAGGGGAGGGCTAGAAATAGCTGTGCATAAATATTTGTTTCAAAGAACATGCAAACTTTCCAGTAAGTGTCCCAACATTTTTGTCCAAGATTGTAGCTCCCTGATGGTGCCTCTGTACTGGGGAAGTCCAAGCTATTCTTCTGGCCCTCAACTATTTTGAATTCATCCTTGAAAACCCTTTGTAATCCTTTTATACTCCAGATCAATCTTCCATCCACAGTCAGTCCGCAGAGCCGTGAAAAAGAGCTTTCTTCTCTTAGAAATGTATGCATAGATTTTCGCGCTGTGCATATTTACACCTACGGAAACATTCTAAACTTGCAAATTGCCAACTTTGTTAAGAACAGAAAGGAAAAAGGTGAATTTACGGGTTTAAAAGAAAAACTTAGCAAATACGGCTTACGTTTTTGATGCCCTAATACATTAAAAAATACATGCAACATCACAAAAATCTCAGAAAAGTTCTAAAAACAAAATGTTTGCTGCACAAATTCATTACTTTCCTGCATTAATATTTGTCTGCTGAGTCAATTTAAGGCACTTTCGTATAGTTGCTTGTCAGAAATGGGCAAAACACTTCAACGGTGGTGTTCTGCCCTCTCATTGGCTGTTGATCTTGTCATTTATTACATCATATTATGATTTGCAGTCGCTAATATAAGCAATATAGTATTCATCGTACTGAAAATTATGGGCTTACTTTTTCCCCTTTTTTTTTGGTCCGTCATACATGAAAAAGTACTTGCAACAGCACGGTAATCTCAGAACAGAACAAAACGTATGCTTGACCTTAGAGCTGTGAACGATTAGGAATTTTAGTAAATGTGTACACGCCAAAAAAAAGCAAGCGTGTATTGTTTACATGTGTTTTGTAATTTTCGGAAATACACCAAAATTGCTCCAAATTTACGAGGCGAAGTGAAAAAAATCACGCAACCAGTATAGCATAAGTATTGCCCAAATATACGCTCCAGTTTTGCTTTCCAATTCATAAAAATTTACTTCTACAGTATAAATCATCATTTTTATGGAAAATATGCATGCAAATTCAGTTTAGAAAAAACTGATAACTTCATTTTAATGTCATTTAAACTCAACATCGCGTAACATTTTTTGCCCTACTCGCTACGGCTTTCAAAGTTCCACTGTGAAAATCTTGCATACTATGCCTATGATACCTCGCCGTAAAACATTTCAAAACTATGCTACCACCTGGAAGTTCTGAAATATCAGTCCTCTCGAAAAAATGGCCGCTATCTTTGCGAAGCACTTAAAATTTCAGTTCTGTCAAAACTTTTTTATGTTTGTTTATTTTGCAATATTTTTTCTTTCTTGCAAAATTTATTTAACTCATCAGGTAATATCTACATGGAAATGTACTGATTGTCACGATTGAAGTATTTTGACTGTGTTTGTTGGTCAATTTAACAGTTTGTAAAACGGGCCTTGATTGCGTGGGATTTAAAACCTTTTTAATTATGGCCTAACGTTAAGCCTGTTGTTAGTTTCACTGTTTACTGCTGCACATTAGCGGTGCATTTTACAAGTTAGCCTACTCAGATTTCGGCGAAATCAAAGTACATAATATCCCTATTCATTGGTGATTACTGCACATTTGTGATTCTCACATTTAAAAAGGATTATGCTAATCGGGTTCACAGTTTGTAAAAAGTCTTAATTGGAATTTTGGCAGCCGAATGTGTGTGATTTGAATCATGAATGATCATATTAATTTTCAACGGCAAGACTGACTATAAAAACGATTACTCGCAATAAAGTATTTAGTAAATGTTTACAAGGATTTGCAAGCATGTAGTGTGTACAGGCTAAACGGTCACACCTCTACTTGACCCACAAATTTATTACTTTCTTACATTAATATTTATCGGCTGAGTCAGGAACATGGCAGATTCAAGGCAATTTCGTATGGTCTCTTGCCACAGACTCTTACAACACTTCAGTTGTAGACAAATAAAATGGTCATCCCAAAAATCTATTTATGTTGATTCTTTTATAATTCTTCTATATCAATAGGTCACACCCACCTCACTCACTCGCACCTTATTGGCTCCCCCACCCCTCTGCCAAAATATCCATTGCACCCTCACAGTCCATCTTCCCCTTGCTTGCCCCCTGTACAACCTTCCCAAAGCTTCCCTTGCTCCACACAACTCAATTTCCGAGATCTTTCAGAAAAACCCTCCAGATAGAATTATCTCCTTCCTTCATCATGCTTCCTCTACAACCATATTTAATCCTCCTCTCCCATCAACCCCTCCCCCTCCCCACTCCTCACCACCACTTCTCTACATTTTTGTTTTTTCACCCATGCACTTCCTCTCTCCATTCCAACTTTCTGGCTTTTAGTTTCCGTATTTCTCTCAATTTCCCCCTGTTTTCTTTTCTTCCTACCTCTGGAATGATCCAACCTCTCAGGCACAATTTGACCCTTGCTGTTGTGGTTCCGTTAAGCCTTCATCAAACATCTATATCGAAGTTGCTTATATTAAGCTCATTCCTACCGACAATATTCAGCATTATGTTGAGTTGAATATATCACTAAACAGACTGGCAATATTGTCCCATGCAAAATGTTGAAGGCTCCCTCATTAATTATACATGGATTAGTTCTTACCAAAACTTACAGCTGCAAGAAGTGTTCTGCATTCTTTAAGCTTGTTTATCGGGATGCATGTCCGGTAAAGTCAACAATCATAGGTCCTTTGAGTCCGTTTGTATAACTGGAACAGCTGCAAGGACGGAGCTAACCTTCATTTGTCACGCATTTGTTTCCTTGTTTGACATTCCTCGAACAAGTCTTCAGTTATTGATTGTCCTTTCACACTAGGGAACTTTGGAACTGAGTAGATTCTCTGCTTTTAGCCAAATGTATTCAGAGCAGTGTCAGCACCAAGAAATTGATGTGGGACTGAGGGGGAGACAGGAAGATTTGTCTCATGGGATGGGGGTGGGGGAAGGGACTATCGATTGGACAAAATATGTCACAGGTACAAATATGCTCTGGCATAAAGTGGGGTGCAGGAGGGGAGTGATCTTGTCAGCTAGGCAAATGACTCTCTGTTCCCACCTGGGGAAAGACAGAGATACTAGAGGTGGAGGGGATATGTTTATGTTTGGGGTGGCGTTGACAAGGGTAGCAGAATGGTAAATGGAGGAGGGTAATAGATAACATGACCCTAGTCAGGCAGTAGACAAAACGATTGTCATTTCTCCAATCTGCTTAAAAAGCATAAGATTTCATTAAGAATGGCCAAGTTAATTTGAGGAAACCCGACATATCCCTACCACAGCGGCAACATCCAATTTTCCACGCCTCCAAATATACAAAACAAATTGATACCACGGTAACCACACCCTGTGTATTTCACATTCTCAAATTGGTATCGGAATCATTCTGATACCAATTTGACTTACTTCAGTGACATTATCAACAATGTTGAAGATGCTCTTGCAAGCTCTATCTTTATTGGAGTTCTAATTATAGTGGTTTTTAGGACAGACATGCTTGACGCACCAAAAGAATGGTTCAAATTCTTTGTATAAACAATAATGTGATGGTACTACCTCTACCAGGGCTTTGAAAAAAGTGACCCCAATTTTCATAACTTTTTTTTCATATGCATTTTTGACAACTTTTCTTTCGTTTTCTTTCATTACTAGTTTGGTTGGAATAGAGGCTAAGATATTTACCTTTTGAGTAATGAAAGGCAATTTAGGAAATATTGGACAAAAATATGCAAATTAAGCAATTTTTAGCTAAATTTGGTCAACAAATGGTCAATCTTTGCAGAATTACAACTTCTTATCACTATTGAAAACAGAGATTTGTGTTACATATTTAGATTCTTTATAAAATTTCCTTTCCAATGATACTAATTTATAATTTTAAAAAAGAAAGGAAAGATAAAAAAAACATCAAAAATGATAAAAGTCAGAAGACCCCTGAAAGCTGCAGCAGAAAAATTATTACGCAGTGGTCACGGTGAGATTCGAACCAGGAGCACTCGCGTGCTAGCCGCGTACATTTCCTCTGCACCACACAGTCGTTTAAATTGGAGAAGTGAAATATATTTCTTATAGGACAGGTCATAAATAAAGGGGGTATGCCTTCATGTATCAAATGAAAGGAAATTTCAAGTGCTTTCAAATGGCAGTTTAACGAAGCATGTGCGATGTACAGTTTGGGTACACAATTTTTGGATTATAAAAGAGTCAAAAATGGCAGAAATTCATGAAATTTTGAAGAAATTTCTTCAGAACAAAAGATTGCAGGTAGGGATTATAGATATTAGACCAGAAACCAATACTATCATGTCTTAGGACTTGCGTGTTTGATTTTAAAGCAAAAATGTGATCTTGAAATTATTATAGATTTGAAAGAAAAAAAACGTTTTCTAAATTTTTTAGCAATTTTTGAGTTTTAACTTTTTCGATGTACTTTTTCTTAAAATTCTGTTATATGACTCCTATAAAAGAGTTTCATTTTGTGAAAGAAATATGCGAGTACTTCAAAATGATACCAAGATTACTCCTATAGGCCTGTCGTAAAGTCCTAATTTTATTTTTAGAAAAAGGTGGTTTGAAAATGGCGATACAATCGCCGCGTGGTAGAGTAAGGGGTTAAGCAAAAGAAACAACAATTTTGACAAGTGATTAAAAGTGCATCATCTTCTACAGGTATATTCTTTCTTGTCATTTACTCAAATTCCATTTCAACAATCAGGTGATCAGAATAATATTTTGGATTAATCATTTACTATAAAAAATAAACAAATAAGTTACTTCAGCATAACATTACGATGACAGTGTATAATACTTGTTTTCCACTGATGAAAATCCTTCACCTTCCTTTCTACCGTATACTACCATGGCAATGTTTAGTGAGGCTCCAGTGCATTGCACTTGAATCTGAAATACTTCAATGCAAATCAGATCTGACAATTTAATCCAAACTCCGTTAATCATCCAAACTTTAAGCCGTAAAACAAGAAACTGCCTGTATCAAAAATCATTCAAAATCGAATTGTGGTGTGTAATCAATGAAATAGTTTTCTGAACTATTTCTATTACATTTGATCATATAATTTATGAATACATACATTGTGCATTTTACCCACCCTCAAATACATACACTGAATCTAAAAAAAAAAGCTTAGCCTTGTTTACAACCTCATTAGATGAAAATTATTTAAATAATTACATTTGAAAACAAAAATTTGCCTAAATATTAATACCTGTTTAGAACAACTTAAAGAGGTACAACTTACAAGTAAAAATAGTTTATAAAAGAAATAGAACAACCCCTCTAAAAATTTGGAATGCTTGATCTAGTGAGATAAGAATATCACTCAGAATGCCCAAATGTCCACCTTGATAATAACAAGATTACAATATAAATGCTGAAAGTGTAAAGTTAGAAATAAAATGCACAGGGTCTTTAATAATCTTGATATGCAACAGATCTAAAAGCCTGGTTCCAACTTCACAAGGAAGGATGGCTAATTCATTGTAAATTTTACATTCATTTCTAGTCTTTGACCTAATTTTTCGCTCAACTCAACATTGTAATTACAGTACAGTATATTTCACTTAACAATAATGAAGAAATTAGGAAATTTGGTAAATAATTTGTCAGAAGATTTTGTCATGTTCTCATGGGCGCAACATCGTGAATTGAATGTGCATTGTCACCTACAGTGCTAGCGAGCAGGAATATGTCATATCAATAAATCATCATAATTAACCCTCAATTCATATCCCAAAATACTTTTGTTTTCTGCAGGTACATTTTAAGATGAGTATAGTTTGGTCAAATTCATAATTTTTTTGTTTTGTTTTCAATATACATGCTCTTTTAAGAATACATATTCTTGTTGCCCACTTATTGCATGGTAGCATATGATAGCTGTAAGGCTGGTTGTGTGATGGAAATACAACCAAAAAAAAACCTGACCAATTGTAGCTATTGGGGCTTAACCCTCACCCTTTAAAACATAATAATAAAACACTGGTCAGATGGTGTAGCCCCTAAAACAAATTGAGTAAATGCTGGATGCAGTCAGCTTCTGATTTTTAGGGGAACCATTGTATCATTATTTTGGAGTGGTGCGGTCTCACGGGGTGACCATAATACATCTAAGAAAGTGGCAACTGGTCCGGGCTGCTTGTAGAAGTTTCAAGAGGGTGATGGTGAATTTGACCATACCACATGGTGGGTGGGAAATTAAAAGAAATTAATAGTGATATCTGAGTAAATAAATATGCCTGTAAAAAAAGTTATAAGCCTTTTTGTATAAAATATATTGCCTTTTGTATAAAATTGTTGATAAGGTGATAGGCAAATTTGATGATACTATCTGATGATGACATTAAATTCTCAAAATATTCCCAAATGTCAAGAAGTTAGAAATAAAATGCCAGGGTGACCACCCTGCCCCTCTCCACACACACACAAACCTTAAAAAGTTATAAGCTTTTTGTATAAAATATAAGGTGATAGGCAAATTTGTGATACCATCTGATGACGCATTAAATTACTCAGAATATTCCCAAATGTCAAGAAGCCAGCAATAAAATTTTGGGGTGACCGCCTCCCCCTCCCATCCCCCCCCCCTCTAAACCCTGGTGCAAATAAATGTGGTTGCATATTTGACGGGTTGATCGTCCTTCTTCAGCACCTTGACATTTTACAAGTTCCAAAATGCAGGAAAAGTGTGTGATTTTGATTGAAGGGGGAGGGACTAGCAAGTTCATACTCACAACTTTACCCATTCTCTACCACAAAGTGTTACACCCCTTTTGGCAAAATTTGATATAGTCTTATCATTGTGGGGGCAACCTGTACATTGAGGGGGAAGTAACACTGATGAAAAATATTGGGGAACGCTTGTCTCCCCCATCCCCACTCCTCTCCACACACTTACGCCTGTCAAAAGTATTGTTGAGCCCATTGTCATCCCTGCTTTGGTAAAATTCTTTTTGAAAAAAGGTTAATCCTTACGGGATCATTACATTTTCTAGAATCTAGGCACACCGCTTACAAATTGCTTCAATTTCCATGGTAACCATTCACGGTTAGTAGAAGCAAGTGACTGGGCATTTCTCAACCATCTGGAAATTATTCTCGCTGAAGGCTTGTTGGGCAATTCCTTGCTACCTCATGATATTTGCCACGTGCAAGAAAATAATATTATTCCATTGTAATACAAAGTTATGGCGTGGCTTTTTGTAATTGTATGTATGTCAGTTGTATTTTTGGTTTCAACAACTTGAGTCAAACAATATATTATAAATAAATTTCATCAAAAATCAAGAGAAAAACAAAGTCGGTAGTTATTTTTTTATTTTTGCAGAAAATTGTAAGGAAAGCTAGGGCTTGGTATACAGGATATTTTTGGAACACAAGAGTTCTCACGAGGGACTTATTTACATCAATGCCCAACAATACATTGTGATAAGTTGCCCACCCAAAGGTCCTGGCGTGTTTATGTAGGAGAAAAGTTTGATCAACAAGGGTAAATGTTATCATCAAAGGGAAATAGGAGGAACTAGGAGTCTGATCATGCGTACCTGTTTACATGCAAGGAGAGATGAAAACTCTACCAATCACAACATGTCTAAAGACGAATAATACACACTAGTGTTTTAACATAGATTTGAACTGAGATAAGGGACATGGTTTAATTTATTTAGTGTTAAGTTGTATGTGTAATTACGCTGCGACTGGGCAGGGAAACATCAAGTCTGTATGCCAAGAATTCTTGTATTTTGACTTTAAAGTGATATTAAAATGGAATGCACATTCATTAGAAGAACTAAAATAAATCAGGATTTGGAAGATTTGAGTGGGTAAACTTGAAATAATAAGTATTTCTTCTGGGATTTCTTTTTATTTAGTTTCAGCAAATACTTGATTGCAAATGATGGATGGGCTGGTAATGGAAAAAAAAAAAAGCATAGCGAATGTTTTTCTTCTTTATTTTTCAAATGAAAAAAGAAGACTGACGTAATATTTTTCTCTTTCTTTTTGTTTGTTTATCATTGACTCCTGAACGATCATAACCTGTGGAAAAAGGTATCAATTGCTTGTAGATATAAAAGAAATGAACTTAAAAAGTTACACACACACAAAAAAATACAAGGCTTGCTATAGGGTGTTATGACGCTGGTCTCTTAAACCTGTTGAGATTTCGGAACTGACATAATACTTTAATCCCTTTTAAAACACCCTTGTAAATCTTTTGTGTGCGTGAAGCCACGGTTAAGCAAACCTTCGTCAGAGATTAAACGCAATCACAAAAGAATTGCTCTCATTGTCCCCGCGAAGCACTAAACGGATTTTTCTGGTTCGTATAAACCACTGATAAACTGCTTGAAGTGGACTAAAACTGCTTAAAGTGGACAACTTAAGCTGGTTATTGATTGCGATTTCCTGCATTCTTAACAATAGTTAATCTGATCGATTTGTATATGATGGACAGCGTGAACAGTGTGATGCGGGAATTACATGACACATTCTTTCTCGCTAGCACTGTACACGAATCTAGTCTTAAAATGTGATAACTTGTGTCTGCTGAGTCAGGAACACATGTACCGTATCAATTTTAGGACCTAACTTTGACACCAGATTTCTCAAAAACTTATTCATATAATTCAAAAAATTATATTGAAAATATTCTTTCCGTCAAACTCTTACCCTGACCCTGCCATCTTTGACGAATATGCATCTCACGTGGCATGCTGGTCGGTGTTCCACGCGAAATTCCTTGCTTAGAGAAGCCAGTCATGTGACCTAATTAACGGGGCTCTGTGGACTGACTGATCCAAGGCCAAACCTGGGGCAGGAATATTCATGATCCTCAGCAAGCTTGTCTCCCTTTAGCTCCTTGTGACAAGGTTTCCCAGCACACCAGCATGTCTGGTAATAATCAATCTTGACCTACCAGCTAAAAAAGCGCTAGATTCAAATATGTCACCTATCACCCCTATCGTACAGCCAATAAGATTACATGATGATCAATCTTGACCTACCTGCTAAAAAAGGGCTTGATTCAAATGTGTCACCTACAGTAGCTATCACCCCCACCCCCCTCCCCTCTTTCTATCGTACAGCCAACATAATGACAATAAGTGTAAAAATTAATTTCAAAAATGTTCTTCCTGCAGCACGTTTGGCTGATCCTGAGCCTCCTATTAGCAATACAACAGTACACACTAAGCCACCACCGGAAACCGTCACGCTGAATGGAAAACCAGACGTAAGTACTTATTTGATTGATTTACTTGTTGCACAAAGATTTAAAATTCAAGTTCCCAAATTTAAAATCTTCTTCGGAAATCTCAATATTTCAACAGCATATACATGTAAGCCCAGTTTCATTTGGTCTTGTTGTATTTCTTACTAATCTCGTAAAATATTCAGCTGGTCTCCATTCCATGTGATGTATGATAAATGGCAATGGAATAATTCGTCCTTCTTTCCGTATAGTGACGAATAAATGAAAACTTAGTTTGAGAAAATCGATGTCAAAAACGTTCCAATTTACTTTTCAATGTGATTGTGACGGGTAAAATAGTATGTTTATACCTTATTAAAGAGGGCAAAAGATAACAGATTTAAAAGTATTACAAAAATGTCTATATGACGTCTCCTATGTTTTTTAGTCCCAATGACATTTGCCAGTATGCGGAATTGGTATACGAAAGGTAATACAAATTGACGTTCGTCACTACTTGGTTTTATGAATGGATGATGTTGTATTGATGCCACAGTGGTAATATCTAATGTCATGCAATTAACCTGTCTGAGTTAGATGATTGACAGCTTTTTCAACCAATCACCTCATGAATTTGCTTAGCAACAAAATCTGCATAACTAAGTGGGGCAAACATCCTACTTGGTACTGGTAAAGTACAACTAGCTAGCGGTGCGCACTCATGTAGTCGATGCGATCTACTGTATAAAACAAATTTCTGCACACGCAGACTGAGTGACGGCAAAGTGGTGAACAAAGATTGCGCTGCTTAATTTGTAAATCGGATTGCTGTTACACAGAAAACTTAGCAAACTGAATTTTGTTTATTACTTTTGCTAAAAACGCTAAAGATCCGGAGAAGTGCCATAAATGAATTAAAGCTTGTGGCATGCCACATGAACATCTAAATGTCAATGCATTGGTAATGCATGTTTGTGGATTTGAGGCATGTTTGCCCCCACCTAGTTTCCGCGTTGCTATGGTGGGTGTGGCTTATTTCGTAACTCAGAGCGTTAAATGTATGTTAAGAAAAAAAAAAAATGAGCCACCCTTTGTCAGTGGAATTACTCATGTTTGTATTGAGCTTTCATGATTACGATTTCGTGCATAGGGGCGAATGAATCCTATGCTCTAACATAGATCCACAATTATTAAACAAGTGTAGATCTCATCAGAATAATTTGTATAAACAGTGATTTCCATCATCAACAGCTGATACTTTAAAAGTCTTGTTTTACACTCTTGTCTCCCATGTCTGGTTCCTAGTGGGTCTTCAACCAGTTCTGCTCAACTGGCCAATAAAACGGCTCAAAATGGCATGGGGTCTTGACATTAATAGCTGAATGGAGTCCTGTTGGGCCATTATAAATCTCAAACAAACAAACATTTATGATAGTAAACAAAAGGTGGTGTGGCCCTTTTAGTGAAACAGCAAATGCTTAATCTTCCTGTCAGGGAGATATTAAATCAGCAAAATAGAATACTATTTGACTATATGTCACTTTGACAAGGAAAATTCATCGTTGGGTGCTAAGAAATAATGGGCTTCATGTTGGGTGCAGGTAAGTGAATTGCATTGTGGGTAGTGGAGGCAACATGTACATTGTTGTTTCTGCTCTAACCCATGCAGAACCATGAAGATGTATGTGCGGTGTGTAGGAAGAGCGGGGAGCTTTTGTGTTGTGATTCTTGTCACCTTGTGTACCACCTGAGCTGCCTGGACCCTCCGCTATCCGCCGTACCGCCGGGTGTCTGGAGTTGTCCGCAGTGCAAGGTAACAGATGGTCACCTGGTTTACTGCACTTAGCATGTTAAGATAGAAAAGGAATTTGGTGTTGATAATGATTGTCAAATGTAAAATGATGGTAGGGGACGTGGCAAAGGGGTAGGTCAAGCATTTCCCCCAAAAATATGTTGCAATGGACAAGGGTGTGTTTTTCATCAAGGGATTTTCTTGAAAATTAAATTTCATGAACCACCTTTGACCATACAAGCTATAAATGTCTTAAAAGTTTGATAGATGCACAACACATCAATCAGAAGAATTTTCTTGGAGACTGTAAAGTTAAGACATTGATTCTAAAGTTCATGAAGGATATGGCACTGGAAAAAATCTATGGCTCCAGTGGGTATAACCTTGGGGAAAATTGGGAATTCGTAAAAGAAAGAAAAAAATCATTGAAGAAATAATAATAATTGTTTTAGTTTTTTTGAAAAACCAACAGTATGTTCTAAATATGTGCTCTACAAATGTCCCCCGTGAAATTACGGCCAATCATCAGGTTTCATCAGTGAGTTATAAACACTAGTGAGTTTGGGTGCATTCAACTGAAAATGTATAGCCAGAGTTATTCCATCTTGTTGTGCTGTGTAAAGTACAGTAAATTGCGAAAGAGGGAAGTATTTAAAGATGTATTCACTACACTAATATTATTGCTGTCGCGTTTTTTTATGGGAAGATTTTTGATATCTATATTCAGAACCATGGGAAATATAAAATTAATTCCAACTCCAGAAGGATATTACCTCTTTTTTTGTTGGTATAGTTCTGATGAAGTTATGACTGTTTAACCTTATGTTCCAGCATTTGATCATTAATATGAGCATGCCCCTCTGTGTAACAGCTTCAGAGTATCATTTAGCAAGAATTGGTATTTTATTTAATACTATGTTCACCTTAAGTCCTGTATTTCATTTTATGGGGCATACTCTTCAATATTAGGCTATAGTAGTGGAGAAGCAGTTTTGGCATTTGAGAATTCTGTTTGATGGTTTAAGTGTATGCTCTAGTATTTCATCATTTTTTTTGTTGGTATAGTTCTGATGAAGTTATGACTGTTTAACCTTATGTTCCAGCATTTGATCATTAATATGAGCATGCCCCTCTGTGTAACAGCTTCAGAGTATCATTTAGCAAGAATTGGTATTTTATTTAATACTATGTTCGGTGGTTTTACCTTAAGTCCTGTATTTCATTTTATGCGGGCATACTCTTCAATATTAGGCTATAGTAGTGGAGAAGCAGTTTTGGCATTTGAGAATTCTGTTTGATGGTTTAAGTGTATGCTCTAGTATTTCATCATTAAATCAACCACAATCAATGTAAAACTGATCTGTCCATTGTAACAGTTTTACAAAGGAATATGGCCAAGTGGTTTATTTCACCAAAAATGTGATTATTAATACGAGCATTCCTTCCTTTCTGCGCCAGGCTCATATCAGTGCGGAGCAGTGGCAAGGAACCCTTGCAGTGGTGCACTCCTACCTGGGCCACAAGAACCAGAAAGAAGAGGAGAAGCGGAAACTAGTCAAGAGAGCAACGGAACTCTGGAAAGAAAGGCTTGCTCTGGAGGAGAGGGTCAAGCAACTAAACACCGCAATAACAGTGAGTAACCATAGAAATAAAAGATGGATGGCTCAACATGCATGACTACAAAGGATTAGTTCAGTGGTCAAGCATATAAAAAAGGAACTTTAAAGAAACAAAATGGTGACGAAACTACTTAGATCTTTTTCCGTTCAGGAGATATTCAAGTTTAAATTTCTGTTTACCTGGTAGAAATGACGGGTGTACTGTTGAAGGGTGGCACCCTGATCCTCACATTCTTAACAAATGATAATGTATTTTGAAGAAAAAAATTAAAATAAACTGTTGACTATTTTTTGAATTATTTCCTTAAACTTTCTTGAGGTGCTAAAATATATATTACCAGCGTTTGACAAATTGCCCAAAATTTACTTGCCCGCCAGGCAGACACATGTGCAAAAAATGCTTGCTCGGAAGCAATATCCACTTGTTCGACAATAATCACGATAATGTTGATGCATGTTATGGTAAAATATTTCTTACGGCAATATTTACTGAGAATGCTGTGTTAATAATAAAAGACTCTTAAGAGTCTTACATGTACCAAAAAACAGTGGAAATTGAAATCCATATATCCTCTACAACTATAAAGCAATAACAGGCTCCATAAAATCAAAAAAGAAACATGAAAGTTCAATAAACTTTTGCCTAAACAAGTGGCAAAGGCAGGTCAAGTTTGCCATGTAACAGTACAGTATATAAAGCATCAGTATGCCCTGTACAGTACAATACTGTAAGTGTACATGGAATGGGTATTGGACCCATTGCGTGTGGTGCATTAACACAGCAGAACAGACCTCAGCAAGAAAGAGTGACTGGATATAAATATGCATGAGAGTTTTTTATGCGAGATATGTAGAGATATGTATGATTGGTTGAAAGGAGGAAGCCTCGCTAGCAAAACAGCATGCATTGCACACATGTTCAACCAGCTTTGGTGGCCTGGAATGTACATTATATGTTTTGTGTGTGTGCGATATATGTTTACGTCGATGTATGGGTGTGTGTACATGTAGGATGTTGTTATGGTGAGGTTTAAGATCATTTTGATACTTAACAAAATATTATGGCTTCCAAATAAATGGAATATATGTCTGATTTAAGTTATTTTCTGGGCATTTCCATCAGTTATATTGTAGTAAGTATAATCTGTGTAATGAATTAAGTTTTTAAAGAGAAATTAACTGTATTAGTGTGGATCAATTGATGGTTGCCAGGCGGGTATATCAACTTGTAAATCAACTTGCCCGGACATAAATATTAGTTGCCCTGGGCGTCCGGACAGGCGATTTGTTGAACGCTGGTAATTACCCTTCTACTTTATGTTTTACTACTTTCCTGACATATCCAATGGTTGTTGAGCCACAAAATCATAGGACAAAATATGATAGAATGCGTAAATATTTTGAGAAATCTGAGGCTGTGACGTCACAACTAGTCTGATTTCAGTCATTTCTACACAAATGATACAGAACTTTAAACTGAAATACCTCCTTAACGGAATAAGATATTGAAGTAGTTTCTTCACCATTTTGTTTCATTTGAAGTCCTCATTTATATAAGATGGACTTACATGACCCCTAAAGTAATCCTTTAAAGGCTGTTGCACACCAAACATAGTGCGGCCAGCAAATTGTTAACAGAATTGAATAAAACAAAGAGAAAGAAACAATTTTTATCTTGCACCCTCGTAGATGAGACATCATTGTATGATATTTCAGATGGCAATTGAAAATTTATTTACGGACCGTACTAAAGTAATATCCGCACCATGGCAGAAAAATTGCATAGCAGTAAAGCAAATTTTTCTTTGGCTTAAACAAAATTGCATTTCTACGAAATGTTTCAGGATTTTCAGAAAACCTTAGTAGTAAACTTTTATCCTAAGAAAAAATTAAGAAGACTTCCTTACATTTGTTTTATATATGATTTTCTAAAAATAATGCTCGCTGCACCATGTTTGGTGTGTGAGGCCCATAGCTTATCTTTTCAATGGATTTATTCATTTGTTATACCTGCTCTTCAGTATGATAGAGGGAAAAAAGACCAGCATATCTCTGAAACACCCACTTTGATGTCTCTTTCTCTTCCGAAGATATTTATTACAAAGATGTTTCTAGTTTCTATCAAATTGACTGACCAAGAAGTCTACTCAAAATCTAGAATGTCATTGTATCTTTGCTTTCTTGCAAAGCTTACTAACAATTAAAGGATCAGTTCAGTGGTGAATCATTCTATAATAGAGATAGAGAATATAAGCAGAATGCCAGAACTGACAAGAAAGTACTGTGATATCTTGTTCTGTACAATTGATTTATCACAAATAACTGGTGTAGGAAATCTACTATTATGCGTGACATTTCACTTTCTTAAGTAATGTTGATATATTTTATTGAATATAGATTACCCTCACTATAGCCTCCTCATTCCAGCCACAAAATAAATGCTTGCCTTGTTAGAAGCAATAAACTGTTTACATTTGTAAAACTGCTATCTTTTGCACATCATTATCAATCAATAAAAATCATTATATTTATTTAATTATTTTTGATGTAATAACAAAAGTGATAATAATAAATCAAATTGATGTTGCTCACATACCACCTTTAAGAAGCTCATGGCACAATTGCAATCTAACAATAACAACAAATGCAAATGATATACAGAGGATAATAATAATAATAATAATAAATAATAATAAAACAAATTGATGATGCACACATACCACCTTTAAGATGCTCATGGCACAATTACAATCTAACTGTAACAACAAATGCAAATAATATACAGAGGATAATAATAGTGATAATAATATATCAATTTGATGATGTGCACCTACTACCATTAAGATGCTCATGGCACAATTACAATCTAACAATAACAACATTGCAAATAACATACAGAGGATAATAATAATGATAATAGTAATAATAATATATCAAATTGATGATGCACACATACAACCTTTAAGATGCTCATGGCACAATTACAATCTAACTGTAACAACAAATG
This sequence comes from Chiridota heheva, assembly GCA_020152595.1. Taxonomy (NCBI): domain Eukaryota; kingdom Metazoa; phylum Echinodermata; class Holothuroidea; order Apodida; family Chiridotidae; genus Chiridota; species Chiridota heheva. The sequence goes on along the minus strand of JAIGNY010000365.1, from coordinate 1,460,672 downwards.
CAAATAATATTCAGAGGATTATGATAATGATAATAGTAATAATAATATATCAAATTGATGATGTGCACATACAACCTTAAAAATGATCATGGCTCAATTACATTCTAATAATAACAACATATACAAATAATAAACAGAGAATAATATAAATGATAATAGTAATAATAATATATCAATTTGATGATTTGCACATACTACCTTAAAGATGCTCATGGCACAATTGCATTCTAACAATAACAACAAATGCAAATAATATACAGAGGATAATAATAATAGTAATAATATATCAAATTGATGATGTGCACATACAACCTTTAAGATGTCATGGCACAATTACAATCTAACAATAACAACAAATGCAAATGGTATACAGAGGATAATAATGATAATAGTAATGATAATATATCAATTTGATGATTTGCACATACTACCTTGAAAATGCTAATGGAACAATTACAATCTAACATTAACAACCTTGCAAATAATATACAGAGAGTAATAATAATGATAATAGTAATAATAATAAAACAAATTGATGATGTGCACATACCACCTTTTAGATGCTCATGGCACAATTACATTCTAACAATAACAACAAATGCAAATAATATACAGAGGATAATAATAATGATAAAAGTGATAATAATATATTAAATTGATGATGCACACATACAACCTTTTAGATGCTCATGGCACAATTACAATCTAACAGTAACAACAAATGCATATAATATTCAGAGGATTATGATAATGATAATAGTAATAATAATATATCAAATTAATGATGTGCGCCTACCACCTTTAAGATGCTCATGGCACATTTACATTCTAACAATTACAACATATACAATTAATAGACAGGGGATGATAAAATTGATGAAAGTAATAATAATATATCAAATTTATGATGTGCGCATACCACCCTTAAGATGCTCATGGCGCAATTACTATCTAACAACAAGAAATGCAAATAATATATAGAGGATAATAATAATAATAATAGTAATAATAATATATCAAATTGATGATGCACACACAACCTTTAAGATGCTCATGGCACAATTACATTCTGACAATAACAACAAATGCAAATAATATACAGAGAGTAATGATAATGATAATAGTGATAATAATATATCAAATTGATGATGCACACATACCACTTTTAAGATGCTCATGGCGCAATTACAATCTAACAATAACAACAAATGCAAATAATATACAGAGGATAATAATAATGATAATATTAATAATAATATATCAAATTGATGATGCGCACATATATTTTCAACAAATCAGAAGCATGAAAAAGGAGCTTGCCCATTAAGTGCTTTATAACAATAAGGAGAAAATGTGATACGATATGTATGGTTAACAAGTGTAAATTCATTAAGACAGCCCTAGCTGGGAGATATGGCATTGCTTATTAGAAAAAGTAACAATACCTGCAGCAGAGCTAAATTGTATTAAATGAAGCCTATTACTCTCTTCCTTTTCCGATTAAACCCACCATTCACAACCTATCCTGTGTCGACAACGTCCACATTACTCGCCTTAGAATGGTCACACTCACCTCACCCACTCCCACCTCCTAATTGGCTACCCCCCCCCCCCCCACCCCTTTGCAACAATTGCCATTGCACCCTCACAGTCCATCATCAAAACCAAAAAAGCTTGCGATGAAGCCCAGAGAATCACTTTTGCCTCCGACAACTCCGAAAGCTACAACACCCCTCCCACCCTTTCTGAATTAAACCAAGCCATCCACGACGCTGGCTGCACCTCCAAGAGCCTAGATAACATCCCCCACCAGTTCCTGAAACACCTCCCCATCAATGCCACCACTACCCTACTCACCATATTCAACCACATTTGGACCTCACACTCCTTTCCTGTATCTGGAGGACAGCTATTGTCATCCGCGGCCTTAAACCGTCAATGCCACCATACTCACCATATTCAACCACATTTGGAAAGGTATCTGGAGGACAGCTATTGTCATCCAGCTACTGACCCATCGCCCTCACCTGCTGTCTCTGTAAAATTATGGAAAGAACCATTAATCAGAGACTAAACTGGTACCCTCTACGTGGATGACTTCACCACCTTCTACTCCTCCTCTAGCTTTCCTATGGTTAAAAATAGGCTCCAAATCAGCCTCAACCAGCTGCAAATCTGGAGCAACAATAACGGTTTTAAATTCTCCAAAGACAAGACAGTCTGCATGCACTTTTGTCATTTCAACAACCTCCACCCCAACCCGAACTTTGTGCTCAATGGTAATCGCATCCCTAAACTTGAACACACAAAGATCTTTGGTCTAATTCTGGACCCCAAGCTCACCTACAAGCAACACATCACCAACTTGAAACTAAAATGCAACAGCTCCCTCAACTACCTCCGACTCCTCTCCAACACCACTTGGGGAGCGAACCGCTATGCGTTCCTTAACATTTTCAGGCTCACCATTGGTGCCAAGCTTGGCAATATTGTCTACTGTGTCGCTCCGACTCCTACCTCAACCACATCAACGCCATCCAAATTGAATCCCTCAGGCATTGTCTAGGTGCCTACAGGACCTCCCCAATCACCAGCCTTCATGTTGAAGCCAATGAACCCCCCTTTCTACTTAGATGTGGAAAGCTTAGCCTTTCATATGCTTTTAGAGTCCTCACCAACACCCAGAACTCTGTTTACAACCTCATTAGGTACCCCAATTTTTCCACCCTCTTTGATAGGACTAAAACCCTATCCCTCCCTTCAGCTTATGCATTGAAATCAGACCTCTTCCCTCTTGGCATCAACCCCGCCACTCTCGGCACCTACTCCTGGCCCACTTTTCCTCCTTGGGCCACCCCCCCCCCCCCTCCTTCTCTTCTGTCCATCTAGACCTCTCCACTTACACAAAACTTAAACCCACCCTAATCTCTTCATCAATCTCCACAACCAAATCAAAAAACAACTCTCAAATTACACCTCCATCTTTACTGATGGCTCCAAGGAAGGCAACAAGACAGCTGCTGCTGCTGTCATCCAAGACATCACCCTCAGTAGCAGACTTCCCGACTACTCATCCATCTTTTTAGCCGAGGCTAAGGCCATTCTCCTCACACTTTGCCATTTTCTCCAACTCAAAGGCTGTTCTTACTTCTTTACTCAATCTTAAATGGGTAACCTCACATGCCACCTCCTACTCTGGAAACTCCGTTCACTCTCTGCAGGAAAAGTGTTATTTTCTTCTGGATACCCAGCCATGTTGGCATCCCTGGCAATGACAGGGCTGATGCAGCCACTAAGCTTGCCCTCAACCTCCTCCCTACTCCTTTTCCTAAAACCCTCTCTAACATCAAACCGCTTATCGCTTTCCTTGTTCGTGACAGCTGGCAAAGCTCACGGAACTCCCAAATTGATAACAAACTCCATGTCACCCAGCCCACAATTTCGATCAAATCCACCGTCAACAACCTCTCTCATATCGACAACGTTTATATTACCCGTCTTAGAATTGGTCACACCCATCTCACTCACTCCCACCTCCTTATTGGCCCTCCCCCCTCTGCAACAATTGCCACTGCACCCTCACAATCTATCACGTTCTCCTTGCTTGCCCCCTGTACAACCCTCCCAGAGCTTCCCTCGCTCCCCACAACTCAATTGCTGAGTTCTTCCAGAAAAATCCTTCGAATAAAATCATCTCTTTTCTTCATCATGCTTCCCTCTACAATCATAATTAATTCTCCTCCTCCACCCCCTCTCTGCATTATTTTTTTCACCCATACACCTTCTCTCTCGATCCCAGTTTTCTGGCTTTTAGTTCTCGTGTTTCTCTCAATCTTCCTCTGTTGACTCTCCTTCCTACCTCTGGAATGATCTAACCTCTCAGGCACAGTTTAACCTTTGCTGTTGTGGTGCTGATAAACTCTCATCAAACAAACAAACCATCACATTCTACTTGCTTACTCCTGTACAACCCTCCCAGAGCTTCCCTCGCTGCCCACAACTCAATAGCCGAGCTCTTCCAAAAAATACTGCGGGTATAATTATCTCCTTCCTTTATCATGCTTCCCTCTACAACCATATTTAGTCCTCCTTCCCTACCCCCTCTCTCTCTGCATTATTTTTTTCACCCACACACCTTCTCTCTCGATCCCAGTTTTCTGGCTTTTAGTTCTTGTGTTTCTCTCAATCTTTCTCTGTTGACTCTTCTTCCTACCTCTGGAATGATGTAACCACTCAGGCACAATTTAACCTTTGCTGTTGTGGTGCCGATGAATTCTCATCACACAAACAAACTTGTGGCAGACAAAACAGTAATGAATTGACCATATCCAGCCTTGATGTGATATGGGTGGTTTGCTCTATCTATCATTCAAGTATTTACATAGTCAATCAATTTTGGGGAGATACAAAGCAGCTGAACACTTGTGATCTTGGAAATGTGAGATTTCATGGACATATTAGAGTCAAAAAATAACATCAAGGATGGACTGTATGTGTATAGCCCAAAATATTAGTTATATGACGTATGCCCATCTTGTGTGGTACAGGACAGAGACAGACAGAACAGTTGAAGGAATATTACCATGGATTTTAATTTTTTCATTTATAATAGTGAAAATTTATAGAAACAAAGTGGTGAAAAAAACTATGTTCATATCTTATTCTGTTTAGAAGTTATAAGAATTAAAGTGTATACAAATGTTCTTAAAAACACCTTGTACAGTATATGTCTTTCAGCTTAGTGATGTCATCAGGGCAATTACAGCACAGTTCTTATGTATTTCTTATCAATTAATCACACTTTTTTTTACATTATCGAAAAGTAATTTTGGTTCATTATAGAGATAGGGTGGAACATATCATTTACAAGAAATTTACAAGTTTTTTTCTTGGTGTACATCACATTTTTATTAAGAAAAAAAAAATCCAAAACATTTTTTAAGAAATACAAAAGATATTTTGCTGAAATTGTCACTATGACATCACATGTGTTGCCAATCAGTCACTTTTGTCCAAATTCAAAAATACTTTAAAATTTCATCACTTCTAAACGGAATAAGATATTGACATAGTTTTTTCACCACTTTGTTTTTAAAATTTGTCTCTATTGTTTATGAAAAAATGAAAATCCATGAAAATAATCCTTTAAGAAAATGTTCTGGTATCTTGTAACAGATATCAAATTTAGAGATGTCACAAATGACTTGTATTGATGGTCTACTGTAAAGGTGTGAAATAACACTCCTTTCTCAGAAATTGTAGATATATCTATTTAAAATGGATTTAAATGTTTCATACAAAATTGTTTTTTAGGATTGCGTTAAATTTGTACGTTGAATGAAAGCCTGTTACTTCACATTTTTATTTTTAGTGTATGATATAGCAGTTTATTCTGTCGATTGTTTTGTGAGTGTTTTCATGACCTTATTGTCATTCTTTCTTTTGTTGAGAGATAAACACAAATATACAAGAGATTTTTTTTATTATTTTTATTTCTTCATTAGGTTGATAATGCATACTTAAATAAACTCTGTTGACATACCCAGTGGCTGCAACGGAACATATTCTCAAGATATTTTGGAATAAAACTCAAAGATTTCTGAAGAATGTGAGGCTGTGATGTCACAGATTTTCTGATTTGAAATCATAATTGCATAAATCTAATGGATATATAAAGTTTTGAACTCTTTCGTTACTACTGTACATCTTTTTTAATGTCTTTGTGACATTATAGTAGCACTAGACTGATAATTGGGGGTGTCGTTTTTGCGAATTTCACAGATATATTATCTTCAACAGATAGATAAGCAAGCTTCATGCTATCATAGCCCACAGCCTACATGAGGGCAAAGGTTGCATAAATATTCATATTCACTAGAAAATTGCTAAACCATTGCGTGCTAGAAAAGCATTCAATTTCAATTTTGGGGGGACCCCCTAAATACACCCCAAACTTTCGGTGTAGTTCTTCTTTAATTAAATCTTTGGCATAGTAAATTGTTAAGAATGTGAGTGTCATGTCTATGGCTGCTACAACATGGGGAAATCAGATATCGATTATCATGGATTAAAATGTCTTAATATATCGAGATATCTTACTTATGAAATATTAATGTTGGAAAACTGCTGTGGTTTTCAGCGTGCATGTCTCATTTATCCCATAAAGTGGCATATCACTATATATATATATATGTTGGTCAGGGTATTTTTGATATATAAAACTATATCGCGATAATCGATATACCCTGACACCCTCATGTCACTTCTCTGTAGATAGTAGTCTATCCATCATTCGTTTGTGAAGCTGGAGAAAAAATTAATGTATCACAATGCGAGGCTGTTGTTTCCATTATCCCTATTTCTTAAGATTAAAACGACCCTAGGCATTGTAAATTACATTTCACTTTTTTTTTTTGTGCGCAGAAAAAGAAAACTGCCAGTGAAGAACTGATGAAAGCGTATCGGAGGACAGAAGACGCAGTGGAGAGAATTAAAGAATTCATTACGCTCATCCAGACATGAGCTTTATGTGCAATACTAGAGAATGGAATATGTGGTCGACCAGAGAATTGATATAGAAAGGTTTTGAGAGTGGTTAAAGTGATGAAGGTTTGTCAACAAGGACATAGGCTTGCAGTCTGTGTTAGTCTGAGGAGTGATGTAAGAAAGTCGTGTGGTTTCTTAGTATTGAACACAGTTGTCAACAAACCAACTTTATCAAAAGGGATTGTTTTAATTTCATTTACAGTTTACAGTTTGTTTTTTTTCTTCTTTTTTTTGACTAGGGAAAAGTGATCTAAGCTGGACCTGATAAGTAACCCAAATGATTACTGCAGGAAAACACAAATTTCACGTGAGAAAATGCAAGCAAGCAAATAGGGATTAAATTGAAAGATTTAATTAGATTTGCTTAGTCATGTGTTATATACATGTAGATGTGCAGTTAAGGAGTCATGCTTGTATTCGAATGGTACTGGGTTTGATTTCTGTCGTGAGTGCTGCATTGTGTCCTTGAGCAAGACACTTTACTTGCTTCAGTCCACTCAGCTGTAAAATGAGTACCAGCACTGCTGGGGGGTTAACCTGCAATAGTCTGCCATCTCGTCTAGGGGGAGTCGTGTTCTCTCATCCGCTTGTGCCATTGAATCCAGGTATAAGCACAGGCTCTACGTGCCTGACGGCTCGGATGGATTTAGCTTGAGCTTAAGTCATGTGTATCTGAGATAAGGTGTTGATAAATGTTAGTAAACTGTTTAGAAATGACTGGTGTTTCACACCTTCACTGTATTCAAGGTCTATGGAAGCATAACTGGCTGTTTAGCTCAAAAGGTAGACCACCCGCTTTCCCGCCGGAAGGTCATGGGTTCAATTGGTCGAAGGTCATGGGTTCAATTGGTTTTGAGTCAGCAAAAGAGATACCAATGTTTGAATTAAATCTGGAAGCCATTTTGCAGGGCACTTTGTTTCTGCCCTCTCAGTCACATCACACATACAGCAAAGATACTGCATAAAGTTTTTATGGTAAAGTGTTCATGCAAAAGAGTGCTTTGAAGGGATTTCATTATCTGACTCTAACCCATGTGGAAGCCATTTTGGGGCAAGTGTCGATAATCTTCAGTACAGGCATTGTAAAGTGATTTGTGCATTGTGTTGCTTGGCTTTGATCTGACTCTAACTCATCTGGAAGCCATTTTGCAGGGCAAGTGTTGTTTCGTTTCATGCATCTTCACATAGCTCAGTCACATCACACATACAGCAAAGATACTGCATAAAGTTTTTATGGTAAAGTGATTTAAACATGCATTGTGTGTGAAAGAGTGCTATAGAGGGATTTCATTATCTGACTCTAACGCATGTGGAAGCCATTTTGCAGGGCAAGTGTCGATTCGTTTCACGCATCTTCACATAGCTCAGTCACATCACACATACAGCAAACATACTGCATGCTAACCTACCCACCAGTTCAGCGAATTTTACTGATTGCACGTTTTTTTGTGTGTTCGCTTCCGATTTTACTTGAATGCCATGGCATTGTTAGTTATACCCAGACTAAGCCTACATACTGATATAACTGCAAATCCTAGTGTGAACTGTAGGTTGAAAGCCGTCGTACAGCAGAACCCACTTCAAACTTTGATCAGAATCAGATGGAAATCGAGAAAACGTCTCTTAATTCCTGGGCACATGTCTATTACTGCAACCAACGGCACAGCAAGATTCTGGCATAATTAGCTTACAAAAATGATCTGATATAACAACATGCAAACATATGCAAATCTAATTTAAGTGTACAGCAGACGACAGTGGCTTTTCCCGACAAAATGGCAATGTAAACAAAGTCATGTGACCTCATGATGTCAGCTGAAACACCCTTATATATAAGAATTTGGTATTATTATTGTTAAGGTGCTTCAAGATATATAATTACAGTAGCCTATTCAGTCATCAAAAGTTGAGCATATATATATATATAATCCCTCAAACTATGATCAGCCCATTTCTGAGAATCTAACAGAGTCAAAGTTTAAAGACGGTTCTACATAAATCCAAAGAGTTGTTTGGAACAGAGTACTTCGGAATAGAAAACTCAACTTTATGACTCCCATACCTTTAATATACTACTGTAACTGTTTTTTAACCCTTACTCTACCAGGGCTTTAAAATATGCGAGCATTTTTGACAACCTTCCTTTCATTTTCTGTCAAAGTTTGATTGGAATGGAAGCTAAGATATTTATCTTTTGAGTAATGAAAGTTAAATTAGGAATACTTGTCATTATTGAAAACAGTGATTTGTGTCACATGTTTAGATTCTTTATAAAAAATTTCATTTCCACTAAAGCTAATCTATCATTTTTAGAAAGAAAGGGAAAATGAAAAACACAAAATGATTTTAGTCTAATGACCCTTGAAAACTGCAGCATAAAAATTATTACGCAGTAGTCACGGTGAGATTCGAACCTAATGCGCTCGCGTGCTAGCCTCGTTCATGTCCACTACACCAGATGATCATTAGAAATGCTGTGGTGAAATTTAATTATTATAGGAAAGGGTCCAAATAGAGGGGGCAAATAGAGGGGGTATGCCTGTATTTATATACCAAATGAAAGGAAATTCTAAGCACTTTTGAGCGGCAGTTCAACAAACCATGTACGGTTTAGGCACACAATATTTTGAAGAAAAAAATAGCAGAAATTCATGAAATTTTGGAGAAATTTCTCCAGAACAAAAGATTGTAGGTACAGTAGGGATTGTAAAAATTAGACCAGAAACCAATAATATCATGTCTTAGGACTTACGTGTTTGTTTTGAAGCAAAAATGTCATCTTGAAGTTATTGTAAGATTTAAACGGGGGGGAAAAAATGGCAATTTTTGCTATTTTTTAAGCAATTTTTGAGTTTTACCCTTTTTCAAACTACTTTTTCTCAAAATTCTGTAATATGACCCCTATAAAAAAATTATATTTTGTGAAAGAAATATCCGAGTACTTTAAATTGATACCAAGATTACTCCATAGGGCTTTGGTAAATTACCAATTTTATTTTTAGAAAAAGGTGGTTTGAAAACGGCAATAATTATCGCCTCGTGGGATAATATTCCAAGCTGTTTTGATGGGGTTTCCCCCAAAACTTCTGATCTGACTCCGCTTGTACGTGTCACGGGTTCCTGATGATCCCACACCTGGTATAATGATTTCTTCTTGGAATTGCCTGTTTTGATTTTAGTCGTTTCTTTTGGAGAGGTAAAGCCGTTAGATCTATCAATTTTCTATTTGGTTATGTTCCAAATGTGTTTATTAAAGTCATTGACATGAAAGTGCAATGGACGTGCTAGTTGCATCTTTTGAGCAATAGGTACTAGGACAGAAAAGTTAGGTAGTAAGTTCAGATTCACCACCACAATCCAAAAGAGGCTTCTTATTTTATGCGTAGGGTACTCCTTTGATATGTTTGGACAACAGAAGAAAGCGAGATCCAGAGGTGAAGAGTAGGGGTGGAAGGGGGGGTGGATGTGGGGGCAGGGGGCCAAACTGGTTTTATACAGTTGGGAGGTAAAATTTGGTACATATTAACATAAAATGGTAATATTTGATCAAATTATTGGAAATTTAGGTGAAAGTTAACATATCCCAAAAATGGAAGAAATATCCCCAAAATTGAAGAAATATCCCAAAAATTGAAGAAATATCCCAAAAATTGAAGAAATATCCCAAAAATTGAAGAAATATCCCAAAAATGAAGAAAATTTCCTGAAAAATTAAGATTTCCTGATCAGCAACGTTTCATGTAGACTTAATTCACCAGTTTAATTTTCACAATTGTACCACAAAGTTTTGGGGGATCTCTTTCCACCTGATAGGGGCACCCCTTCTAGCTATGCCCCTGGTGCAGACCCACAACTTCTGTGGCTTCTGATCATGTTGGCTTTGGAAATACAGTACTCTCGAAAGAATGCTTCACAGCTAATCTGTTGCTTTTGAGAATAGGGTATAAAATACCTAAACTATGTACCATACCTTGAAAGAATTTCAGGAAAAAATTTTCCTTCACATTGAGCGTTGCAAACTTAGTGGTGCTCTTGTTCTGTTAGTTCACACTCCACGTGCTGGCTTCATTTCCTTCCACATGTAGCCTTACTGGTAAGGACACCCATTTATGTTTTGGGAAATCATGCTCTGGCAAAGATGTCATTTTCAGCAAGATTGACATTCTCATGTTTTATGTAGTTGTTATTTTGTTTTTGTTTTTGGTAAAAGGAAAGATTGTGGATGATATTTAATATGGATATTCTCATCTTGATTCATAACTGTCAAAGTTTCAACTAAAATTTGCTGTCTTTGTCATCTAAGGCTCTCCATGGGTCCAGCAGGCTGTGAATTGCTATCCTTACCCTCTTGTCCTTTCCTTAGAGAAAAAGAAGAAAAAGGTCACTTAGGAGACACAAGTACTGTACCTTGTCAGATTGCAAATAGCATTTCTAGTTTTGTTGAAATTTCTCTGAAATGTTTACTTGAAATGTGCATTTTTTATTAATTGCCTCAACAATGAAGGTTTTGTCTCCGAATGAACCTTGTGCCCAGCTGTCACAGATGTTTAGCTGGGTAATCTCTGATTGCAATGCATGAAGTTCATGTCCTAGGTATGCAAAGATAAGGACATTCAAATGATTTGTTTGGATAAATGGTACATAATATGTTTGTGTGAGTGTCAGGTATAGTGTATAATTATAAAGACAAATGTTCCAACCAAAAATCACTGATTCATCTGCTAAGGCTATCTATGGGTCAAGTGGGCTATGAATGATTAGGCTTTCCATCCATGGGTCAAGTGGGCTATGAATGATTAGGTTGGCACCTTTCCATTCCTTAAAAAAGAAGAAATTAAGTGGTGTAGGAGCCACCATGTCGGGCTGCAAATGGCATTTCATATATCTAGTTTTGTTGAAAATTCTTTGAAATGTTTACTTTAAAAATGTGCATTTTCCTGAAATTGCACAATTTTGTCCCAAATGACCCTCATGCCCAGCTGTCACAGATATTAAAGCTGGGTAACCACATGATTTCAAAACATAAAGTTCAAATCATAAGTATTCAAAGACATGGAAATTAAAATGATGTTTGGAATGAATAGTGCATATCTATGTTTGTGTGAGTGTCATGTAGTGGATGATAAAGATAATGTTATTCATCATAGATTATGTAGGAGATGATAAGAAAAGCTTTTTTTAGTTGGAAAATAGATGAGCGGATTTAGATGGAGATTTAAGTGTCAACATGAATGTACACATAGCCCAAGTACATGTTAAACATTCCCAAGGGAGCCCCCCTGGGGATTTAAAGCCCAGGTATTGTCCAGTGGAATATCAAATGACATATTATAGCATGCTATTTCTGGAGGGTTTTGCAAGCTAATGGTGTTGAGTACATGTAATTGAAGTAGGGACAATACTGAATGAGGTAAGTGTTCAATATTTATTTTGTTTTTGTATCGTCCCTCTTTCCGCATGGTGTGACTGACGAAGGTAGTTTTGAGAAAATAAGATGTGGAAGACTATTCAATTTTAAAATTAATTTTGCGCTGTGATTTTGATGGGTAAAAGAGTACAATTATACCTTCTTGAAGAGGGCAAAAGATACAAATTTGGAAAATTATTACAAAAATGTATATATCATTTTTATTTCATTAAGAATCTTTGGCCCTTGCACCCCTCCAACCTGACACACTCGATAATCTCCAAATCAGGGGTAATCCACACCATTCAACCCATAAGACTTCACAATTCATTCACTAGCAACCGGCTATTGTTACACCATACACGACACAGGGGTAATCTATACCTCCTCAACTGACAGCATCCTCATAGTCTATTCACAGTTTACTTGTTAGCAAACAGCTACTGTTACACTGTACACGATAGGTCATTCATCTGGGGCTCAAGGCACATAACTTCTGTTCAGTGAAGCGAATCAGATTAGTCCTTGGCTGACCCAAATATACATTATACGCTTGGGAGAACTTTGTGCAAAACCTATGAATGATTGATGGACCAATCCTCCAAAAGATGGTCATTTCCTCATGTTACCTTTATTTAATCCCAAAGACATTTATTCGCCATAATGCGGAATTGATAGACAAATTAGTCAAAGTTGACATTCATCACAATGCAAAGAGAGGGACAATATATCGCAGGCCTATGTCATCAGAAGATATTTGAATGTAGCATCGAAGACAAGTATTGGAAAAACCAATTGATATGAAAAATGTATTGTTTACTTTTTGAGTTTCGAGTTGAGACAATTTTGATGTTGGTGACATTTTTGATGTGATGGATGGGCATATTTCATCCTTATATGAAAACATTTTGTAAGTCATTGTCTTTGCAAGATGTTAAACTGGCAGGGATGAAGGGTAAGAAGGGTCATATGGTGCAAACGCAGCACAAGTCTCTCTGAAATCAGTTGAAGATGAAGTTGCATTTAGCACCACTTTGATCAAAAGGGCATATAGTCCTATTATCATTTGAGAGTACACAAGAAGCGTCTGATTTAATCATTCTTAATAGACAATGCAATGCAGCATACTAAACGCTGCTACATTTTCCCCCAACCTTAACCCTGTATTATGACCCTTAAAAAAAAGCCAAGGTCCTCTACTTGGTTGTTTTTTATCAATAAAATACATAATGATTTTCCACCTTTTCCATGGTTGTCTGACAAAAGCGCATTTGGAAGTATTTCTCTGTTTTCCCATGTTTGACAACCATTGGTTGGTTGGACTACAATAACCACCTTTCCCAAGGTTGTATTTGACACTCATTTCCCCTATATTTTCCATATGAAATCAAACTGACCATCATGATGTGGGAAAAGGTAGTTTTCTAGGGAAATCTGATGTCTACCCACCACATAGAATATTGGAAATGGTTGTCCAAAATGAAAGTGTTGTTAATGTATGCTATGGTTGTCATAAAATGGTAAAGTATGGGTTGAAAAGGTAGGAAAACGGGTGATTTTCATTGTTTCATAAAGGTTTCGGTGGAAAAAGTGGAAATTTGAACAAATCTATAGTCGTCTTCTTCTTTTTTGGTAAGGGGAGGTTCAGTGATTAAGGAGTTGTGCTTGTATGCGAAAGGTATCGATTCCTGCCGCGAGCTTTGGATTGTGTCCTTGAGCAAGACACTTCACTCTACTTGCTTCAATCCACTGAGCTGTAAAATGAGTACCAGCACTGTTGGGGAGCTAACCTGCGATGGTCTATGGGAAGTCAAATGGCTTGGATGGATTTGACTTTTAGCTTACACCTGTATGATAGTCTAGGGTAGATGTGAGGGATAGCAATGACTTATATGGCATCATGGTGTTTATACAGTATGTTGGACATTTAGGAGATGCATAGTATTGCACACCCCCTTACAAGCATCACGATCAACATTTGATTATGCACCATAGTACTTAAAAGGTATATGGACAGGTAGAGGCAACATTGGCCAAATTGATTTTAATTCCACTAAAAAGCATGAAGCAAGAAACAAATTTCATCTAAATCACTTAAAATTAGCCATTTTACAACGTTTTGAAGACTTGTCAGTGCAAATATGGAAAAATGCAAACTTGATTTTTACTCTTGTGATGTATGAACGGGACACTCGAGTCTCTATATTCTTGTGTAATTCCATTGTATTTTAACCCCCGGCCATTTTTCTTTGAGAAAAAAAAGAGGAAGATTATTCTAATGAAGAGAATTTGATCTTTACTATACCCTCAACTAACTTCAAGCTGAAGAAGCCATTTTAAACATTTTCAAGGTATGAAATTAAGATAAGAAAAATAAAAGCATTTTGAGGTGTTTTCCTGTTCGTACGTCCCATTTTTTTAATAGATTGAAAAATGTTCAAACCTGTATTAATTTGTAAATTGAAAACTACCTATGCTATTTTCATAATTTAATGCTCTTTTTGGTACATGGTTGTAACAGAAAAGTTTTGTACCTGTGTATAGGCCTTTAAAGACAAGTCATGTTTTATGCAATTGTTTGTGCTGCCACCAAATTTTCTTCATTTGAAGTGTTTTTAATGCTGCGTTGACATTCACATTTAATTTCGCCATTAAAAGTGATTGATTTCCGTTTTTACACAGTGTTTAAATGTATGCTTCATTTAACTTGATCCCTGATCTGTGCACTATATATCACTGGGATACCAGGTCTGTAGACATTATTTATTGTGAAGTATTGTCATAATTTTGAGTCCAATGATATTAAAAATCTGAGTGCATGTTGTTTTGACAATTTTCATCATGCTTTGTGGTGTAACTACTGTGCATTTGATGCTTTGTGGTGTAACTACTGTGCATTTGGTGCTTTGTGGTGTAACTACTGTGCATTTGGTGCTTTGTGGTGTAACTACTGTGTATTTGATGCTTTGTGGTGTAACTACTGTGCGTTTGGTGCTTTGTGGTGTAACTACTGTGCATTTGGTGCTTTGTGGTGTAACTACTGTGCATTTGGTGCTTTGTGGTGTAACTACTGTGCATTTGGTGCTTTGTGGTGTAACTACTGTGCATTTGGTGCTTTGTGGTGTAACTACTGTGTATTTGATGCTTTGTGGTGTAACTACTGTGCATTTGGTGCTTTGTGATGTAACTACTGTGCATTTGATGCTTTGTGGTGTAACTACTGTGCATTTGATGCTTTGTGGTGTAACTACTGTGCATTTGATGCTTTGTGGTGTAACTACTGTGCATTTGATGCTTTGTGATGTAACTACTGTGCATTTGATGCTTTGTGGTGTAACTACTGTGTATTTGATGCTTTGTGGTGTAACTACTGTGCATTTGATGCTTTGTGGTGTAACTACTGTGCATTTGATGCTTTGTGATGTAACTACTGTGCATTTGATGCTTTGTGGTGTAACTACTGTGCATTTGATGCTTTGTGGTGTAACTACTGTGCATTTGATGCTTTGTGATGTAACTACTGTGCATTTGATGCTTTGTGGTGTAACTACTGTGCATATGATGCTTTGTGGTATAACTACTGTGCATTTGATGCTTTGTGGTGTAACTACTGTGCATTTGATGCTTTGTGGTGTAACTACTGTGCATATGATGCTTTGTGGTGTAACTACTGTGCATTTGATGCTTTGTGGTGTAACTACTGTGCATTTGATGCTTTGTGGTGTAACTACTGTGCATTTGAACTACTGTGCATTTGATGCTTTGTGGTAACTACTGTGCATTTGATGCTTTGTGGTGTAACTACTGTGCATTTGATGCTTTGTGGTGTAACTACTGTGCATTTGATGCTTTGTGGTGTAACTACTGTGCATTTGATGCTTTGTGGTGTAACTACTGTGCATTTGATGCTTTGTGGTGTAACTACTGTGCATATGATGCTTTGTGGTGTAACTACTGTGCATTTGGTGCTTTGTGGTGTAACTACTGTGCATATGATGCTTTGTGGTGTAACTACTGTGCATTTGCATAGTCAAAGGTCTATGGAGGTCTGCAATCCCCAACAAAGTTAACGAAACAAAACACTGGAGATTCATGCCGTATTCAGATAAATTTGCATACCACCCATATACAAACATGTAGCCATGCTGAAAAGTTTCTCTTTAAGCCTACCTGCACCTGACACCTGAGTTTATCCTGAAAACTCAGGTATGACAATTACCAACTGGACTTCCTGTTCAGTGTATTGTGTTTCCACTCCAAACAATGATTGTTTATCTGCCATTCCCATGCAAACTACAGCCAAGAAACCCAAGGCTATTTGGGTGTATAATACACAAAGCCAGAGCTGAATAATCAAGGCACTTTTGTGATTAAAATCACTAATCTGTGTTAGGTGTCTTGGTGCGAGAAGTTTGTTTTCAAACTGGTAATAAAGATAGTTGTGTATCATAATGCCTGAGGTAATAATGTACATTAACTGTGAATGATTGACGGACCATTTTTTGTCTAAGGAAAGATATTGCTTCATGGCCAATACCCCACCCCCACACATTTTTGTTTTGTTTATCAAAACAAGGCAGTTGCCGTCCAAATGTGCCCCTTTTCACTTTTTGATGTTACCTTAGTAACAATGTTGGCGAAGGCAGTTAGGTTTGTTTGATTTACTTTTGTCAGTATTGTAGATTTGGAAAGCCAATAAGAAAAGTGTCCTAAATTTTGAGTTTAACAATGTTTAAGTTTTGGAAATAGCCGTGATAGTTTCCAAGGCATTGCTGATCAAAACTTGAGGAATTCCCGATGCATGCACAATTTGTGATGTATGACTGAGCACTGGACTCGTATTCACAGAATTTCTTCCTCCAATTTTTTTTGCCACTGATGAGAACTGATATTAAAGGTAAATGTAATGATAATAAATACTATTTATTCATGCTTTATTATTTGATCATGATGAATAACTCTGGCTATAATTTTCAGTCCAATGCATTCAATCTCACCAGAGTGTATATAATTCACTGATGAAAACATCTTTTTAAAAGTCCAAATGAATCCTCAGCCCCACATTATACGCATGACTTGACCCTGCAGTAACCAAATCCACAATACCTGGCCCTTCACAATAAGTTCCATTGTGTGCATATACATGTAGATGATTGGGGGTGTAATTACTGATGCATAAAATTACTGAAGTATCTGTGGTGGGTTTCTTATTTGCTTCTAGCAGAGTCTAAGAGTCATACCCGCCGAAATGGGGGTTCTTGCGGATGAAAAGACTGAAAAATTTTAGGGAGGTTGGTGGGTGTGGTAAAAACTAAAACCGGGATATACAGAAGAAATTGTCATTTATCAAGTGTGCAAGCTCTTTCCTTTCAGTATACCATCATAGGGGCATTAATAATATGCCCGACGTGCATCAGTTAGAGGCATCATATTACACTCGCACGTAGTGGCAATGTTATTAGATCGTAGCTGTGCCAGGCCAAGCAAATTATGATATCATATTAGGTTGCTCTGGCGAGGCGTGTGATGTGCAACCGTCGATTTTGGCCAAAATTAGCGGTTGCAGTGCATACTAAACGGAAAGCGGAGGTACACCTCATGATTTTGCTTATTCATACATCACAAACTAGCATAGAATATTGCATAAAGAAGCCGGTAAAATCACAAAGGTGTAAAATGGTCTTAAGTTTTAAGTGATTTTGATGAAGTATTAAACTATGCTCAAGGTTTTTAAAGGGAAGGTATTGTCCCATAAATCAGAAGAGAATGCCGCCGTGCTGGTAGCGTCACTTCCGGTTTTCAATTTTCTTTCTAGATTGCACAAAATCTGGTAGGTTATCATTTAAACACATGTAGGCCCCATTAATTCGGTCTGGCAGATGTGTGATCGATAACATCGCATATCTCTCACGATCGATATGAAAAATTGAAAACTGCAAGTGATTTAACTACATTAGCACGGGGACGTTCACTTCTGAACGCATTTATGGGACAATACCTTTTCTTTAGTTGACTTTTAAGCAATGTTACCTCTACATATCCGTAGACCTATAATGTCCTCAACATTGTAACAGTTTTGTCCAAATTGATCAAAAATGTCAGGGATGTTTATCTTAGAATTCAGTTTGTAGAAGTAAAATATGTTGGTACAATACAGAGTATTAAAGGACTGGCGACGTGTAGAAGCAAGTTTGCTTTAAACTGATTTTTGACACATATTAAATACTTAGTAACCCCTATTTCTCCTAAATGATAATTCGAAAATTATGAAAATTACATTATTTTGACGGTCAGAAAAACGACTTTCTGTGGCGTCTGCAATTTTTTTTGAATATGTGACATTTCAAGTTGTAGAGTTGTAATTACAAACCTAAAATGTCGTCAGCAAAGAGTTCAGGAGTTTTATCCTGTGATACCTCATGATTCCTTTTGAGAACTTGACGGAGACATGATAAATCCTCATAGTATACCTAAAGATGCAATCCAACCATAAATATCTGAGGTATTACCGGGGGAAGTAGCCACTCTGAGCTGGCTGAATGCAAAATTCCAGACCTATACGTACATGTATCACAACAAACCCTTCGTGAACGCCTTCACAATACCGCAGATTTAAGGTAACTTACGAATACATTATGGAAATAATTAGTTCCTCTTAGTGTCGTCAGGTACATGCACTACCTTAAATACAATTCTCTCCGATTCATCTAAGCTACAGTATACCATCATGAGATCTAATTCCTAGAAATCACCAAAATAAAGCTAAAAGTTTAGGCCTCTAACTGACCTCCTGGCACTAGTACTAGCCGATATACACACAATACATGCATTGTATGTGTAGGCCTACATACGGCCAGTCGGAGATCAGTTATATCATTGTCCAACTTGACATGTCACAAACTTTTAATGGTGGAAATTAGAATAGTCGTTTACTGTATATGAGCAGCAAAAAAAGGGTTTTCTAAGATTGTAAAAAAACAGATATTTTTCGATCTACATATATATTAGAAAGTTGTTCCAAGAGAAAAAATACATGAGTTGATACCAAAATTGCTACACGTCACCATTTCTTTAAATGAAATGTATTGATACTGTCATGAAAAATTGAGGTAAAGGGTGGGGTTGTATATTGAGGAGGCTCATGTAGGCGTTTTGTTAATTCCGTGCAAACCTGTTGAGATCTGCTGGGAATCTTTGACCAACATAAACGTGTGTGAGGATAACATCTTGATTTATTAGCATCCCATGATCAAATAAGCATGTATTAGTCGTATGAAGATTCTTGTATAAAGGATTTTCAGTGTCCTCAGAAAAATAGTTTCCTTCTTGGTCCTCACTTGAGATTGTTATGTGTGTGCTTTTTTCCAGCACTCGACTTCTTGGTCCTCACTTTAGATTGTTGCGTATAGGTGTGTGCTTCTTCCCAAGCACTCAACTTCTTGGTCCTCACTTGATTTTGTTGCGTGTGTGTGTTTCTTCCCAAGCACTCATTTTCTTGGTCCTCACTATAGATTGTTGCGTGTGTGTGTTTCTTCCCAAGCACTCAACTTCTTGGTCTCACTTGAGATTGTTGCGTGTGTGTGTGCTTCTTCCCAAGCACTCAACTTTTCATGAGTTGTTATGCATGTGAGTGGTGCTGTTTTTGAACGTGACCATAGATTTAGTCTTAATATACTGAATGGAGTGCCTTTTACAGATCCACGTGGTTCCTATAGTTTAGATCATCTGTCTGTATCTTAAGTGTTTTTGTACCTGATTTTTGTTTCTCTTTGTTTATTAAAGAATATGTTGATGTTAACATAAAGAATATGTTGACAAGAAATTTAAAACAAAAGAAATGTGAAAATATTTTCCATCTTATTTGTAATTTGCTTTTGTTAAGATATAAAATGGAATACAAACAAGTTTTGTGTGTACATTTTGTTTATTAGACACAGGGCCGTAATTCCGGGCGGCAATTTACCTTAGATTATTATTTTAATTTAGTAAGTTTTTTGGGAAATTAGCCTCTTGCCCCACACTTTTTAAATACGTGGCCCTCCGCCCCCATCCCCCTCTTTTCCTCCACACACACATACTCTCTGGATGAGATAGCGGACGGTCCTGATTTGACTTAGGCCCTAACATTAGACAACATTATTTTATGATTTGTGAAACACTATCTAAAAGCGAGGATGTATTATTTTGTCCCCTCACAACGTTTTGGATAAGAGGCCATGCCCCCTCCTCTCCCGCCCCTCCCTACTCCTCTACCGCCCTCCCACACTTTCTGGATGAGAATTAGACCCTTATTGACACAACATTGTTTTCTGATTTGTGGAACACTTGATCTAAAAGCAAGGGCGTATTATTCTGGGGTCCGTAGAGTAATTGAATACCTATCATGCTAACGGTCATAATTTAAGTCGTACACTAATTTTAAGTCTCACAAATATATAGTAAAAATAAACCTAGGTAAAATTTCCAATGTTCCTGTCTATTAGCACTTTTTGCTTTAGATCGTAAGGACAGGTGCAGCACCGTAAGATACCTTAGATTGTTGCAGCGGCCGAGCTATATGTATAGCCTTCGCTCCATATGGCATTTAGCTAATTATTGTACCAAAGGCATAAGAAGGATTTTTTCTTTCTATTTTCTGGCATCCTCCAACCCCCACCCCCGCCCCCTTCTTTTCCATAGAAAAATATAAATATTGTTTTGCTCCCACATGTTTTTTAAGGAACTCTGGAAAATATTAACTTTCCTTTATTTTCTTAGATTTTGTGGTAATTTTTTTTCATTCCTGGGCAATTTTCTTCGATTTTTGAGTAATTCTATTCAATTTCTTTTATTTTAAGGCAATTGCCTTCGATTTTCGGCTATTTTCTTCAATTTTTGAGTACATTTGTTTAATTTCCTTCATTTTGGGGGAATTTTTTCATTTTTAGGCAATTTTAGGGAATTATCCCCAAATAATATTGTCTGTATACTTCGACTCAATTCAAAAGATGGAGAGTTCCAACGGAATTTCAGAAAAATGAACCTTAGCTGAACAATAGTACAATTTATACCTTTCATTAATTTGTGTATTAAGAATATTACTAAAGGTTACTCAACTTTACTTCAGCCCTCACTTTTGTGGCTGGAGGAGGGAAGGGGGAGGGGGCTGAATCCCCCAATGGTCTGTTTCCTACGCCTATGGCTTATACATATAAATTTACTACACCACTTTGCAAATTATTGTCCAAATAGGCTCCTACGATGCTGAGGTGAATATGAACGTACATGGGAGGTAAGCAAGCATGGTGATACTAATGAAATGAAAATTTGCAATGCGCTCGCTTTTTGTGACCCGACTGTTTCCCCCGTCTTTTCTTAAAGGAATTCTAGGTGAATACGAATGAAAGGAATGGCGACGACGACGACGACGAGTGAATACTATTACAATAACATGGTCGTCGCCTGCGTATTCGGTTTTGATTGTAACAATGCTATAACGAAACGCTTAATAGGACCCGGACGAGAACACACGTACGGACAGACATAACATCAACAACCAAGTCAATGTCCACGGCCTTTGACAATTAGTTGTGGTGCACTGGCGTGTCTACCCAACCCAGGCTTGAACCTAGGTCCTCGTGGTCTGTAGACATGTATGATAACCGCTACACCACAGTTAGGTAGACAAAGGAACAGGTGTGCTAAATTTATACGTTTTGTTCCGATTTCTTTGACCAATCAGAAGCCAGAAGGGTATGATGTTATCCGAGTTAGTGGCGCTCTTTAAAAAAACACAATCACAACGAAAAATACAAACGATATGAATGTCAACAAATATGGACGTTACACAACAAACGATAAGAATGTTAACAAACATGGGCGTTACAATGTCACATAAAAAATATAAAAAAAACGATAAGAATATCTTAATCAATTTGCTCTTTCTTTTACCTGTGGTGGCTCTTAAAAGGACCTTTTGATTTTATTTTTCAATATCACACGAGCACAGGACAGAACGGACACTCGTACAACTGGCAGGTGACCTGAGTTGCAATTGATCTTCCTATCTTCACCACCTCCTCTGTCTTTGTTTTCCCCTCAGTCTTTGCTTCTCCTTCTGCCTTTGCTTCTTTATTCTCTTCCTCCGCTATCTCTGCGGGCCACTCGTCTTGGATGAGCCCCTCCTCGTCAGCCGCAGCAAGGACAAAGGCCCACTCGCCGTTACTGAGGATAAGTTCTTCCTCTTCCTCCTCCATCTCTCTTTCTGCCATCTTGACTTTGATTAGCGGTTCGTCGTCTTTGTCCCAGTCGCTCTCTGATGATGAAACATTGTCGAGCTTCCACGGTTCCTCGTTGGCAAGCTAACCCTTACGGTCCTCGAAATGCTCAGCAATTGGAAAGTACTCGTACAGTGTAGCCATGGTTAATGCTGTGGATATAGATGATCGAATGATTGAAAATTACCAAAGCTGGTGCTTTTATTCTGTCTACGTCCATACGTAAGTAATACTCACCTTGCTGTGATTGGTTCTTGATGTTGCTTATGAATACAGGTTTGTAAAATACACGTCCTGATTGGTTTCTAATATCCAAGACAGACACTTGTCTGGTTCATGGTTGCGCACGTGCCCCTGATTGGCTCGTCTAAGAAACACGCCTGTCTGGTGTGGCCGTCGTTAACCGAGACATCGTGTCATTGACCCTCTTTTAGGATGTTGCTCTGGATGGTAGCCTCTACGGTAGCCTCGAAGTGTAACTCTTTGAATGTCCTAATTCATTTTTTTCTTTCTGGAATGTGTATAAGAGACTTAAAGTCTTACGAGGGCAAAAGCACCTGCCCCAACCATCGCAGTGGTGCCGTAGGAGTCATGCCACGTTTTTTTTTTTTTTTTTGTTACTCCTTCCGCCCTCTTATTTTTTTCAAACTGTATTTACTCTTTCAAAGCAATGACAGAAAATAAGACGCAGCTTATATGGCATATAAACGTTTTAATGTTCAAAAATATCTAGAAGGATCTTTTTCTTCTTCTTCGGGTTTCTTGATGATGATGAGTGGTATGTCCAGTTTTAAATTCACATTGCGTCGTTTTGACAGGGTGGGAGGTGGCGACGACAACGGCAAATGGGGTCTTTTTTTGTGGGTGAAACGATAAGTACTTTGACCGGTATTTTCGAATGTTATACTTATTTAAGACCTTCCATGGCCATCTGTCGTGTCTGTTCAGACTATTGGTCAAGGCTTTTTTTCTTCTTTTTTTTTCTTCTCTACGATAGGTACTTTGACCAGTGCTTTCAAATGTTCTACTGCAAATAGACCTTCCATGCTCGCCAGTTTGCACCATTGGTCCAGGTTGAGAGAAATCCTCTTTTCTCCGGGTATGGCGGTCCATTGACGACTGGTGCGTCCGTTTGGGTCGCTGATCAATTGCATTGCGTGGTCAAAATGGCGTATGTCCGCGAGAACATTTTCATCTTCTGCGGTCAGACTGATATAAATCTGTTTTCCTAGAAACAAACGTAACTTTCCAGGGCGTGACAGATCGTTCATGCGACGGGCTCCGTTGACGCTGGACGTATTGTAATGCAACGTCAGTTCAGATATCATATTTTTGCTTTTACAGAGTTCACCCCAAACGCCTTCCTTCATGGCGATGCCTTCGGCCGATACTAGGTGTTGTGCCGGAGTTGGTTTTGGCATACTTGCCGAAATGCACGTATTTGATGCTTTCAACTGCGATGTAGACACGTACACGTCCTCTTCTACGGATAAGCTCGGGTCACCCATCCACGACTGTCTTTTATTTTGCCGTAATTCTGCATTTTCAAAGCTTTCTTCAAAGGTTTGTTGTCAGGACTCGAAGGAGGTGGTGAGAATCGCATTTCTCCTGTATGTTTGTTATGGTAGTACACGTTACCGTTCCTCTCGTTTACTTTATTCCAACCGGTTTGAGCCATGATGTGTCTTTCTCCAAGACCTATGAAAGAATGATGGGGTTTTCTTGGATTCGAGTACTTTTATAACTTTTTTAGTAGAGGGCACTAGTCAATTATCAATCGATGACATCCTGCTTCATTCCAATCGAAAGATATGTTTTCTGACTGTAAGGCAAGGTTGCTACACGTCGGCATACCCGCGGGTGAGAACACAAGATTGGGTTTGCTACACGGCGCTGAAGTCAAGTCAACAGATGTTGGTATTTCTTGCTTGAATGTTTCTTTGCTTGATTGCGTCAAAATACACACTCGACGGAAACTTTTCAGACGTGCCAAAATCATCCATTGCTCGAGTGTGAGAGCGATACCCTTCTTGCTAGGTACTTCGCCGATAGAAGGAACGTTGCTGTACTTCCTGATATGTTCGTAGCAATTGTCTTGAATGATGAGATTGTGACGTAGGTACAGTATGCTGCCCAAGCGCCAACTGTAACTTTTTCTTGAATGGATGCGATGGGTACTTTCCTTTATTTTTTTGAGCGTATCCGTTACCAAATCAGTGAGCTCGACAAGTTATCACGGTCCATTGCTCGAGTGTGAGGGCAATATCTTTCTTGGTCATCACACGCGTCGTCCCTACCTTCGGGCGTGTAAAATACTGTCGTACATGAACGTAAAACTTTCCGTTGAAGTCTGAGACGGCGAGGTAGCGCTCGCCTTCTAATGTGACAGCTTTATTGTCTTGTGTGCCGGCGCGGACATTGGTTGAACGCTGTGGACCTGTCGGTCCGGCAGTGTTTGTTGATGTTTCCATGTTCGTGTCTGAGTTTCGACTGAAAGTTGCACACCATCGTCGTCGCCTTACAATATATGTACAACAAGCGCTCTCCAGTAAAACAACGATTCACTAGTTTGGTCAAAGTCTGTCGTTTCGACGAGGAGACGGGTTTCCGTTCCGGCTTCGGTCATTTCGGATGACACATCAATGTTTTTTTTATAGAGGGCAATAATAGATCATCCTTACGAAGAACATCTTGAAAGCATTATTTACCATTAAAAAAACATCTTATACGCATTTGAATCAATTAAACGAACGACTTTGCGTTAACCGTAATGTTGAAGTACAAATGTGAACACGTCCTCGTCGTTGCGTTCCTTGTTTTTACCAAAACGAGCCGTGATGTCGTTCATGTCCGAGCTTTTTGCCCGGTGAACCAGATAAAAAAAATGCAATAAAAAAAATGCAATAGTGACCACATACGTCAGAGGTAGGACTCTGAAGCGTTTTTTGGTTGTAAAGAAACGGTTTATTTGTCAAGAAACGTCGAATGAAAGAAACGTCAGGGGTTCGCCGTAGGTGTCAAAATATTCTCAAAGAAATGGCAACCTAATGCCGGCACGGTTTCCAACTCGGATCCGTGTTGACTACCATGACACTCAGACGTTCCAAAGGTGAATGTAACTGATCTGCGGCATGAACGCCGTCGAACACGTCGCACAGGAGCCATCGTGTGTAAGCGTCTTTACTCAACACTCGAACAATATCGGACGTCTCCATGATTTCAATTGGTAAAGTCTTAGTTTATGTTGCGGTTTTGATCTATGTCGATGATGTTGTCGAATTCGGCGTAGATGAGAAGGTTGGTGGTGGAAGCCAATACCTCTGCAAATTTGAAATCCACACGAAGATTTCTTTGTTTCTTGACTGTGTAGTGTTGTTCGTGGGATCCATCGGGCGTCAGGTAGAAAGCGAACAGCGTATAACCGTTCAGAAAATCCGTCTGAGTGATGTCCATGTTTCCATCTCCGTACAAACGACCCGTAACTGAAAACAGTTGAAGGTAACAGCGGAGAGCTCGATGTGATTCAAAGTTGGGGGTGAGCGGCATGGACGGATACTGTTTCTCATGGACGTGAAGCGTGTAATGATTTAATTACACGCAAGGATAATCACGTGAAAGTTGGCATCTGCTGCTTTCGACGTCAAATAGCAAGAGTACTTACTTCGATGCAGTTTGAGTCGTACTTCCACACCCGGTAAAAGCACGTTCTTTTGAGCAAATATGTCAGAGTGAAGGGGTCCCATCATCTCGAACACTTTGCTCTTATTTTTTGTTTTAGCGAAACGTGTTTTGCCAGTCCGAGTTGGCGATGTTACCGGCAGCCAAATCGTTGAAGTCCATATGTCCTGCAATGTTTTTGAAGTAAAACTCAGATGTGTGTCTTTGGCCTCTGTGTCGTCGTTGAGCAAAGTCCCGAGTCTGCCGTTGAGGGTCACGTCTAGTTGTAAAAACATCGAATGCAACATCAGATTGGCAGGAGCCACCTTTTTATTGTCTTTGTTGGCGGCGTCGCAACCGCTTCTGTCTGCGTTGGTGATTTCCACTTTGACGTAAAGTTGCGTGTCGTTGATATCCAGATACTTGCTTCCTGTTCCGGGCATGAGGAACTTGATCGGTCCTGTGGAGTTTAATCCCCCAAAAGGACGGTATTCGACGTATTCGCTGTCTTCGATCACCATTTGTGTCGAAGGAACATCAAATATCTCCAGTTCTGATTTGGAGCAAGGCATGGAGTGGTCGTGGACGAGAGCCATGTTGACGGCTAATGAGTTCAGAATCGGACTGTCGTTCTTCTTATAAGGACAACGGTACCACATAGTGTAAACGATTTGATTTCTCTTTCAAGGCCAACTTTCGGGCAAGGATACTTGGACTGAGCCGAAGTGTGATTGAATGTGGTCGTGTCGGGTGGATATCCTTGGGCGTATTGGGCCAATGTTCCTAATAAATAAATCGCTTTTCTGTTCAACAGTTTCTTTTTGGCCGTTATGTGACGATTGGTTTTTCGTTTGGCCGGTCCGCGTCCGGGTCGCGATTGTTTCTTTTTTGGCGGTGAAGTACTGCCGCAGAGAGGCAAAAATCCACGAATAGTAGGATTGGGCGAGACTGTAGGAGGTAAGATCGTGCTTCTCGGAGTATCGAAAGGTCGATGCGGGGATGAACCGAATGATGATGCTGTGCGCAGAGGTCTAAGATAACCAGGAGACAGGAGAAAAAGTGGTGACCGTCTTGGTGTTAACGAACGACGTGGTTTACAAGGTCTCTTCTTCTTTTTATCGTTGATGACCGTCCTCGACGTGGAAAAGGTGTTTACACTTTATCGCTTCATGCTGAGTAATGCGATTTGGGAGTGTACGCCGAAATAGGAGAGAATTGCGAAACGAGTTGTTGAAGTACACGGGAGTTCAGACGTGAATCACTTAAACGAGAAGAATTGCTCTGACGACCGCCTTTGTTGCTGCTGCTACGGTTGCTGCTGCTGTAAGGTGTCGATGGGATTCTTCTCCTGAACGGTATCAACATGTCATCAATCATTTTGTTCCTTTGTTAGACCATACGTAAGCAATGAGATCGATGAGATCGGTTTGTCATTGGTCGCCAATGCCATTAACGACGACTCTGTTTCTATCGTATCTATGTCTCGAAGATTTGTGTAAAGTCTACGATGTCTTGTTTTTCAAGCCATGTTCGTACCGCCGTTCATTTCAGATCCGGGAACCGTTTCTTGGCGCGGCGTACACGCTGTCGACTCCTGCGAAGCCAGCGGGATGTGGCGAATCGTGGTATGTGTCTTGAAGTTTTTTTTCTCCACCATTTGCGACAACTTCATTTCAAATCACGCATCCCTCACTACAAGCGCTGACACAGTTGATGTTTCTTAATAAATCGCGTAAGGTTACCCAAGGTAATGATATACCTGCCATGTCGGTTTCTGTTCTGCACGTGTCAAACTTGAACGATGCATTTTATCTGTTTTGTTATGTGTAATGTAACCATCGCGCTGCTCTCGCGTAGACGAGATTTAGCTCGCGCATGATATCGTCGATGACAAGCAACTTCCTGTGATCTGCTTCCAATCGATTCACTTCTTCAACACCAGGTAATTCTTCGATGAATTCGACATGAGGTTAAGCTTCTTACAATACCTCGTAATCGAGTTGGTATTCGGCGTAAAACCAATACACGAGTTCACGAGGTGGATCGATTAATTGCTCGCGACGTTCCAACAGCGTTCTCACCCACCGGGTCTTTCCACACCCTGTCAGTCCTGCGACGATACAAGTGAAATGATGAGGTAATGTTCCATCCAACGTCTCCATCTCTTGAATGTTACGATTAAACTTGTGTCGTTCCTTATATTATCTTTTTTTCAGAAAAACAATAATAATTTCCTATCTTTTCAGAAAACAATGATAATTTCCTATCTATATTTTAAAAAGATTATAGTATTTTGAACAATCTGCTACCGTCCATCAATCCCTAGTTTAAGCCAAGTAGATTGTGTAAATAGAAAGTGAAAGTCACCTTCATTACAAAAAAGCTATTCTCGGCCTTGAAGTCGAGCTGATCATAGTGCAAAGTCAGAGGCATCACGTTGGACCATAACGCCATTCAATCGGTCAACTTTGAGGCGATGCCCAACATGGTAAATGTTGGGCATGGTAAATCATGTAAATCATGTCCGTTCCTGTACATTATCCACACACCATTACGAGAAACGGGTTGGGTAGAGTTCTCACCAGATCCATCACCAAGGATTACAGACTGGTCTACGACAAACGCGTCATCCAAGCAGATCTTACAACCCTCCCGTACGGTTATTAAAGAGCGTCACCACCGACACTCTGACGTCATCTTTGCTCCACCGTGGTTAGTCAAAAGAGGTAGATGAGAGTTGAGTTGATTCGATTTTCTCTAAAAGGTCTCAAACCAACCATGGGTATTCTAAACGAGGAAGAGGCATTTGTGTGGAATCGCTTATGGTGGCCTATGCTTGCAAAATGTCTACGTCAATAAACCACAGAGTCCTGAAATTTTCCTGTTCGAGCGCTAAAACTGGATGTAGACAAAAACGCTTGGATCCCGTGTATTTCACCTGTGTTTCATCTCGATTCCGAGAAAGGATCAAAGGCGATGCTAAAGATTTTGCGAAACTTCAGTTGCAGATTGTACAGAGATGGAGAAATGTACACCTTTATGCCAGAACCTTTTCATGCCTGGTTGGAAAGAAACAATGTAACAGTCCGTATTGAATATACGATCATTCAAAACAGATCTTCAAGCCGTATACGTTCCCGCACTGAACCTTAGATACAGAAAGAGCACCACAATTAACATTATTGACGTTATAATTGCTTTTCTCTGATTGGTCAAAAAGAACATAAAAGAAAATATAAAGTTCGATTCATTCTTTCATCAGACAGCAAAGAAACAACATGGAGATTAGTGTAGTACCCAGCAATAAAAGTATGGGAAACTGTTCCAGGCGAAAATGTAAAGCAGCGCCGGCAACTTCCCAGTCGTCAAAGAAACCACATCATAAGACCAGTATCGCAAAGACTCCTTCAGAAATCACCTGGACAGAAATCAGGCGTGGGGTGCGCGACGACTCTTGCGACCCTGACATATACGGAGAGCCTACCGATGGAGGAAACTTCACACCACCGTTCTACAACGCTTTAGGTTATCTCGCCGAGCTTGTAGACCCTGTAGGACATGTAGGATGTGGCATGAATGAAGAAAGAGAGAAAATTCCTGAAAGCGATGAGAAGATAGCACACGACTTGCTGAAAACCCAATTGGTACAAGCTACAAAGCTCAACGTCCTGATAGAAAAGGTCGAAGAAAGGAATGGCAAAGTAAAAGAGATCCGACGCTTGCTGATTACAGATCCACTCGCAAAAGACATTTTCAAAGAGCTGGAGAGCAGAATGAAGGAAACGGTAAAGACTACGAAGAAGAGAGGGTGATCAATTTACCAAGAGACGTCATCTACAGAACGCTGGGAAGCTACGCTGATCAATTAAGCCGTGTTGCTCTCGAATGCAAAGGGATGGACTGTCTGTGGGATTTGATTGTTGCAGGGGAATGTTAAAACATTGTATTTACACAGGTTACTACTTTCAAATTGACCAATTTAAACACGTCTATGCGTTCTCTTTGTGTTACATGCCAACTTGATGTGTTCACAACTAGAACACGTCTATGTGTTCACAATTAAACGCTTGGTGTTCAGAAGTAGAACACTTAGTGTTTGTTTATTAGAACACCAGTGTTCAGAACACCAAAACGCGTTCTAAAACTGTTACACTTTTCAGATTTTGGTGTTCAAATCTTGAACACTTTAATTTGCAGTGTATTTGTATAATTTACAAAATAAACGTTGTAAATATTTCCTCTTCAAGCTTTATTCTTACATCAAAAACATGAAAATCATCGCTGGACCCAACATTTAAAGATTTGTTCCAATGTGTTTTCCTTTTAACTAACATTAGCGTGGAATTGACACGATTTTGAAGCAATTTCCACAAAACAGTGCTTCGTCCCCTGGGCACCCACCAAGACTTCAACCCTGGATTTGATACAATTTAAAGCAATTTTCTGTTATCAAAATCACGAGAACGTACAGGCTTTCATGAAAATCGCCCCTATGATTTGACACAATTTAAAACTGTATGTTTTGCTACCAAAATCACAAAAAGCGCAGGGCTTCGCCGCTAGATTTGATACAATTTAAAGGAATTTTCAGCTATCAAATCACAAGAAACGTATAGGGCTTCTCCGTAGATTGTACACAATTGTAAGCATAGGCGTAAGAACAGGGGAACAGGGGCACGTTCCCCTAAATGTTGCAGTGATGCATATTTTTACCATTTAACTAGTGTTGTAAGATATATTTGTGAAGAACATTGAGGAACATGTACCTACGCCTATGATTGTAAGCAATTTTTTGCTATCTAAAGCACAGGGTCTCACCCTGGATTTGAGATGTGTTTTTCAATTTTTAGTTATCAGGGCTCACTTCTACAGTTTGGGATTGAGACATATGACTTGGGAAGTGCCCCTCCAGAGGTCGTGCCTCTCCCCACTTTTCGAAATATTCCTACATTCCTGGGTATACAGAGAATTCATTTCAACGCATGTATAACTTTTCAAGTCCCCATATTTCACTTTCCTCTTCTTTCCTTGGTATTTATGCAGCCCATTCCTCACCCCGCCCCATAGGTATAGCTAAGTTAGGCCTATTCATTTCACCCCAACTCTTTAAAAAATCTTATAACTATTTTAACTATCTTATAACTATCTTAACTATCTCAACTATCTTAAAATCCTTCTTATATCATCAAATCTAATCTTAAAACCTTGAGCATATGTCTTTGTCAGGGCCTTTCACTGTTTCGCGAATAAAGGTCGGACTGAAGATCAACACGGGAATACATTAATAAAACCTGACCTGGTTTACGACGTCTCAGACACTAGACACAGGTTGATTAATGCTTTTTTTCGATTTTTCAGACAAACATGAACGTGTTTATTACAACTTTTTGAAGAGAATATGTTTTAATTATTTTACAAACAGCCAAATACCATTTGGTTATCAATTTTGTTACATTAAACGTTTTTGAATATGGTCTGGTTAATTCTGCAGCGCGTGGGTGCGTATATTACTTCCTTGCGTATGTATCTCGAGCATGTATACATACATGTAGGAACTTGAACTTATTATAATCAGATGATTAATCTGGGTTTGATGATTGTCAGCTTGTTTTAACCAATCACCGCACGAATTTGCCTAGCAACAAAATTTGCGTAACTAAGTGGGGCAAACATTCTACGTGGCACTGGTAAAGTACAGCTAGCTAGTGGCGCGCGCTCATGTTACAAATTTCTGCACACAGACTGAGTAACGGCAAAATAGTGAACACAAATTGCGCTTACGGGCTCGCTGCGGGCTTTGTTAATCCGATTCCTGTTACCCAAAACGGTTAGCAAACATAATTTTGTTTATACCTTTTGATACAAACCTGAAAGATCCGAAGAAGTGCCTTACATGGATCAAAACTTGCAGAAGATTGAATGAATATCTAATTGTCAATGCGTTGGTAATGCATGATTGCGGATTTAATAAAAGAAGAAAAAGAAGAAGAAGAAGAAGAAGAAGAAGAAGAAGAAGAAGAAGAAGAAGAAGAAGAAGAAGAAGAAGAAGAAGAAGAAGAAGAAGAAGAAGAAGAAGAAGAAGAAGAAGAAGAAGAAGAAGAAGAAGAAGAAGAAAGAAGAAGAAGAAGAAGAAGAAGAAGAAGAAGAAGAAGAAGAAGAAGAAGAAGAAGAAGAAGAAGAAGAAGAAGAAGAAGAAGAAGAAGAAGAAGAAGAAGAAGAAGAAGAAGAAGAAGAAGAAGAAGAAGAAGAAAGAAGAAGAAGAAGAAGAAGAAGAAGAAGAAGAAGAAGAAGAAGAAGAAGAAGAAGAAGAAGAAGAAGAAGAAGAAGAAAAAGCATGCAGTATACTGTGATTTAAGAACACTGATTTAAATATGATAATTATTTTACATGAGGTTATAACTTTGTCGGTATCTAAATGGCAGCTCCCTGGTATGGGTC
This sequence comes from Chiridota heheva, assembly GCA_020152595.1. Taxonomy (NCBI): domain Eukaryota; kingdom Metazoa; phylum Echinodermata; class Holothuroidea; order Apodida; family Chiridotidae; genus Chiridota; species Chiridota heheva. The sequence goes on along the minus strand of JAIGNY010000365.1, from coordinate 1,428,368 downwards.
ATGGGGGCTCCCTGGTATGGGCCATGGGGGCTCCCTGGTATGGGCCATGGGAGCTCCCTGGTATGGACTATGGGAGCTCCCTGGTATGGGCCATCGGGGCTCCCTGGTATGGGCCATGGGAGCTCACTGGTATGGGCCACAGCAGGTCCCTAGGCTGGTATGGGCCACGGCAGCTCCCTGGTATAGGCTATGGCAGCTCGCTGGTATAGGCCACGGCAGCTCCATGGTATGGACCATGGCAGCTCCCTGGTATGGGCCATGGGAGCTCCCTGGTATGGGCCATGGCAGCTCCCTGGTATGGGCCACGGCAGCTCCCTGGTATGGGCCATGGGAGCTCCCTAGTATAGACCACGGCAGCTCCCTGGTATGGGCCATGGGAGCTCCCTGGTATGGGCCATGGCAGCTCCCTGGTATAGGCCACGGCAGCTCCCTGGTATGGGCCATGGGGTTCCAAAATTATGCATTGCTTTATATTTAGGAATCAATATCTTGAATATACTACTGCGAATTGGGGGCAAAAATATGTAACTGGGGGCATTTCCCTCTGGCTACGCCACTGTTCCATACAAAATCTTAATCACTTTTATTAGCCATAATTTATAAACTGCAGGTGCTTAGTGGCGTATTTAGTGGGGATCAGAGGGGGGAGGGGGCGTGGGAGAGTAAGAGCTCAAACAATTTCCTGGTTACAAGCGGAAAAATTGCATTAATGAATTAAGTTATTGCTAAATGGGAAATCCCCCATAGGTTTCGGGAACTATGATCTCTAATTTTCTGGAAATGTCAGATTTTTTCAATAATTTTACCCAAAAGAATTCCAATAATTTTACAAAATTTTCCTTCAATATTTCAATTTATTTAAAAAAATTCATATTGTACCTCCTAACTGGCTGCTACGACTCTGAGCACGTACAACTCCTTTGCAATAACTACCGTTTTCCCACTCCCCCTCCCCCTTCCCATCCCCCGACACCTGTCACCGAACGTTGAATACGCCACTGCTGCCATTATTAAAAGAATAGGTATTTTAAAGTTCGTTTTGATGAAGAAATTATTGTAACATTATGCACGCTTTTGTTTTTTGTCTGCCTAGGTTGTTTGTTGATTTGAGAATCTTAAGTTGAGTGGCTAATTAGTGTTGGAGATCGTAAGGTGCATGGTTCTGAATCATGCACTCAAATGCGTATATTAAACAATGTTTTATCAGGGATATGGTATTTATAATCCCTGGTTTTATCCAGCGGGACGAAGACATATCATTTCCCTAAAAGCTTATACCCTGTATAATAGAGTTGCCGATTTTCCCCTAAATAATCTAAACATTTTCATATAATGATTTAAGAGCTTTAAAATGTTTACGAATTCATGGTAATTTATGTTTGATTTCGTGCCGCACTCGCCAGCAACTTTCGGTAACAAAAAATTAGATGATTGGAAAGATTTGCTAAATAGACACAAAATCAATATTTTGTATTTATCTTTTTAATACTTTAACATGGATACCGTGGAAATAAGAAGCACGATACAATCCAACGTTTCTGATTGGTTGAAATGTTTACACAATTACAGACCATGCACCGACAAGTCAATTAATTACCGCCGCGGAAGTGACGCTACTAGTATGATCAGATTTATTGTTGACACTTTGAAGGTCATGCAATTTTCTTGAGACGAGATTCCCTCTTAATGTATTGTTTGGAAACAGGGCCGTAATTCCCAGGGACATGGGGTTATGTTCCCCCCCCCCCACTTTTTCGTATATATGATTACAAAATGTAGTACATTTTTGGGGAAATTGCCTCTTGTCCCCCTCCCACACACACACACTTTTTGGATAAGAGGCCATGCCCCCACCCCACTTTTGAGATGAGAATTACGGCCCTGTTTCGAAATAAGCATATATATATATATATATATATATATATATATATATATATATATATATATATATATATATATATATATATATATATATATATATATATATATATATATATATATATATATATATATATATATATATATATATATATATATATATATATATATATATATATATATATATATATATATATATATATATATATATATATATATATATATATATATATATATATATATATATATATATATATATATATATATATATATATATATATATATATATATATATATATATATATATATATATATATATATATATATATATATATATATATATATATATATATATATATATATATATATATATATATATATATATATATATATATATATATATATATATATATATATATATATATATATATATATATATATATATATATATATGAATTTTTTGGTCCATAAATGTTGCTTGAAGGTCCATTAATTTTGCTGATAGGTCCATAGAATTGACTAACTATCCAGATTTTGAAGCAAAGAAGTTTTGTTGTCTTCAGTAAAATTTAGTCTCCGAACAATTTAAAAATCGCTATTCTGACACGCCATCAGCATCGCCGTTTATATTTCATTCTTCAACCCAAAATCCAAAAGACTGGTTACACCACTGAATTGCATGCCCTATTTTAAAAAATTCAGAATTTTTATAGAAATTCATAAATACATAAATAGTAAGAATTAAGTTTCTAGCTTTCAGAATCGGATTCGAGATCGGTACTATCCCAGTTTCCATGGTAATATTCACAAAATGAAGTTAAATTGGCGTTAAAAAATGGAATAACATATGCATAGGGACCAGGGGAGCTCGGCTTCGCTCGGTGCTCCAACACCGAGATGACGTCATCCTTGTTCTCAATTGACATTCAAAATCGGGCACCCTGAAATTTATTTACTAAATGAAAACTGAAGTGGAAATGTTTTGTGTGGCTGTATGTAGGGTGTGCGGGTACCTCCATCGGGAACTGAAGGTACACCACTCTTTGGGGAGACATATCCTCTCGTCAGATCTACAACATATACTTGTACCAAGGAGCTTCCTTGCTTGTACACATGCAAAGGCGCGTTAGTAAACCATTTTGACTGGGGTGTAAAAATAAGAATTACCTATGGCCCCAAATTAGCATCCCATCTGAAAGAAAACAAAAAAACTGCCTCCCTGTAAAAAAGTTTATAATCAAATTTGTGTACCGACTTGATACCAGATTTACCAACTAATCTCAAATTTTACCGACGAGTTTCAAAATTTCAGGGAGGAGTGACATTCCATACACTCCGGTATTTTAGTGTTTACACCCACAGAAACTGAGTGACGCTTAATCTCAATATATCAATAGTTTCATAACATCTTCGTCCTTCATTATACAAGAGGTCCCTGGTCAAACCATCAAACTAATCATACCAGACTACACAAATGCATTGGAAATAATTAATTCAGTCTAATGAATTTTATGCAAGTTATCATATAATTATTTGGAAAAAGCAGCACGATCTTACAATTGTAAGAAACCTATTGCTTCCTACAAAGCAAGGACGTCTGCATTTCTTCGGCGGCTGGAGTGAGGAGACTATTGAACTGAGGAGACTATGGTGACAGGGTGTTAAATTGGTGTCTAATTCGAGTCAACTGGTAGGTTGTAATTACACCATCGGAAGTTATAACTAGATGCCAATTAGTGTTTGACAAAACAATCTGGAAATTATAGTAGTGGACAATGTAAACACGCATCTTGGCCAGTTGGTGGTCATGAGAAAACATGCCATAGTGTTTGTTCCATCTGCATACTTGTTGGATACTTGGATGCAATGCGGGCCGAGGCCGGGGCCGGCCGGATGCACCATCAGCGGCATTTGCCGCATCATCAAATCATCTAATACTATGAAGGGGAACAAAATCACATTGCAAAAGATATAAACTTGGAAGAAAAAAAGAAAAATATATATATATATATATATATATATATATATATATATATATATATATATATATATATATATATATATATATATATATATATATATATATATATATATATATATATATATATATATATATATATATATATATATATATATATATATATATATATATATATATATATATGTATATAAATATATATATATATATATATATATATATATATATATATATATATATATATATATATATATATATATATATATATATATATATATATATATATATATATATATATATATATACATATATACATATATGTATATATATATACATATATATATATATATATATATATATATATATATATATATATATATATATATATATGTATACATATATATATATATATATATATATATATATATATATATATATATATATATATATATATATATATATATATATGTTTATATATATATATATATATATATATATATATATATATACATATATATAATATATAGATATATATAGATATATATATATATATATATATATATATATATATATACATATATATATATATATACATATATATATATATATATCTTTATATATATATATATAAATATATATATATATATATATATATATATATATATATATATATATATATATATATATGTATATATATATACATATATGTATATATGTATATATATATATATATATATATATATATATATATATATATATATATATATATATATATATATATATATATATATATATATATATATATATATATATATATATATATATATATATATATATATATATATATATATATATATATATATATATATATATATATATATATATATATATTTGTCTTTTCCTCTTTTCAAAAACACTTGTGATTGGGCGTGCGTGTGTGTGATTTTCATAACACAGTGTAAAGAAATGACTTGCCGATAAACACAAGAGAGAGAGAGAGAGAGAGAGGGGGATATAATTGCGTTTTTAGCTTCCCCACGCATGAAAGTATTTTTATGACATAATCCCACTTGAAATATTGACATATTAACCGGTAGTAGGGTTGCCTACAGTATATCAAATCGTTACAAGAAACGTGGCCTCGAAGTGAGTAAACTGTTTACGAAAAGTAGATTTAAGGGAAATGATGATACATTACATTAGGCCCTCTCTATGGCCACCTGCGTGATAATTCCTTTCCTTTTTTTAGTGTATAACATATTATTTGCACTTTGATATATAGATGAAAATTGTAAATAAAGGCTGATTAATCCCATTTGTATTATAATGTATTGCTTAGTATGTTTATTGCAAGCTGTTCGCAATTAAGCACAACAAAAATTTACAGGAGGCCAGCTATGGTCTCTAACGTAAATGCAAACAGATTTTAAATCGTGTTTTGTAAGGTCCACTCACCTTTCTATCCTCCATTCACCTATCAATCCTTCACTGATCTATTGTATCATTTACTGACCTATTCTATGGAAGTTCCACTTACGTACTTATCGTCCACTAACTTATATATACTCTATTCACCTACCAATCATTTTATCCATTCTCCAACCAATCATTTTATCATCTATCTTTATTTCATTCACTTACCTATCGTCAACCCACCTATACCTACCCTCCACTCACCTACCTATCCTTCACTTACATATTTATCCTCCACTCACCTACCTACCCTCAACCCACCTATACCTACCCTCCACTCACCTACCTATCCTCCACTCACCTACCTATCCTCCACTCACCTACCTATCCTCCACGCACCTATCTATCCTCAACTCAGCTACCTATCCTCTACTCACCTACCTAACCTCTTCTCACCTACCTATATTTCACTCACCTACCTATCCTCAACCCACCTATACCTACCCTTAACTCACCTACCTATCGTCCAATAACCTACCTATCCTCTACTCACCCACCTGTATTTTACTCACCTACCTATCCTCAACCCACCTATATCTACCCTCCTCTCACCTACCAATCCTCCACTCACATATCGATCCTCCACTCAACTACCTATCCGCCCCTTACCTACCTATCCTGCACTCATCTACATATCCTGCACTCACCTACCTTTCGTCCAATCACCTATCCTGTCCTCCACTCACCTATCATATCCTCCACTTTCTGTCACTCATATATACACAGCCTCCACCCACCTACCAATCTTCCACTTACCTATCCTCCTAGGTGAGTGATCTATACTTCGCTCACCTACCTATCCTCCAATCACCTACATATCCTCCACTAACCTACTTATCCTCCACTCACCTATCTATCCTCCACTAACCTACCTATCCTTTTCTCACCTACCAAGATTTCACTGACCTACCTATTCTCCACTCACCTACCTATCCTTCACTCACCTACCTATCCTCCACTCACCTACCTATTTTCCACTCACCTACCTAATCTCCACTCACACACCTATCCTCTACTCACCAATATCTATCCTCCAGTGAAATACCGTCCACTCGTATACCTATCCTCCACTCACCTACCTATCCCCCACTCACCTACCTATCCTACACTCACCTACCTATTCTCCACTCACCTACCTATCCTACACTCACCTACCTATCCTCCAGGCTCCACTCACCTACCTATCCTCCACTCACCTACCAATCCTCTGTCCTCCACTCACCTGCCCATCCTCCACTCACCTACCTATCATCCACTCACCTGTCTATCCTCCACTCACCTACCTATCCTTCGCTCACCTACCTATCCTCCACTCACCTACCTATCCTCCACTCACCTGTCTATCCTCCACTCACCTACCTATCCTCCACTCACCTACCTATCCTCCACTAACCTACCTATCCTCCACTCACCTACCTGTCCTCCACTCACCTACCTATCCTCTATCCTTCACTTACCTGCCTATCCTCCACTAACCTACCTATCCTCCGCTCACCTACCTATCTTCTACTCACCTGTTTATCATCCACCCACCTACCTATCATCCACTCACCTATCCATCCTCCACTCACCTACCTATTCTCCACTCACCTACCTATCATCCACTCACCTACCTATCATTCACTCACCTATCCATCCTCCACTCACCTACCTATCCTACACTCACGTACCTATCCTCCACTCACCTACCTATCCTCCACTTACCTATTCATCCTCCACTCACCTACCTATCCTGCACTCACCTACCTATTCTCCACTAACCTACCTATCCTCCACTCACCTACCTATCCTCCACTCACCTACCTATCCTCTATCCTTCACTTACCTGCCTATCCTCCGCTAACCTGCCTATCCTCCACTCACCTGCCTTTCCCCCACTCACCTGTCTATCCTCTACTCACCTGCCTATCCTTTACTCACCTACCAATCCTCCACTCACCTACCTGTTTACTACTCACCTACCTATCATCCACTCACCTACATATCCTCCACTCACCTACCTATCCTCCACTCACCTACTTATCATCCAATCACCTACCTATCATCCACTCACCTACCTATCCTCCACTCACCTACCTATCCTCCACTCACCTACCTATCCTCCACTCACCTACCTATCCTTCACTCACTTACCTATCCTCCACTCACCTACCTATCCTCCACTCACCTACCTATCCTCCACTCACCTACCTATCATCCACTCACCTACCTATCCTCCACTTACCTAGCTATCCTCCGATCACCTACCTATCTTCTACTCACCTACCTATCATCCACCCACCTACCTATCATCCACTCACCTATTCATCCTCCACTCACCTACCTATCATCCACTCACCTACCTATCATCCACTCACCTATCCATCCTCCACTCACCTACCTATCCTCCACTCACATACCTATCCTCTACTCACCTACCTATCCTCCACTCACGTACCTATCCTCCACTCACCTACCTATCCTCCACTCACCTACCTATCCTCCACTCACCTATCCATCCTCCACTCACCTACCTATCTTCCACTCACCTACCTATCCTCCACTCACCTACCTATCCTCCACTCACCTATCCATCCTCCACTCACCTACCTATCCTCCCCTCACCTACATATCCTCCACTCACCTACCTATCCTCCACGAATTCGACTGACTTCCTCGACAGTTATCTCTGACCTAAATCACGAACATGACATTTTAGACAACATTTTACATGAATGATTGATGTAAATACAATTCTTGATAACTGTACAAAATTGACTAATTCCGCAGGCTTTGAGAGCAAGTACCCCACCAATTTTCAAACACATAATACTGTAAGCGCCCTAATTCAATAAAATGCAGTTTCATTATACTGTAAAGCGGGGAGGTAACGGAATAAGTTTTTTGGATGCTTTCTCCACCATTTTGTGTCTTTCACAAGTCCTCTTTCATATAAGATGGACTTGCTTGACCATGAACTAATCCTTTAAGCTGCACACAGAACGAGATTCTTTTGTTTTATCCTTAGTACAAAATTTAACGAGCTATTTGAATATTTCACTGGTCTGTCAAGTCCTGAAAATGACTAAACTAATCACGGGATTTAACTCATGGGCTATCCTAATCGCAAGGTTCGCTTGGACGTCAGCCAATTTTTCCAAATAAGCTAGTTTCTTGGCTCTCCTGACGGTTTGCTACCATAATTTAATCGACCTATTTTGTTCAAATGTTTATCATGAAAGATCATTTATCTTTAATAATATAAACATTCATACGGAGCTCCTAAGGTGACATGAAAGAAAAAATATTATTTCGTTGAAAGGAAATAATATTTTGTTTTAAAATTTCGTTTCAACGAAATAATATTTCGTTTAAACGAAATAATATTTCGTTTAAGCGAAATATATATTTTTTCTTTTATGTCACTTTGGGGGCTCCGTATTTTTAAACTATGACAAGAAGAAAATACAAATGAAAAAAACGAGTGTTAAAATTTTGCCAAAATAACGAGAGAAAAAATATATAATTATCTCAAACTCTCGACATTTTAGCAAATTTCCTAGACCTTTTGGCACATTGGTGCAATTTTTTCGGTTCTTATGATATATTCAACGTATTAGATCAATTTCATCACGGGTGATATACCTTTCAGGCAGTGGCGCAACAATAGGGTGGGAAGCATCCAAACTCATCGGAGTGTTTATAACTTACTGAAGAACATCCTTTTAAAAGTCAAAATGAATCTTCAACCCCACATTACACGCATGACTTGGCCCTGCAGTAACCAAAACCACAATACCTGGCTTTTCACAATAAGCTCCATCGTGTGCATATAGATGATCGGGAGTGTAATTACTGATGCGTACAAACACTGAACTATTTGTGGTGGGTTTCTTAATTGCTTCTAGCAGAGTCTAAAAGTTATACCCGCCGAAATGGCGGTTCTTGCAGGCGAAAAAACTGAAAATGTATAGCGAGAATTGGGCGAAATGTACCCTCAAACAACCAAGTCCCAAAGTGTGTTGATTGGTATAACCACATTATGGACCAGTTTCTCGAATGGAAGTTTTGTGCATTAGTGAAATTTTGTTTCCACGTTTAAATGTTGCGTGCTTCAAGCTCAAAGAAACATACTACATTACTGCTAGAATTAAGCCATATTAACCCATTTCGGTTTAACTGAACCAGTTAACAAGCAAACAAATATATAACATTTATCACTGATAAGCCAAAAATGATGTGTATATTGCCTTTTGATCTAGTTCAGTCACAGGAATGCGTATAAAGACCCCAAAAATGACACCAATAAAAGACAAAGATACCAATGGCCAAGAATGCAGCCATAATCATTTTTAGTACTTTAATCAGGTCGGTCCACGCCCCCAAATGGGAGACCTACCAATCGGGAAAATGTTGTGAATATATCCCACAATGCATCTTTCCAAATTCAAATCTTTCTCAAGAAATACATAACGGATTAATAGGTTCAAGCCAAAGGTAGGAAAATGCATGCGAAATATTCTAATTTTATTGATGCAACAGAACGATGAAATTATTTTCTCCATTTTCACCAACGCAAATTTGACTTTCACCAGGAATTTTTAGGTAATCTTTCAAAATTCATTTGAATAGTTTCTGAACAGCAGATTTTAACATTTTAGTCACCAGAAATAGCTGAAATTATACAGAAATATTAATTTCAATCTCATTTGCAATTTGAGAATTACAGAATTAAAAATTAAAAATAATTTTAAAAAACAATTAAATGGGTGAACTTACTAGCAAGTTTAAATTTTGGTCACTACGCATGTCTCAATCTCCCAATCAGGAGATCTCCCGATCGGGAGCGTGGACTGGACTGTTAATGGCATTTTAGGGAAGCTAAGTTCATCAATAACTTTAGCTTTAATTCGGCAACAAAAATGTTTATCTTTATAAATAAATGATTATAGTCAGATAGTAGAACCCCTATCTCAAAACTTCTTCATACGTCTTCTACAAGTCGAACGTGCATTACCTCGTATGGTATTTGTTTGACATATAAGGCAGATAAGGTTGGTAAACGAAGAAGTTACACCCAACTGCCCAAGCAGTCGCGGTGCTAAGAAAGAAGGGGAAGGATGGTGGGGGTAGGGGGGGGGGGCATTCCCACACAAAGACACAAGAGACAATTCTGCCCTCTGTTGTCTCTTAGGTGCACAGTGATCATGACACCGCCATTGCACCAGGCCTACTATAGCAAGAATTGTTCTTAGGAGGGGTACACACTAAATTGCTTAAGGAGAGCTCTAGACTTATGCTGTCGCGAAATAACCGTGGGTTTCATTTGTTCGTATAATTCCATGCACGTGTAGGGTGGGGAAGCACGGAATTTTACGAGGGAAAGAGGTACGTGCGACACGCTGATTACAGGCTTGGCTACACACGTTTAAACTGCTAAGCTCATTACTCAATACGCGACACAAAACCTGGATACTAAGTTATAATCTTGTTTGACCGCTACATGCAGACATGCATACATTGCAAAAGCTAAAATATTCATTGCATTGGTCATGTCCACTCAGTGAGGTTGAGAAAACTAAAAGAAAAAGAGGTTGTGGTTGGAGAGAGAGGGCGGTGTCAGAAAAAAAAAAAACAATCATTGAGTGATGGATGAAAAAAAATACTCGATGAAAAGATTAATGGAAAATTGTACTGGTAGATTGAATTTCTGTCAAAGAATACTTCTTATCAGGAAAGTACCTGTCATTGTTTTCTTCATTTTCGGATATTTTCTTCAATTTCGGGAAAGTTTGGCCAATTTTTGGGAAATTTAACCAATTTTGTTTTTTCATTTTACCACATTTTTCAATTCTATGTATAATAATGTCCCAATTTCAGCTCTCAACCGATAAGAAAGCATGCAATCGGGAAAGTGAAAGTCTCAGGAGGCCGAAGTCAAAGGCCTTGCTTTCAGTTCAAATGCCTCACCCGAGGCATTTATACTCCATACAAATAAATAATAATAACAAAACATGATAAATACAAATATCACTGTTTTGTTCTATTATTTTGTACATAATTATTTATTTTATCATGAATCTCAACGTTCATTTTCTTATTTTCCTAGAAGAATGGGGGGTAAATATCCTCTATAGGGTTGAGCCGCATTACCTCAATGACATCAGCCAGTGCTCCTATGTCCAGCTCACTCAGTCAGTCCACTTCCGTGGTGGTTTGTTTTACCAGTATACTGGTATATAGCCTCTAAAATCCCTGACAAAATTATTTACACTAAACACTTGAGATTCACGTCTTATTCAATTCGCGCTCCATTTAAATGAATTGAAAGGCACCTTCCACTCACAATACCCCTACCTCCCCCCCTTCTCCCCTCTCTCTCCCCCCTTCCCTACCCCACATGCGCCTTTTTTTTATGTTGGCTGCCAAAATGTAAATAATGAGAAAAACAGCGGTTTTTGTGTCATTTAGCAGTTCGGTTTGTAGTACCGATCAGGAGACTAAAAAAGACCCCCGATCGGGAGACTCAAGCATACGCACTGAGCTTACATGATATATGGAAGCCGCCATTTTTGTTGTAAAGTTTCGGTCATAGACGTTTATCAGTCGTTTCATTGAAGGTTTGTAACGAATTTTGCTTTGTTCAATGTTCAATTTCACGAAAGTAAAACAACTTCGTTGCTTATCACGCAGTTATTACGAAATAAATTTTACAAATCCCAAAGTTATTTCTCAGAATTTCAGAACACTTGTTAAAGCGCGACTGCCTAACGGTAACACATAAAAAGAATTCATCACTTTTCTTCAAATTTTTCGAAAACCGCACGGTGAATGTTAAAAGCTCACAGTGAAAAGATAATTCATATGCCATTATTTCAAATCGTGAAGAAACATTTGAAGCTTTCACAGTGGTTGAGTTCCCGGCGCTCGAAATGTGTTTGATTCTTATGTTATTCCTATACAAGCTTTGAATTTGGATAGATGCATTGTGGGAAACATCTGTAAAGGATCCCCCGATCGGAAGAACAAAACTGTTGCCCCGATCGGGGGTACGGACCGGACTGTTTAGGCCTACTTTTGTCGGAGATTGTAGATGATGTATGGTTTATCATGCATGGGCATGTCATTGCAACTTCGACGGTATGTTTGTCCTATTTAACATACCAGGTACGTCATAATGTTTTACAGTTACAAAATGTCCAGAAAGGTCCTGAAGTACTTGGGTTTTCGTTTTGACAAACCTATAAACACTTATAAAAACATACACTTCTTTTAAACAGATTATGAAATGGAAACGAGAGCTAAAGAAGTGTGACTTTATTTCGGAAGTACCGTTTCCCTTTTACAGGTGGTGGAGTGATCAAGCATCTGATCATTTCCGAATTACTGTAATAAAGAGCGGATATTTGCAGTTCAGGTGGTTCATAAATTCAGGATCTAATTATGTCGTGACCCAATCAAGGTTCATGTTTTTCTTTCTTTCATAATTTGTTGCAATGCAGAAGATAATTTTACAACGATTCTAGTTTGGTGACTGGGAAAAATAGAGTGGTGCAATTTAGACCTATGCAGAGTTACAATGAATGAATTAAAAACACCACTCTTATATTTCATACAATGAAATACAGGTATATTGATGAACATAATAATTAGCATAAGTGACCTGGTAAGTCCGGTTTGTACTAACGATCTGGAGAACAGGTGTGGTCTCCCAATCAGGAGATATTTTACGAAAGTATCCCAAAATGCATCAAATCCAAATTCAAATTTTGTATATAATCATAAAAAGCATCAGACAATTTCGAGCGCGGGTACTCAACCACTGCCTGACTGCAAAGGGTTCAAAGTTTTCTTCACGATATGAAATAATGGCATACTAATGATCTTTTCACCGTGCGCATTTCAAATTTACCGTAAAATTTTAGAGAAATTCGGAAACAATTGGCGACTTCTTATTCTGTGTTACCGTTAGGAAGTCGCGCTTTAACCTGTTAAAAGGATTTTCTGAAGAAATAAAAAAAAAAAAAAAAAAAAATTGCAGTTTGGTTCGGGAATTATTTTTGACATAGGCCTACATTTTGGTCAATATTTTAAGAGTCAAAACACTTTTGTATTAACATTCTATTTTGATCAAATTAAGAAACAATACACACATAAAGAGACTGCACCAAAGACTGACGAAACTTCGTTATTGAATTGAGTCGTACTGCGCATGTCCCGATCTCCCGATCAGGAGTATTAGGTGTACTGCAGGCCGCAGGGTGCAATATCGACGTGTATACGGTGCAGCCGCAGCGTGTTTGTTGTGATGATGATATATGTATATATATATATATATATATATATATATATATATATATATATATATATATATATATATATATATATATATATATATATATATATATATATATATATATATATATATATATATATATATATATATATATATATATATATATATATATATATATATATATATATATATATATATATATATATATATAGATAGATATATATATATATATATATATACACATATATATATATATATATATATACATATATACATATATATATATATATATATATATATATATATATATACATATATCATCATATATATATATATATATATATATATATATATATATATATATATATATATATATATATATATATATATATATATATATATATATATATATATATATATATATATATATATATATATATATATATATATATATATATATATATATATATATATATATATATATTTGGTGAAGATTCCCTATCTTCCTGAATATTGTGAAATGTCAGTATAAGTGCTTCAGTGGAAGAAACTAAAGAAAAACGAGGAATGGCAGGAGTATAGGTGTAGGAAATGGGGAGGCATGGGGTGGAAAGTATGCCCCTCTGAGAGCATTTCACCAGTCCGATATGCTTTTAATTTTGCCCGGTTAGGTTGTTTGGAGGAAGTATATTAGGAATTGGCAAAACGAAGTAAACATTTGGTAAAATCATTGGAAATCGAAAATAAAGAAATTTTCGCGAAGTTTGACATTTTCCCGAAAAGAGAAAAATAAATCGCCGAAAATTGAAAAAGACTTCCCGAAAATGTCCTGATTAGCAGGAACGTTTCATGAAATCTATATTTAGGGCGATTCGTCCGCTTGTAGCCGGGACATTTTGGGTTAATGCCCCTTGGGGTTTCCTTTCCTTTGCCCCTGCTATGAATGTAAAACGGACATACAGATTTTGAAAGAAATTTGAAAATTCATGCTATTTTGATAGTCGTGAATGACCTTCAGATTGTCAAAAATTCATCTTTGACATAAAGCGACGTTTCATTTATAGCCTATATACCTAACATTTCTTAATATTTATGACGCGTCAGTTATCCGGAGGATATACGTCACTTTACATATTTCGGTGTGACATGAAAAAATAAAAAATAAAAAAACACTTATTTGATATCAATTGTTTGTCAGTAACTGCATCGCGTGGTTTCCTCGTCGTGTTTTATGATTTGTTGTTTAAAGCCATCTTAATTTGACTTTTAGATTTACAACCGGTCTTAAAAATAATATTTTGCAATGACCTGACGACTGAAGGTTTTAAATCACCTCAAAATTGCCATTTAAATAGAATTATATGTTTTCACAGGTCGTTGGCAGGTTGGGAATTACGCAAACATCCTAGCTTATATAAACTCGTATATCAAAATCCACGGAGGTAGCTAGGTAGCACGGAACTAATTGTTTTTGCAGTTGAAAACTGAGATGAAAACATGAAATTTGGTACGCTATAGGCAGCTTAAGGAACTTAGGCAATGTTCCCGGAAAGCCTGGTATTAAAGAATTAGCTGAGTGGTTTAGCACTGACTGTTATATAAAATCTTATTTCGTTAAGGAGGGAGATATTTAAGTCTTAAGGCCGTAACACACCGAACGCGACGCGACGAGCGATAATTTAGATAGTTAAACAGGAAATAAATATTATAAGATGCTTTAACTTTATGCTTACACATGATAAAGTTTACAATTAAGGCTTTCTGGTGATACCGGAAAATTTGTTAGAAATGCTTTTTTGTTCAAACTGTGGAGAAATTCGCTGTAGGGGGCACAATTTTTTGTCGCAACGCGAATTTTGCTTTAATGGGTGTAGAAAGGCCCTTTCAATCAATTTTCAGCTATCATCTAAATAGCCATGCGATGACGATGCTTTTCTGAAAACAAGATGTCAAAATGTTTCTTTACCTTTGTTTTATTCAATTCTGTTTAAAAAATCGCTCGCCGCGTCGCGTTTGGTGTGTTACGGCCTTTAAACTCGTATCATCTTTGTAGAAAAATGACTGCTGTAATAAGAGTTAGTCTATCCTCACATTCTTAACAATTGTTAATGTATTAACAATTTAAAAAAAATATTTAGCTTTTTTTCCTATTTAAATTCTTTTCCCTCGAATTTTCTTCAGATCGTGAATTACAAGATTCTTTTTTACTACTTTCCTGACATACCCAGTGGTTTTTAAGCCACAAAATCAGAGGGCAAAATATGATAGAATACATAAAGACTTTAAGAAGTGTGAGGCAATGATATCACAACTAGTCTGATTTCAGTCGTTTGTAAACAAATGATACCAAACTTCACCACCTATATATTTATTTAACGGAATAAGCCATTTGAATGGGTTTTTTTTTTTACGATTAGGTTTCTTTTTAAAATCCTCTTTAATATAAGATGAAGATGCTTGATCCCCTTTTGGACGCTCTGTCCTAAATGACAAAACTATTTTTTTTAGTTTATTCGAGTAAGCTTCAGGCAATCAAAGTACATGAACTCAAATTCCTTGAGAATCAAAAGATGAAGGTATCTCTTTAAATCATATCGCACGAAATGTGAAATTAAAAATTAAAAATGTCGTGTATGATGGAAATCGTCAAGTAAAGGTCGGGCCTACATATTTCTTTCTGAAATCAGAAAATGTATTACAAACTGAAAGAAAGGAAATTCATCCTCTAATCAATCAGGTTCGCTCCACATAATTTACTTTGTAGTAGGCCTACCTACATGTAGACATGGTGAACACTGAAACCTTGCCCCAACGAACAGTTTTTGCTTCCGAAAAACGATTACAATCAAATTATTTATTCAACAGTCAATAATTCCTATTTATATGCCTACCAAAAATTGAAGGTGTTTAGCTAATTCTTGCTTTGTGATATAATAGCTCTTTAAAGAAATAGTCTCATGTTTTTCGTAACCTATCATAAGAAAAAGAAAAATTGTAGAAACAATTTAGTACAAAAATCATGTTGATATGTTATTCCTACCAGCAGATATTCAAATTTCAAGGTTCACAAAAAATATCAATAAACGAATAGGAAAAGGCTCAGTATGACATCACAGCAACACATTCTCCCAGAAAGTTGATGTATATCATTAAAATCTATCATCCTTTTGCATTAGTAAAACCTTGTAGAAAAATAATTTGATGAAAGTTAGGTATTTATATACATTGCCAAATATACCCTACTTTAATAACTTTTGGAAAATTGTTTCTAATCATACAAAAACAACCAATCAACGTTCAAAGAAATACATAAGCATTTGCAGTGGAAATATGACATCATCAAACACGAATTTACAAAAAACTTAAAAATGCAACTGGGAAATCTTTAAAAATCCATATCTCCTGATCGGAATATGATATTAACCTGATTTGTGTACCAAATTGGCTCTACAAGTATGATCTTTCAAATAAAATTATACACAAAAAAAATTACGGAAGTATTCCTTTCAAAATTGTTCAAAATATGCAATCAGTTCCGTTTGCATGAACAAATGCAGCGAAGAATTTACAATGTGGGCTAAAAAAGGTAGCTCAACAGGGGGAAAAGTGTAGGTCTTTAGATTTTCTTAAGGTCTATACGAAAACAAAACTTATTCAGTTATTTACACTCGAATACAAATTGACAATTTAACAATTTTCAGATGTGAAATTAGTCGCTTGAAGATGGATGGAAAAAAAAGTTTTGGAAAGGAGAAAATTAGTTTGGGAGAGGAAAAACATTTTAAGAAGAAATAAAGTTTGAACGCTTAGTGTTCAATTCAAGCACACACATACCTAAATACTGACTGTTTTATGATAATGAATAATATTAATCGTAACCCTAAACTTTTTATCAGGCTCCAAAACATTTTTGTATTATCTCCACCACCTTTTTCTTAAATCCTAAATTTTGTTTTCACCCAAAACGTTTTATTAAATATTTTTTTTAAAAGAAAACAACGCGCCTAGTCTTAAATTCAATTAATAACGCTGGACTTACATCAATGCACTGTTTAGGGTAGCGTTTCTTAATAGGCGCCGCCAGACAATCTAATCTGGCCCGCGAACAATAGTCGTAGCGGGAAAGAAAAAGCGGGTTTTCTTAGGTAGATCTGCGCAGTATAATATAGCGGCTTGTCAAGCAAAATGTTATCTTTAGTTCCGTTGTAAAATGTGCAGACTCGCGGCTTGTCGAAGGAGGGCTGATTAGAGAACCGCCGACATCTGGCGTACATCCTTCTTATTGCGCCCTCTCTCAGCTTGTTTGTATTCAGGGATTGTTTGGGCGAGTTTTGTTTGTCACGTAACGCTGATTTTATCATGCTATTAACCCACGGCCTGAAGCTGTTTTGGAAAAAAATAAAAAATAAGAACCCTCGGTTCAGGAGTCTGTTTGTCTTTTTCTCCTCCAAAACTTATATTTTGTGCTGCATTTGATTGTTAATAGACCACTCGGCCGAGATATTAGGCGAGTTGTTTGAGAATTCCTAGAATAATCGAATACATTCTTTACACGCAACGCTAATAAAAGTCTCGTGGACGTAAGCATTCAAATCCAACTTTAAGCTTAGTTTGTCCCATTGCTTACAGAAAGCCGAACAGTTGTGCACAACTCCCCAGATATTTCCAACATGGTAAATATGCATTTATCAACTCAAGCTTAAGCTCGAGATTTATAACTACTTCACTGCTTTGAAAATGTTTGTACAAAACATACAGAGAACCCCCAAAAAAAAAAAAAAAAAAAAAAAAACCGGGGAAACAGTGGCGGCGCTAGGATTTTGATCATGGGGCAAGAGTGTGGTAATTTTATCTTATGGAGAGCGGGGCAGGGAGGGGGAGGGGGAAGCTATAAATCGGACAAAATATGTCACTTTCCAAAAATTTTGGGGAAAAGTTGGAGGGGGAGGAGGGGTGCGATCTCGTGTGGAAATTTCCCTACGGCTCCCGTAGTGCCGCCACTGGAAGAAAGAGGTATGTATATTGTATTAATATTCCGAACTTACTGAATTAAATGATATAAAAGATACATGCATTAACGACGATAATTCAAAGACCAGCCAGAACGCATCCCTGGACTGACAATTGTGTCAATGGCACAAGGACCCCTTGCTACGAGCCTCTGATGGTCCATTCCCTTCCTCTACATTAGCATCACTGGGTCATAGCTGTAGCTATTTGATGGCACCAACGATAAGCTCCCCTCTCCCCCCATCCACCCCCCCCCCCCCGCCCACCCGCTAACAGCATTAAAATCTGATTATGTCAGAACGGTATAGTAAATGAAATACATGAAATAAATGACGAAGCTAAATCAGCAGATGGGTTATCGCCGCCCCACTTATCTGGCGTTCTCAGCTTTTTCAATTTTGGGCGTTTAGTAGTTTAAGTTGTGGGCATAATAGGCCTATTGTCATATGACTACACTTTGTTGACAAATTCATAAGTTCAGGCTTGTTTGTTCCTTGAACAAATTGTCAATGAACTCATTTTTCCATTTACAATGACGTCATCTAGTTTTATAGGATCAATCGGGAATAATCCCAAAGTGCAATCCGTATTTTAAAGCAACCATTAAACCTATATTAATATCTGTTGCACGTAAAATGCTTCAATAGTAATCCGTGTTGGCTTAAATCGCTGCCAATTGGCCATTACTGAAGTACACTTCTTCCTTCATTTGCAAATAAACAGGATACCAAATTGTCAATAATTACTTTAGCACCTCGCCCAAACTTTTACATCCAACAGTAAAAAAGATATAATAATTTCATTTTCATAGATAAAGTCACGAGAACTTCCCAGAAGCTTTCCTTTTGCGAAGTCATGCTCATCGAAGATATTAAAACTGTAATTATACAATACAGGTAAAAGGGGATTACTGGCCATTGCACTATTTATGTATCCTTCGCTGACCTTTTATCAATTTTGGCAGTCATGCGCAAACGATTACTTTCAAGATGTCAACATAGCATTATGACCATAAACGGGACAATCTGCAGGCAGGCATTTTTCAAGAAATGATAATAAAAGACAATATTTAAAGGACTCAAAACATTCACTCTCAGGGAGTCAACACTCAACAGAGCCGCCGAGAGATTTGCAAATTAACATTTAGGGCGCCCTCAATTTCACTAATTTTTGAAGCACAACAAAACACAAAAGGTCTTCAGTCAGGCAGCATGTCTATTATTGGGAACATAAAATGTTCCTCTAAACGGGAACATTTTGTTACATAGAATCCGCTATTTTGTGATATTTTCCATGATCCTTTGCTATCCTAATGTTAAAGCCTAATGCAATGTTACAAATTTCAAATTTGAAATACGTCAGGGAAAAATATCTTTGCTTGGGAAAACCTAAGTTTATTAGTATCATGGCTACAACTTTTCCACTCCCATTTGATATGTTCACCACGCCGTTTTCAAAATATTAGAAAAAAATAGACAATAAAGATAGGCTTTTTGGCGCGAAGCAGCCATTACAAAAATTCAAATGTTTTTTCAGCACAATGAATGATTTTTAATATTTCAAGTACATAAATTAGAACTATTACATTTTATCGCAACATCTGAACAATATGGCTGCATGACTTCAATATTCTCGTGTATTGTAAATGTTCCTATTAACAGGCATGCTGCTGGACTGGTCTTCAGCTATATTTAGTTAAATTTATATCATTTTTTCCAATGTCAAGCATGGGTTTTCGCCAGTTTATATATTTTTTATTTTTTTATAGTCATTTTACTATTTGCTCGGGGCCCCTCGGCAACTTTTCCCTTTCCCCCTCCCCACTTTCGACAGCACTAAAAATAAGAACGAGCTTTCAATGTAAAATGGCTATGCATGGGTCATGTACATTCGCAGCCATATAAATTATCTTGGTCAGAAACCCCACAAAGACAAGGGAGCTCGCGACCAAAAGTGAGGGCGTTTTATTTATAGGTCCCTGTTAAAATCTTGCATGCAACGGTATTGGATGTTATCAGTGTTTCTAAATCCCAAACTCAGTACTCAACAATTTCATTTGGCTTTTAAAGGAGACAAAGTATGCAATCTTTGTTTCATATGATGGAAGATTAAAATCTTATATTGGAGGCGGGAAGCAGCAGGGGAAGGGGGAAGGGGGAAGGTGCATAGCCTTAAAAAAAAATCTGCAGTGATGGGAAACAGGGACACATTCTCTCCACAGCAGTGTATTCAGTGGGGTCAGGGGAAACTCTCCCCACCTTCTAGCGAAAATTACATAAGTGAAAAGTATAAAAAGCGGAATTTCTACCAGTATAGTATACATACTCGGGAAATAAACTGGAATAATAATTTATAAGGCTAAATATAGCTTAAATAATTTAATGCTGAATTTTCCCCCAGTGAATTTAGTTTTTAATTTTCGGGAAACTTGTTTGGCAATTATCGAGAAATTCAAATCAATTTTCGCATAAATTTTCTTCCTTTTTAATTGTATTGAATTTCCGCTCATTTTCTTCAATTTTCGGGAAAAGTCCCTCATTTTGGGGAAAGTTCCCTCATTTTTGGGAAATTCTTTGAATTTCCGTTCATTTTCTTTATTTTTCGGGAAAGTTCCTTCACTTTCGGAAACTTCTAATAATTTAACCAAAATTTGCAAAGCGTTTTACCAAAATTTTACTTCATTTTACAATTGTATGTTAACGAGAAAGTAAAATCATTCCAGGGGCAGTTTTCCCTCTTTCCCCACTGTTCCTACACTTATGGGTGCAGCCCTTTTCCTACAATTACTGTTTGCCCCTAATATATTAATTTCATAGGGATATTTTCCAGGGTCAAAAATCTCACCACTGGGAGAGGGGCGTAATCAAAAGGAATGGGGAGGGGATTTTTTCCCAGTTAGCATGTTAAAAAAGGCTATGGGGGAATGGGAAGTACCATTTAAGCATTGCAAATAGTTTTAGTATTCCGGTAATGTTCTATAGGAACTCTCGTTCGAATTTTTTTGCTTTTTGTTTGTGAAGTTATGAAAATAGAGGGATTTCATCACGTGACTCCAACTCGTATGGAAACCATTTTGCAGGGAGCGTCGTTGCGTTGTCACACAGTTCAGTCACATCACACGTACAACAAACATACTGCATGCTAACTACCTACCAGTTCAGCGAATTTTACTAATTGCAGTTTTTTGTTCGCTTCCGACTTTACTTTACATATTTTTGTTTTATATATTCATACGAAGAGTAATTTTACGTGAACGCCATCTGATTGTTCGTTATACACAGAAACAAAGCCTACATAACTGATATAATATGCTCGCTGCAAATCCTAGTGTGAACCATAGGTTGAAAGCCGTTGTACAGCAGAAACCCACTTCGAGCGTCGATCAGAATCAGATGGAAATAGAGAAAACGTCTTCTTATTCCCCGGCACACGTCTATTAGTGCAACCAACGGCACAGTAAGATTCCAACATAATTACCTTTAAGAAAATAATTATAACAATATGTAAACGTTTGTAAGTCTAATAGTCTAATTAAGTGTCCAGCAGACGACAGTATCTTTCCCGACAAAATGGCGATGAAAACAAATTCGGCTAAAACATTCTTATAAATAAGGTGTAATTTATGGTATTTATGTCCTTAAAGAATTACTTCAGTATTCATTGGAAATAATTTCGTGGTCGTATCATATTATTTCAGTAACTCCGCCGCGTGCAGGAAAAGTGTTAATGAAACAAACTGTCATTTTGTTTTCTATTCAAAGGACTATGAACATCTAGCAGATTGAAGGTATGTGAAAGAGCATGGAATTCTGAATAAAACAGTCTGTACAATTTGTGAAAAGCCTATTTAATTTTCAAGTTATGACTTACAAGATTTGTTAATGCGTGCGGAATGTGTGATATAGTAAGAGAAACACATCTAAAAATCTTTATGTACTTCTTTCAATTCTGTTCTGCAAATTCAGCTACTTGTGAATTATGTCTCTTCTAGTTACATTATGATTCAGGGTATGACAAGTTCTGAAAACATTTGCCTGAAGTCCAATGCTATATTTCAAGCAACATTTACAGAGTAACAGAAAACAAAGGTTTTGCAACAAACAAAATTGATGAAGGATCATTCCCCCTTTGATGTCACATATTATCAGATTATTGCGCAATAACAGCTAAAAATTAAAAATGTTGTAAATTGTAAATTTTGCTGTTTTATTGGTTGAACTCATATTTTAAACCAATTATGCTCATGATGCCTGTAGCTGTACATAGTCCATTGAGGATCAAATTGATGTTTTTTTGGTTGCGAGGCCCTAAGTGTTAACTTAGTTAGATTTTGCCTAAATCAGGCACTAATAAATATCAATTATATTTGGACCGATTACTCTTTTGATAACGACAATGTTGGTATATGATTTATATTCCATTCTCTACATGCACAGGCCTACGTTATTTTCCACTACAATCGACACAATTTCAAACGCAGCCTGATAACACTTTGAGGTTTGAGCACAATAAGCAATAGAACGAGACATGTACTTGGAAAGTTCATAATTATTACCTCCGCCAACCCGCCAACGAAGATATAGACTACATTTGGTGTGTGGTTTCGTTCTTGCTTAGGGAAGAAGTGATTAGAATTTGAGATATATTGAAACGGGGGAAGAGTGCAAATGGAGGGGTAGGGACATGCTTTTGCCTGTATTTTTCTGTTGTTTGTTTGTAATTAAGATATATAAAGAAGTGATAATTGGATTTGGATTAGATTTGCTGTGTTGTTTTGATAGTGGTAAAGGAAGACATTTTGTCTATCATCAAGATATCTCAAGAACTGATGATTGGAATTGGATTTTGGTGTGTGGTTTTGCTACTGCTTTAGAAAGCGATGTTAACATTTAGGATGTATTGGAGTTGGTGAAGAACAAAAAGGGAGGGGTGGGCATGATTAAGGGTGAGTTTGTTTGTCATCATCATATCTCAAAAAGTAGTCACTAAATTTTGATTAAATTTGGTGTGGTTTTATTCCTGCTTCAGTAAGAAGTGGTTACAATTTGAGGCATATTGGAACAGGGGAAGAGTGCAAATGGAGGGGTGGGGATATTTTAGGGCAAGATTTATCAACACTTAGAAAGAGACTGTTTGAGGTTATAGCTTAGTGGGTTAGGGTTTCTGAGGTAGTTTGTATTCCGGTGGGGAATGAATAGGTTCAGCACTGTGTTCTAGTTTCAATTGTATAGTTCATTGCAGATATATGCCGAGCCTATGTAACGCCGTTTAAACATTTAATCGTGATTTTCAGATATCTTGAATTAATTAAAGATATCTTGAATTAATTTGAGATATCTATATACTAAAATGGCTTGAAATCCATACGCAAGACACATATTTTAGGGCTGAGAAACTATGCAAAAGATAAAATCTTGCCGCAACATAATTTATCTGAGAAATCACATTGGCAACACCTAGGGACTAAAGGTGTCATGTGTATTACACACATGGGTGAACTTTCCTGTGCCATTAACAGGAGGCCCCCGGAGCAAAAATTTCATGGCCAAAATAATGAAAGCAACCTCCCGTTAATAGTGCTAGAAAAATCTTGATTGTAATTACTTTACTCCACATTTTTACATATACTATAGACCTAGAACAAATAATTAGCTCCGCCGACGAAGTTGGATGGAGGTTATGTTTTCGCTTGCGTTTGTTTGTCTGTTTGTTTCCCATCAAGATATTTCAAGAAGTAAGGGACGTAGGAAGCGTGGTGATGGTGGCAGGGGCGTCGCCTCCAATATTTTTCCACGAAGGCTAAGTACCATTTCGGTCCCCCAATAATGAAGGTCTAACGAATTGATAATGAAGGTCAGATTTCATCATGGCTTCTTTTTTTTTTAAAGTCTTCAATTTTCGGGAATCTCTTTCAATTTTCGCAACATTTCCTTCATTATGGTAAAATTTGCTTAATTTTCGTGCAATTTTCTTCATTTTCAGGAAATTTGTTTGCAATTTTTGCGAAGTTTTTATCATTTTTCAAGAAATTTTCCTTGAATTTTCGTAAAATATTCTTCATTTTCGGGAAATTTGCTTCAATTTTTGTACAATTTGCTTCAATTTACGTACAATTTGCTTCAATTTTCGTACAATATCCTTTATTTTCGGAAATTTTACTTCAATTTGATCATTTTCGTGAAATTTGCTTTCATTTTCGTACAATGTTTTTCATTTTGGGAAAAATTTCGTCAATTTTTAAAAGATGTCTATCAATTTCGTGAAATATGGTGCCATTTTTGTGCAATTACTTCCATTTTCAGAGGGCCCGTAGCCAACTTTACAGAGGGGTGGGGAAGGGGCGGGGCAGGGGGGCAATGTGAAATAATTGGGGGCATGCTATTTATCTTAAATTCCGTTCTAATCAACTTTAGCCAGGCGGAGCCAGGATAAAATGTCAGAGGGGGAGGGGAGGGGGAAGCCAAATCAAACCAGGGACAATGTAAAAACGTATTTGATGAGGTTTTTTCTAACGATTAATGGAACATATTAGAAAATATTTTCCCCAAAATAAAAGGCTTATCCTAAAAATTGAAAAAACTTCTTTCCAAAAATTTCCCGAAACCGAAGAAAATTTATCAAAAATCGAAGAAAATTTGCCCCAATATGAAAGAAATTTCCAGGAAATTGACCAAAAATTGATTAAAAATCGAAGAAAAATGCCTCCATATGAAGAACATGATTGCACAAGAATGAAGGAAATTCCCAAAGATTGAACTTTTTTCACACTGAGAGATTAAATATAATTTCCCGAAAATTTAAGAATGATATGCATAAACCGTTACTCAGTAAAAATGATTTTATGGTAAAAAAGTATCATCGGAAAAATTCAGGTAGCCATGTCGTCTCCTGCCTCCTGCCCCTCCCCCCCATCCTCCTCTCTTATCTTCTTGACCCGCGCCTGACGTTAGCTTTTTTGATTGTTTTTCTTTCTTTCACATATACAATATATTCAAACACGTATTTACAATACTTGTTTAATTTGTTGCTATAACCTTTTTATACGAACTTTATATTAGTTCGTCGAACTTTATAAAAGTTCGTCTATACAGTAAACGCATGGACATGGTATGCCAGATCTGTGGTTGTTATCTTGACAAAATAATAAGTCCTTGATGGAGAGGAGTCTGCGAGAGAAGAGGGGAGGGGGAGGGGAAAACTGCCTCCTGAGCGGATTTCACTTTCCCGGTTACAAGCTTTCTGTTCGGTTGGGAGGTGAAATAGGGAAAATATTAAAATACATTTTAAAAATGTGGTTAAGTTGGAATTTTGGTCAAGTTTCTCAAAACTGTCCAACATTTCCCGAAAACTGGCCAAAAGTTCTTGAAAATTAGCCAAAATTTATCGAAATTGAAAGCAAATCCCCGAAAATGAAGGAAATTTCCTGAAGATTTAAAAAACTGAAAAGGATTTCCTAATTAGCAGCAGCTTTTGATCAAAACTCAATTTACAAGACAGTACAAATATTCCACTTGGCACCGGGGGAAAAAAAAGAAAAGGTTTTGCTCCTGAGAGGTGACCTTTCGTACACGCCCCTCCCTGATGGCTTTTCTTTACTGTTTAGCCAAGGTTTCGTGGTTTAACCATGGAAGTAGAAAGAGGGAACTGCTTTATAATAAACCGTGTTAATCCACATATATGTTGAACTATGTTACCAAATTCAGAATGCAAAGCATCTAACAACATTTCTTATTTGAAATTTCTCATTGGAATAGATTTTCAACAAATTCAATACAAACCGGAAGTGACGTTACCATGCAGCACAGCGGCGTACACTTCTGAAATAGATATATTTACCTCTTGAATTTCTGAACAAAAAAATAGGCTTAAATAGACTTTTAAGTCAGAAAAATTCCAGCAGCTGACCGGCTTGAAGCGAAAAATTGTCAGTCCAAGGTTGCTATGACCATCTGCAATCACATCAATAACACGTTAATTCATCGTAAGTTTATCTTAATTTACGCTCCCTTTTAGGAGAATCTAGACGGGAAATTACCGTCCGTATGAATTTTAGGGCTATAAGTGGAATTCAATTTGGCCGCCGAAAAATGTATCTTAATACGAGAAAAAGAAGAAAACTGTGTCTAACTTCGTTTATTAGAATCATCGCAGAAAAAAAGGTCAAATCATTATACACGACTTGCTGTAGAATTTTTAAAAGGAAAGGTGTCGTCCCGGTATAAATACATTCAGAAGTGAACGAAGCCCTGCTGCATGGTAGCGTCACTTCCGGTTTTCAATTTTCCCTGTTTATTGCGAGAAATCTGCGATGTTATCGATCTCACATCAGTCTGACCACATAGGCGCCTTCATGTGTTATCGATCATAGCATCACAGATTTAGAGCAATCAATAAAAAAAATTGAAAACCGGAAGTGTCGTTACCATCATGGCGGCGTTCACTTCTGAATTATTTATGAGACGATACCTTTCCTTTAAAGAAATAATGCATGGAAGGTCGGCAGTAAATCTGAATCATACTAGTGACGTCACTTCCGCAACATATATGTTATTCTCATCATGCGTGTAAACATGTCGTCTGAAGGTTATTAATGAATGCTTGATATCTGATATAAACGAACTACGCTTTTTCTGGAATTTGGAAGCCAGTCAGACAAATTCAGTAATCAAATTCACCAAAAAACATGCAATTTGACCATTTAAAAATGTCAAAAAAGTAAGTGAATGATTTTTTATTTTAGAAATATACTTTTTTTGCCTGAAAGAAGTTGGCACACCAAACAAAGTGTATTTTACCATGCGCTAGTTATTGTTTATCATTCCTTGACACGTGATTGGGTGGATCCTTGCCTAGTACCGTGTGCCTTGATGACGTCATCCCATATTCATTACTGAAGTTATTTATAACCAAATTTGAATGACGCAAGTGATGTTCATTATGCTATTAGTTGTACCATTTGTTCCTGTGATTGCAATGTATTGCATTGTTTAATATTAAGTTGACCTATTTGTGCATTCAATCTTAATCTAAATTATCTCTTTTTTCATTTTAATTAAGCATTACTGAATCTTGTGATACATTGTTTCCCCTCAGTTTATCATTTCCATGATCGTTCGAAATATATTATTAGGAACCAACCTTCAACCTGTCCTCATTAGTTTATGATTGATTTTCTTTTCAGAACCCTCGGCTGTATTGAACTAATCATATATAACACAATTTCATATGCAAATACACAAGCATCGCCATTTGCAGTTATCAATTGTGAATGTTTAATGTGAAAGTTTGACATTGCAGTATATATGATTTATGACATGTTGTACTAACCCAAGGCTAAGCAAATCGAACATTCCTATTTACATTAACCTTATTTTTACGTAAAACTATTCAATTGGTAAAAAATAAATTGTACAAAAAAAAAAAAAAATTGAGTTTATTTGTGTGCATTTTCCTTTTAATAAGTGAATCAGCTTGCTTATTTAAAAGCAAAACAAAATAACATGCCATCGGCACATAATCATTTTCGATTAGGATGAACATTTTTCTAAATTCGATTTTATATTCTAACGTTGACAACAGTCAGACCGGAGATGCTTGGGGCAACAGCTGTATAATAAAGCATGGTCTCGCGTTTCTGTATTGAGTGACATAGGCTGACATCTCTCAGATATTTTAGACTCTAAATTTCCAGGTTTCCAAGTCCACATTTTGTCCCTGACGCATTCAAAATAAATTCCAAAGGGTAAGTTGTAATTCAACTAGAAATTAATCTTTTTTTTTCTTCAAATTAGATATTCCTACCAATTCTATACCAAAATGAAATCAGTTTTATTCCTGAACTGAAACAAGTGATTTTGTTTGTTTGTAAGGATGTTGAGAAGGGAAAATGTTTGTGTCATACAGATTATATTCATTCATATGGCGGCGAAAGCTGGGGGGGAGGGGGTCATGGGCCTGGTCCCCAATAATTTAAATGGGGCACAGGACACCCCCAATAATCATCTGTAATTTTCAATTTTTGGGTATATTTTGTTATCACCCCGAGATTTAATTCATATATTCTCTTTATATAATAACCTAGATCATGCAGTCCACAATTACAATATTCTTCACTTATACCCAACAAAAACTTCGAAATTTTTGTTACACATTTTCTGTAATTGATCCCCTGATTAGAATGGAAAATGTCTAATCATAGACATGGTCATAATTACTTAAATACGTCTGATCCAGGGCCGGATTTAGCAATGGGCAACGTTGGCAGTTGCCCATGGGCCTCCACAACCAGGGGCCTCTACTTATTTCATGAAAACAAATTGTAAGGGAAAAATGTGGTAGCAACCTGTTAATTTGCATTGGTAGGAGTGGTAGCAACCTGTTCATTTGTACTGAAAATTAGGCAGGTAAACAGGCTTACAAAATGAAAATTTTGAACATAAATTTACTTCAAAAATCACAAAATACTGCACCATTTTGCATCTTAGCACCCTTAATTATTCCAAAAATTCCAAAGGTGGTACAACCCTCCCCCAGGACGGCGGTCATTAAAGTAGCGTGGGCCTCCACTCCTGAAGTTGCCCATGGGCCTCCACATGGCGAAATCCGGCCCTAATCTGATTAATGATACTAACTCGCCTCCCTAGCCTGATTCTAACACGTTATAAGCGAGCATTATTGGATGTGAATTGGCACTATTGACTATTGCCTATTGGCTATTTATATATACCTTAAAAGCGGATATATTTATTTTCTAACATTTTGGAAAGTTAGGTTGCTCACTTGCATAAAAAAACATGAGTAAAACTCCAATTTCTTTAATTAAAAGCTCCCCAGTTCATTCTGTTAATTTTGCAGTAACATTTTGTTTTCAAACATGTCAAATAGCCTACATTAAACAGCAGACTTTTTGGAGAATATTATGAGTCCAAATAGATTGTTTTATGCAGGCCCGTAGCCAGGACTGTGAGATGGGGTTCGTTTTGTCCATATAAAAGGGCACTTCATTCCTGCATCTCGGGGGTTATCTATCTACTGTGGTGTAGCGGTTATCATACCTGTCTACAGACCACGAGGCCCCGGGTTCAATCATGGGGTGGGTAGACACGCCAGTGTACCACAACTAGTTATCAAAGACCGTGGACATTGACTTGGTTGTCGTTGTTATGTCTGTCCGTATGTCGTACCTGTGTTCTCGTCAGGGTCGTATTAAGCGTTTCGTGATAGCATTTGTACTATCATAACCGAATACGCAGGCGACGACCCCGTCATTGTAATTGTGTGTTCAACTCTCTCTCTGCATCTCGGGAAAATTTAAATGGGAATGCGGCATTCTACGTTTTTTCGTTTTTCCGGGAGAGAAGTCTATATAATCGACAAACTGTCAAATGGTCAGAACCATTCCCATGTTCCAGTACTTCAACATGCTTTAAAATTCCAAGTGCTTATTATCTGATTATGTATGTAAATTCCAAAAGAGCACTTTTTCTGAAAAAGGGCATTTTCAAAAAAAAAGTTTGAAATTGTAATACTAACACTGTGCGATATTGTATTTAATGCATAAACTAAGACACCAAGAGAGAGAGAGAGAGAGACGGGAAGGGGACGGAATATAGAACAACACTGGTTTGTTTTGAAAGGTTGACCAAATTTACACATATTGATAGTAAATTATTGGAAGCTTACCAAACATATTTCTTTTAAACTACACATATTTTTTTCAAAGAGTGAACTATAGACCTATATCCATGAACAGCAACGGAAACAATCAAACATTATATTTCCACATTATGAGTTTTCATGAGTTTGTTTTTGTATATCGTATATTATATTCTCTCTTTGACATGAATTTTGACTTGTAAAATATACTTTCTTCCTATGCGTTGTAACGCACTTTTTTTGCCCTTCAAATGTCAATTTTTCTAGAGCTCCCGGACCCCCTCGATCCCTACCAGGGCTTCGCCCCTGGACTCCACCAGGGGCCTTTAAGCGGATCCCTGGACACCACGTTGAAAGGCGAACACTACGCGCTCGCAGTGACACATTCGGTTTCACCTTAACAACAATTTATTTTAAACGATTTGCGCCTGTTCAGTGGGTCCCCAATATATTGTTCTATCCGGCGACGCTGTCATTGTATTAATAATGTTTCACATTGCTTACAATTACAATGCAGAAATTACAAAGTAAACATTACTATATGTCATTAGCCTGAGTCAAACCGCGGCTATAAATTTTTGATCTTACGGGCTGCAAAAAAGGATTTGTACATTTCGGAGATAACCCCATAGCTCTGTGAAATATTATGAGCATGATTGTTTTCATTCTTTGCATAGCAAAACACAACAAAATGACATTGCCCTCTAGCATCCAGCGTACAACCAGCCATAAAATATATAATCTAAAAAAAATTCGCTATTCACTATTTCCAATGGACAGAACAAAGTATTCACATTTATAATTTTGAGAGTTTCACTTAAATTAAGAAAACTGAAAGAGAACAAAAAATGGGTGAATTGTTTAATTACAATTAAACAAGATACACGCACAGAAATTCGCTATTGATCATTACCAGATTACCTGCCAATCAAAAGCTCGGTATTTATTACGAAATTATTTTCTATAGAAATGTTTAAATATAACTCATCTTGAAAACGCTGATCCTTACTAAACCAACGTGTAGATATATCTCTAACTTGCTTCTGATTCTGTTAGAAATTTAAAAAGTAGGAAACATATTCATTGAAATATTAGCCAATTTAAAACTTCGTAATGTTATTCATATTTGTATGCTAACTTGTTGTGTGTGAACGGGCGACCACCGTGTTCTGTTTTGTAAATTTCGTATTTTAAGCAGTCCATTCCACGTTTTCGAACTGCCGAACGGGAGATCTCCCAATAGGGAGATTTTTGTCATTATGACCCACAATGCATCTTTCCAAATTAAATCGCTCTAAAGAAATACATAACGCTTAAATAGGTTAAAGCCAAAGATATTAAAAATGCATGCGTATAATTCAAATTTGTTGGGTGTAACAGAACGATGAAATCATTTTCTCCATTTTCACCAGGCTGAGCGTAAATTTGACTTTTACCAGGGAATTTAAACATTATATTGAAATATTAATTTCAATATTTTTGAAGAGCAGAGTTTAACATTTTAATCACCAGCAAAAGCTCAAATTATACGAGAGTAGTCATTCCAATATTAATTGCAAAGTATACAACAGTATTACTAAATTTGACAAGCAAAAAGTAAAATAAAATAACGACTGAACCTATTAGCAACAATTTGAAATATGGTGACTAAGCAGGTCTCGATCTCCCGATCGAGAGCGTGGACCGGACTGTTAAATTTTATATCATAATTCTATAATTCTTGAATGGGTGAAGCAAATTCTAACTGAATGTGAATGCTTAACATGTCTCTAGCGTAAGATATCATTAGTGTAAGATCTATTTAATAAGACATTTGTTTTAAACAAAATTCATCCCACAATGCATAAATCCAAATTCAAAATTTGTATAGGAATGGCATAAGAATCAGACACATTTCGAGCGCGAGGAACTCCACCACTGTAGAGGGTTCGAATTTTTCTTCACGATTTGAAATATGGCATGAATTATCTTTCACCGTGCACTTTTAACATTCACCGTGCGGTTAGCGAGAAATTTAAAGAAAAGTGATGAAATCTTATTATGTGTTACCGTTAGGCAGTCGCGCTTTAACAAGGTTTTCTGAAAATATGAGAAATAACTTGGGGATTTGTGAAAATTATTTACCAATAAATGCGTGATAGTAACGAAGTTGTTTTACTTTCGCAAAATTGAACATGAACAAAGCAAACTTTGTTACAAACCTTTAATGAAACGACTGATCAGCGTCTATGACTAAAACTTCACAATGAAAATGGCGGCTTCCATATATCACTGTAAGCTCAGTGCGCATGCTTCAGTCTCCCAATCGGGGGACTTATTGAGTCTCCCGATGGGCGGTATAACCAAACTGGCATATATCATGAATTTTCACCATACCTCATTAATGGCATCTATTGTTCGTATATATATATTATGGATCTTTACCATACCTCATTAATGAACATCTACTGTTCGCATATATCATGGATTTTTACCATACCTGATTGATGAATAATACTGTTTGTATATATTACGGATCTTTACCATACCTCATTCATGGACATCTACTCTTTGTATATATTATGTTTACTATACCACAATTAATGGATATCTACCTTTCTTCTATATTATACCTGTTTATTATACCTCATATACACCTCATAATTTACCGCCCCCCTGCCTGTGCGGGAAATACAAACAATCAATGTATTGACGAGTTATCTGTTTCTCTTGCAAATATGTCAGAGTCTTCAGAAGATCTCCTTATTATGGAGGACTTTAATCTGCACCTCGATGATAAACTTTCTGTAGACACTATGAAATTTGAAAACCTCATCTTGTCTCTAAATTTACAATCTCTTATATCTGAGCCTACTCATGAATCTGGTCATTGCCTGGACATCACGTTAGTTACCCCTTCATATATCTCCGATCATCATTTCAGCAATATATCGATTAATATTAACAAGCCTGAAAAGATTAAATTGACAGTAACTTCCCGTAATTTACGAGCAATTGACATTGATTCTTTTAAGCAAGACATTTCTGCATTGGATGGAAATGTACCAGAGACTGTTGTGGGTGCACTTGATCAATACAATTCTGTCTTATCTTCTGTTCTGCAGAAACATGCCCCACTAGCTACAAAAGTGGTAACTGTACGCCCTGATACTGCCTGGTATAATCCAGAAATACGGAAAGGAAAAGTTATACAAAGAAGACTGGAACGCAAAGCGAACAAATCCGGTACTGTTACCGATCGTCAAGCGGTCAAAAATCAGACAAAGTATTTGAACAGTCTCTGTAACAATGCTAAAACGGAATACTATAAGAGAAGCAACATTGAGTCAAAATCGGACAGGAAGAAATTGTTCAATACAGCAAAATCTCTTCTTATTAGAAAAGCGAAACCTATCTATCCATCCGACACTAAACCTGAAACTCTACCTATCAATTTTGCTAAATTCTTTAAGGACAAAATCACGAAAATACATGTCAGTATTAAAAAGGATTTAGCAAAAAAAACAATGAAAGATTTTCAAGTTGAACCAGCTTGCAGTGATACCGCTAGATTCCACGCGTTTGCAACTGCGCCGGAAAAAGAGATACATAAACTTGTTACCAATTCATCTACAGCATATTGCAAGAGTGATCCACTTCCTACTAAAATGGTCAAGTTATGCAGTTCTGACTTAGTTCCAGCTTTTACTAAAATAGTCAACTTATCTCTACAGACCGATACTGTGCCTGCTGCAATGAAGGAAGCCATTGTTAAACCATTGCTTAAAAAATCAGGTTTAAATCAAGATGTATACAAAAATTATCGCCCAGTGTCCAATTTAAGCTTCATATCTAAACTCTGCAAAAAAGTGGTGGCTTTACAACTTAACAAATACATCTCAGATCATAATCTAGCTGAAGGGTTTCTGTCAGTTTACTGTCGCCTCCATTCTACAGAAACTGCTCTTCTTAGGGTGCATAATGACATCTTAGTGGCTATGCACAAGAAGAAAATGACGGCCCTCGTCTTATTAGACCTCAGTGCTGCATTCAAAACTTCGGATCATAGTACTCTTTGGAACCGCCTGTCTGCCTGTCGACTCGTTTTGGGATCAAGAACAGTGCATTTCTCTGGCTAAAATCCTACTTAGAGAACAGATCTCAACGTGTCACAGTTAATGGTCTCCACTCGAAAGCATTTATTTTGGACATCGGTATTCCACAAGGGTCCGCACTAGGTCATCTGTTGTTTACTTTGTACACTGCACCCCTTGCTGACGTTATAAAGCGCTATTCCATTGGATATCATTTCTATGCTGATGACACTCAACTTTACATTTCTTTTGATAATTCAGATATTGCTGATAAAGTTAATTGTCTGGAAAAATGTTTAAAAGACATCAAGAAGTGGATGCTTACTAACTTTCTAAAACTCAATGATGATAAACCGAATCATTTTGACTGGCAGTAAACTTTCCCTGACACAACTGCCATCTTGAGTAACAGTAAAAAACTAATCGAAAGTGAAAAATCTTGGCACTGTTTATGATTCAGAAATGTCCATGCATAATTTCATTACTGCAAAACGTCAAAGTGCTATGTTTAATTTGCGTTCTATAGCTCAAATCCGTCACTTAGATATTGATACAACTAGGACTCTTATACAGGCTCTTGTAATTTCTAGGATTGATTACGCTAATAGTCTTTTAATTAGTGTAAATAAGTCGTTAATTCATCGTCTACAGGTTGTTCAGAATGCTGCTGCCGGATTAATCATGAGAACTAGCTTAAGAGACCATTTAAAGCTATTCTTTTTACACTTCACTGGTTGCCGATAAAATGCCGTGTGCGTTTTAAAGTTTTAGTTTTAATTGTTTACAAGGCACCACTTCAAAGTATTTAATTGAACTCATTCAACCATACAAACTGGTACGCTCTCTTAGATCCTCCAATCAAAATCTTCTTCAAGTTCCCAAAACTATCAGTAAAACTGGCGATCGCTCCTTTGAAGTTTTTTCTCCCAAGGAATGAAATACCCTCCATTTATGTATAAGAAATGCTATAGTGCTATATAAACATAATTTAATAATAATAATTTAATAATGATATTGTTGTTATATATTATGGATGTTTATCATACCTTAATTAATGGATATATACCGTTCTTATATATTATACCTGTTTATCATACGTCATTAATGTGCGTCTACTGTTCGTATACACTATGGATGTTTACCATACCTAATTAATAGGCATCTACTGTTCGTTTTATTATGGATCTTTTCCATACCCATTAATGGCCATCTACTGTTCGTTTATATTATGGATCTTCGCAATACCTAATTAATGTGCATCTACTGTTCGTATATATTATGGATTTTTATCACACCTCATTAATGCGCGTCTACCGTTCGTTTATATTATAGATCTTCACAAACCTTATAAATAAGCATCTACTATTCGTATATGGTACGGATGTTTACCATACCTCATTAATGCGCGTCTATTGTTCGTTTATATTATTGATCTTTACAATACCTCATAAGTAAGCATCTACTATTCGTATATATTATGGATGTTTACCATACCTCAATTAATGGGTATCTACTATTCGTGTATATTATGGATGTTTACCATACCCAAATAATGGGCATTTCACTGGATCAGACGTTCTCAGCAATCTTCAAAACTTGACAGCTAAAAATAATGAAAATTCAAAATCTGTTTTTCAATTTGAGCTTGATGACTTTTCATATATCAACGATATTGCATTGATCAACCATATTGCATGGATCAACATATTGCATGGATCAACCATATTGCATCAATCAACCATATTGCATGGATCAACCATATTGCATGGATCAACCATATTGCATAGATCAACCATATTGCATGGATCAACCATATTGCATGAATCAACCACATTGTATGGATCAACCATATTGCATAGATCAACCATATTTCATGAACCAATCACATTGTATGGATCAACCATATTGCATAGATCAACTATATTGCATGAATCGACCATATTGCATGGATCAACCATATTGCATGGATCAACCAAATTCCATTGATCAACCATATTGCATGGATCAACCATATTGCATGGATCAAGCATATTCCATTGGTCAACCATATTGCATGCATCAACCATATTGCATGGATCAACCATATTAGTAGTAAGAGGCAGCTATACCTGCCCCAGGGTCGTCCCAAAACCCAGGGGATGTCCCCACCCCTCCCAGGGTGCAGAGAGTGCCCATATCCCAGGAGAGGTTTTTCGTCGGCGGAGTGTTGTTTGCGGTCATTTGGGAGTGGTTCTGATTAATTTGTGTGGTTGAGGTTGTCTGAGAGTACTATGGGTCTATTCTATACCATCAGTGCGTGGTGTCGGAGGGTCGCCCTACTCATCCCTCGGGATAAAGCAAAAAGAAATAACAACAAAATAGTAAATGTGACTCTGGTTATGCCCCCCCCCCATGGTACGTTACCCTGCTATTATCCACTCAAAGGTGGTGGTGTCATGGTCACCACACCACTCATTGTCGGACAATGAAAAACAGCGGGGACTGGGTTCAATACCCGTAGAGTAAGATGACACGTTCGGTTGGAGCACCCTTTACAGTTATACTTTATAAACTATAGCCATTTTCTTTTATCATTAATGTATTTACATATTTTATTATAATGAGATCTTAAGATTATGTCTCATTATTTTTATATTATATGGTAATAACTTCTTTTTGTTCGTGTGGTAGCCGTACCTGCCCCAACCAACGCAATGTAACGTAGGGAGCAGCCATGACAGTGGTAAGGTCCTCCTTCTCCCCTTGTAAGGGAACTACTGAAAATTAAAAACTGTATTTTAAAACCCATAGGGTAGCATTGTCAGGTCAGGTTGGTTGACCCGTTTTTCGTAGACGAGCCTGTAGGTTTTGGTGTACGGCTTTGTGATCACTGTGCCAGGGCCGTTTCTCTGAATACGTTGCGGATAGTGGACGGCAATGGTCATTTCTTCGTCGTTGTGCATCGCACGGCCGGTAGATCACTCAATGTGGTTTATCATGTTTTAGATGGTGTCAAAGTTGACGAAATGGCTGGTATCGTAGTTGAGGCTAATGCCCCGCACTTTACAGGTGGTGTGTGTTTTCCCTGTCCTGGTCGACATCACCTGATACCCGTAGTTCTTCGGACCTCTTGATACGAATTCGTCGATGTACGACCCCATTCCGTACGGTTTTTCGAGCTCATCAGTCATGTCGCCGGACAGAACTGCGCTTTAACGCGGGAAAAGAGGGTCTACGTAGGGCTTAATCGTGGGAATAATCGGACAAATCTACGGTTTTTAACGGGGAAAATGGCGTACATGGGGGGAATGACAGCACAAAACTGCGTTTTAATGCGAAAAAAGGAAGTCTACGTGGGGCTTAATCGTGGGAATAATCGGACAAAACTACGTTTTTAACGGAAAAAATGGCATTCACAGGGAAATGACAGGACAGAACTGATCTTTAACGCAAAAAAAGGGGTGTACGTGGGACTTGATTCCAAACCACGCCCCTGTTCTCCCGTCGCCGTACTTGGCAGCAAAAAACAGAGCAAGAAAATAGTAGTTATCCGTTGTATTATGTTGTATGCGAACATCGACCAGTCTAGGACTGTCCGGAGAAAATCGCCATGACGGCGGAACATCGACGAATCTTGCGCCGTGCCAAAGCAATACTTAAACCCGATTTCGTCACAGAGTTATATTGCCCTATGCGAGGATGGCGAAAATTCAGTCGTTGCCCTCGTCTAACATCAGGCGTATCAAGGGTAAGCAAGGTGTGTGTTTCTTTGTGATTGTAGGAGTGTAGTAAACATGAAAAGCATCTGTCTTTTACACTATGAACCGACTTCGAGTATGCATCCCCTAAATTAATAAAATATTAATGTTCATACTTTAACGGGTAATAGTTTTATGCTAAAATTATACCGCCGAAACTGATCGTCGACGACGATAGGACGATCCCTATGCTTCAGTCCTGCTTCTCAGGCGAGACAAAGAAAAACGTTACATACGTACGTATTGATGATAAAGTAATGCATTTGCGCTTCAATACACTGACGCAAGGTCCGTTCTGTCCAAAGTCTGAACTAGAAATGAACATCTAAAAATCAACAACATGTTTGATGGTTATTCATTCACACAATGTGATTGGTCACTTTGCTCTACCGCGCATGTTCCACAGATGAACGTGACAAAACAATGTACGATATTGTCTATACACGGTAACTGACGTCATTCCACTTTGCCCTCTAACACAATCAAATTCACAGGTCATCGATCACATCAAGGACATCTTAACAAAGAATCTATATCCAGTATTGAATAAACAAACATGGATTATGAATGTTTTTTTCTCATGCTATTGATAACGATTTGCCACGCAAACAGTCCTCATCTTATAAAATAGATTTGCCCCATTAATATACATCATAAAATCAAAGCACTAGTACTTTTATCCACCTATTATTAAACACGCCGTACGAAATGATGTATAAATCGGCTCTCTTTGTCATATCACATTTTACCGCCCCCTACCCCCCGCCCCCATTACATAGCCAGTAATACTCAGCTTAAACCTGGAAATTTTAATTGTGACAGCTCCAATGTGATTTATTATCTGTACTGCCAAAAATTCCCCCTTATTGCATACATAGGTGAAACTAGTACTAAATTCAGACTGAGATTTAATAACCATAAGCATACTATTCGCAACAATTCTTCTGGCTTTCCTGTGGCTTCCCACTTCAATCTGCCTCTACACAGTCTATCAGATCTCAAGTTCGCCATTCTTTTTGGAGGCTTCTCTGTTACACACCAACGCACATCAATGGAATTAAAGATGATTATCAAACTAAAAACCCATCTAACAGGATTAAATAAGGATTTAGCACACTAAAGCAACTACACATGGTTCAGAAAAGCCACCACTAATACCTAATACTTGCACTCTATTTCTTACACACAAATCACTTGCAACTGACTGACTGAAGAAGGTCTGAAGTCAGACCGAAATATTTTGCGTTATTTTCTATAGCACAGTTGGATTATGAAAGTATCATTAAACCTTAGAGAGATCGTATATCTCATCATTTTTATGTTAAGCCTCCAACACACGCACCAAGCCAAGGATATATATATATATATATATATATATATATATATATATATATATATATATATATATATATATATATATATATATATATATATATATATATATATATATATATATATATATATATATATATATATATATATATATATATATATATATATATATATATATATATATTATATATATATATATATATATATATATATATATATATATATATATATATATATATATATATATATATATATATATATATATATATATATATATATATATATATATATATATATATATATATATATGTATATATGTATATATATACATATATATATATATATATATATATATATATATATATATATATATATATATATATATATATATATATATATATATATATATATATATATATATATATATATATATATATATATATATATATATATATATATATATATATATATATATATATATATATATATATATATATATATATATATATATATATATATATATATATATATATATATATATATATATATATATATATATATATATATATATAATGTCCGTGTCCAGAAATCACACATTCACATTTGTCTTTCCGCACAGCTGTAAATTCATCTTTTCTTGCCAAAGATGTGTTTGCACAGTGAAAACAATTAGCTGATGTCGCCTCCACCTGTCCAAATACTTCAAAACATTGCTGGGTGTGCAAACAACTTTACCTGTGTCAAATTAGCATCATTGATGCAGACTATTAACAGATGTGTAGAGTGGCCAGGCAAGGGGATGTAATGTGAAGGAGAACTTCGAAAGAAACAGGAATGAAGAAAGCATCCAAAAGTCGTATTCGGTTTAGAAGATATCTAAAGGATTAGTTCAGGAGTCAAGCAAGTCCATCTTATGTTAAGAAGGACTTCAAAAGAAACCAATTGGTTAAAAAATCGTTCAAAAATTATATTCTGTTAAAGATATATTCAAGGTATGCTTTTTCTGTTTAGAAATGACTGGTGTAAAATCTACTATGGAAAGTTGGCGTCCTCATCATCACATTCATAACACTTGTACACTGTTTTAAAGAAAGTTTTTTTTTTTTTTTTTTACTATTTTAATTTTTTTTTTCCTCGAACTTTCTTCAGGTGGTATTTATAAATACTCAGATTCAGTTTTACTATTTTTTCTGACACATCACATGCTTTTTAAGCCACAAAATCACAGTATAAAATATACAAGAATACATAAAGGCTTCAAGGAATCTAAGGTTATGATCTCACAACTAGTCACATTTCAGTCGCTTCTACAAAAATGATACCAAACTTCAAACTTAGATATCTCCTTAACGGATTTTTTTTCTTCAAAATGCTTTATTTACTATTTTGTTTCATTTGAAGTCCTCTTTTATGATAGACTTGACCCTTGAACTAATCCTTTAAGTTTAAAAGTCCGTATCATTCATGTAAAAACGACTTAAATCAGACTAACGTCAGTTGTGACGTAACATTATCAGATTCCTCAAATTATGTGCCCATGATAAAATATTTCTTCATTCCTGTCATAAACCATTGGATATGTCAGTATAGTAAGTATAGTAAGTAGTAATATGACAATAAGATGACCCCCCCCCCTCTCCCTTCCCTGAGCAATGGGGGAGGATCCTGGTTTTTTGGTGTAATAGTAAATACACCAAAATTTGGAGCTTCGTATTCATTCAGATCCATGAGACCGCCATTTTAACAATAGTGATAACGTTAAGTCAATGGGGATTTTTAATGAGAACGCAGGGGATATTTTTTTGAAGAAATATCCAAATGAATATTCATTAGAATCTTCATTAGATTTGACCACGGACTTTTTAATTGCATCGTGGACTTCGCGATAAAATAACAAAAAGGTTTCCGTTGACAGGTCGTTGACCTTTCGCACAGCACTCTCGACACATGATTCTGTGTTGGCTTAGTCATCGCTGATACCGTGTACATGCATCATACGTCACATTACACAAATACTACCGTTCTCTTAGTAAAAATCCTATTTATATAACGTTATCACAAGTCGAAATGGCGGCCTCCATGGATCTTAATGAATACGAAGCTCCAACTTTTGGTGTATTTTCTAATTACACCAAAATTCCAGGATTCTCCTTGACTGATGAGTGGCAATCTGCTCCTAAAAGTAAGAAGACCATATTCTCCTCCCTATGCCACTCCTTCTGTTCAAGGAGTTGCCTTGTCCTCCTCGTTCTGCCGAGCCGTCCTAGATCGTGGGAGCATCTTAAAGAGAGTAGAGTGGTCAACGCCCCAGAAAATACGCCCCAAACACAGAAAAGGAGGATCATTCTCCGGAGCAATGCCTAGGAGAGACAGATCCGCTCCAACTTAGTCCTATACTAAACTGTATGTGACAGACAGGAGAAAAAATGATTATAGGACAGAGGATTTTATTTTGTGCAGGTTCTCTTATGTATACATCTGTTATCGATGTGTGTTTGTTGAGAGCATAACTTGATGACGTATAGGGATTCAGCTCAGGTGACTTTGGTCTGTGGACAGGTGGAAACTAGCTTGAAACAAATCTTAAAATATTAACATCAAATTTGGACAAATGTCAAAATGGACCATTTCGCAACGTTTTTGTATATGTACATAAAAATGTGTGATGTTTGAACGGGCATGACTCAATTCCTATTTCTGCGTTTGGGACAAGGGTGACGTCACACTTCGACATCAAGGGCATCCTCTGTAATGAGAGAGATTAAGTATTTACGAGAGAGATTAAGTCCCATCCCTTACAAAAAAAAAAGAACGAACACAGATTTGTTCCAATTTCCACTTTTCTCTACCAAAACCTTCATGAAACAATGAAAATCACCCTTGCTTTCCTGCCTTTTTAACTCACAC
The DNA here is from genome assembly GCA_020152595.1 of Chiridota heheva. NCBI lineage: Eukaryota > Metazoa > Echinodermata > Holothuroidea > Apodida > Chiridotidae > Chiridota > Chiridota heheva. The sequence goes on along the minus strand of JAIGNY010000365.1, from coordinate 1,386,050 downwards.
TTTACCATTTTATGACAACCATTAGCATACATTAACAACACTTTCATTTTTGACAACCATTTCCAATATTTTATGTGGTAGACTATGGTTTTCCACCTTTTCGTACGTTGATCAGATTTCCCTAGAAAATTACTTTTTCCCACATCATGGGGATCAACATGTTGGTTTTTATATGAGGCATGAACTTGGTTGTAAATAGTGGAATTTGTAGGTTTTACTAAACCTGCATTGACGCCCGTTTTGTGTATAGCATATGATTTGTTTAATACAATACATGTACACTTAAAACATGTTGTCGTGGCCATTGACCCGGCATTGACCAATACCTGAGTACTGCCAACGGTCGATTTGTCGTGTAAAATAAGGTTTTTGGTTGTAAAAGGTATGATAGGGGAATGAGTGTCAAATACAACGTTGGCAAAAGTGGTCATTGAAGCCCAACCAGCCAATGGTTGTCAAACATGGGAAAACCGAGAAATAGTTACAAATGCGCTCTTGTCAGACAACCATGAAAAAGGTAGAAAATCCTTATGTATTTTGTTGATAAAAAGGAACCAGGTAAAGTACAGGACCACTGGTTTTTATTTTTGTAAGGGCATGATATTACAAGGAATTTATGATGCATTGGACATGTCGGAAAATCTAAAAGAAAGAAGCAGCTCATGACGTCATGACAGCTTTCTGAGGCACTGCAGGAGAGCTCAAAGTTGCACATGAAACAATGAACAATTCTTTTTGATATCAGCCCCTCATCCGGTTGAGGGGGTGGCGAGGGGGGGGGGCAACATCCTACCATTATATTACTACTATAGTAAAGCAATTTTAAGTTACCACCCAAAGAAAGTTGAGAAGAAAAAAAATCAAATAGTATCAGTAATCAGTTTTCTTTAAAATACATTAACAATTGTTATGAAATTGAGAATGAGGGAGCCAAACTTCCATAGAAGACATGCAATACCAGTTCATTTTACACAGATAAGGCAGAAATTTAAACTTGAAAATCGTCTGAGCCGTATGATATATGGAAGTATTTCTTTCTTCACCAATTTC